>JAVKLA010000031.1:1776057-1820816 GCA_034782735.1 Sagittarius serpentarius | reverse complement strand
CTGAGGGTGCACTCAATTCCACCATCTATGTCATTGATGAAGATATTAAACAGCACTGGTCCCAGTATGGACCCCTGAGGGACACCACTTGTCACTGGTCTCCATCTGGACATTGAGCCATCTGTAGTTTTGATTTTTAACAGATCCTTCTTCCTAGTTCCTGGAAGTTTCTGGGATGGTGTCTGTGGTTTTCTTCTCACTTTAATTCGTCACACTCACACTAAGAGTCTAACATACATGGCTATGGTCCTGACTTCTGTCTTTTGACAAGGGATTCCTAAGCTGTGCATCACAGTGGTGGATCACAGTGACAAACCAGTGCTGCCCTATGGCTAGACATCTTATTATGTGCAAGAATGTAGCCTTGGACAGAGCCAAAAACTGATGTGCTGTCACTGATTATGGTGCCTGTGCAAACAAGTGTCGAAGCCCCTTATACTCTGGAGCATCTTGTCCTGGTCTGGTTCAGCCCCTCTAAATCAAGCCAGAGTCCTAATACTTAGCCGACACGTTAGATGATGATGCCCAAAATTAAGAAAGGACATCCCTGGTCTGTTTAAATACTGGACAAATAAATGGTACATATGTGGGTGTGTGCATGTAACAGACAGCAAAAGGGCTTGGCTGATGTTCTGGTCTCTCTGCAGGTGCACCTGCGCTCTGCTGAGCGCCTCCGGGAGCTCTGCTGTGCCAACCGAGGCACCTTCATCAAGGTGGGACAGCACCTGGGAGCGCTTGACTACCTGCTGCCTGAGGAGTACACCCGCACCCTCAAAGTGCTGCACAGCCAGGCCCCGCAGAGCACCAGGCAGGAGATTGAGCAAGTTATCCGTGAGGATCTGGGCAAAGAGGTAGGGGCAGCAATAGCCTGTGTTGGCTTCTCAGGGCTCAGCAAGCCCTGGGCAGCTAGAGGAAGGAAAAGAGGAGTAAGGAGGTCCCTGGTGGTTCTCACTTGCAAGAGATGCCAAAGGGACATCTCTCCTCCTTGCCCCTGGGAGAATGCCATGCGAATTTTCCCTGTCCATTGATGGGTATTATTGGCAAGCTTAGGACAGGAGAAGATAGCGGAGGATTAAGGGTGTGAAAGCTGCCAGGTGGAAATGGCAGGACTTAGCAGAGCAGCGTACCCCAGAGGTTATGCCAAGACTAACAGGGTTGATGGAGGTCAGGATGGAGGGCCGTCTGCCACACTGAGGGGTGGGAGCTGGAGGTATTGATGTTCAGGACAAACATATATTAGCAGAGCTCTGGGTGGGGTGACTGCTCTCCCCTGGCTGCACTAGACCAATTCCAGCTGGCACTGACAGCCCTTTACTTTCTCGAGCCCCTAATTAACCCCCAAAGAAAATAATAGCATAAATCACTTTTGGTGCTTGCAGTCAGGTAATGCAAGTAGCCCAGGAGTCTGTCACCATTAACCCTCAGCAGCCCGCAACACTGAGGTCAGAGGTAGGTGCCTGTTCATTAGATATAAGGGAAGTAACCACAGTATTTAGAGAGGGTGTTCTGCTACTTTGCATCTTGCCCCTTACAAGAAGAAGTCTCCTCACACTCCAGCCCAGATTGAGGAGAGGCATTTCAAGGATCACAACTGACATGGTAGGAGAGAGGCAGGAGGCAACAGTGTGCAAAGGCAATGGTAGAGAAGGTGCATGTGAGGGGGTGGAAAACAGGAGGCTGAAGAAGGGAAGCAGTGTGTGCATCTGTTGTTTCTCAAATATAGAGGTTTGTGGGGCTGTTTGGGGTTGTTCTGGGCTGTCTGACTGTGCGGTAAGGAGGTATGGGGGGGAACATGAGGGAGTAAGTGAAGTATTTGCACCTAGTTGGGTATATTATGGGAAGATTTGGATGGGATGGGTCTGCCAATGTGTAGTTTAAGGGTCTAGGTATTGACTAGTCAGGAATGACAATTAGTATTTCCGTGCAGTTTAATGGCAGGGTTAATGTCAGCCCCTGACCTGCGAGATGCTCCCTCTCTCAGCGCTGCATCCTTGTAGCATGGCTGGTACCAGCTGTGTTTCATAGCTCAGCAGACAGATGGAGCAGGGCAGGCTGGCTGCTCCCTGCAGCTCCATAGGCCTCCATGTGGCAATCTCCCCTCCACAGGAGCCGCAGAAAGGCACCCTGAGGTTAGCCCCCATTAAATTACCACAGAAGCCACTGCTGGCTCAGTTTGTGTGGCGTTTCTCAGAGGCTGAGGCAGGTGCTCAGAGGTGGGCCCTTTTCTCTCAAGTGCGTGTTCAGCTGCCACTGATACACCCTGGTTTCTTTCAGCTTTTTGGGAGCTAGATGAACCCTCCATGCCTCATTGATTCCCAGCGAGGCAGCTCGAACCTAGTCTCCACAGCAGCCTTCCTTCTTAGCATTCACTTCACCTACATGGGCAGTGCTGGGCAATATTTAATTTTAAAGAGACAGAGAGAGGGAGGAAAAAAGGTAGAAATGGAAAGAAAGGGATAGGAAATGCTAATGAGAGAAAGAGAGCCATGATAAAAGAGAGAAATGAAGAGAATAACATGTATAAAAATAAAGGAGCTGGTGAAACTGGGCAGTATTAAAAGCTGAGGTAAATGCCCATGTCCATTAGTTACAAGGTACCAAATCAAGGTATTTAAAAAAGAGAAGGATTTGGGGAACCTTATACACCAAAGTTGTCTTTGCTGGAGCCCAGAGGATTTAATAGGGTTACTTCAGGAACAAATTTAATTCCAGTGTAGCTACATCCTCAGTACATTTTAAGTATTATATACTTTGCTGAAATACAGATGGCAGAAGGGCAAAGTGGAGCGTCAGGGCAGAGGAGAGTGCAAAGAGGGATCCTGAAACTTTCCCTCTTGGGGCCATTATCACACCTGGGAACTTGCAGATGAATTCAAATAGAAGAGAAAATGACAGTGAGGGAACCTTCCCAGGGCGCCTAGGCCTAACCCTGCTGCTCTCGAATTCAGTGGTAAGACTTCCAATTCCTCCATCAGGCGCAGGAGCAGGCTTCTCAGATGAATCTTAAGAAGTGGTTACATACAGTTTGGATCAGTGCAGAAGAAATGTGAGAAATAGCAACTGGAAATACAGAGATACCTAGAGAGGAATGTGACAAGCTGACAAATTAGGCAAGAGCTTGCAAAAGGGCATGAAGATCAAAAAAAAGCCAGTTTTGTGTACAGAAGCATTGTATCTTCAATTATCAATTAAAAATAGTCTGTCTTCTGATGTCACCTACTCCTGAGAATCTTATCATAGGCTTGAATATTTGACAAACGGAGTGGTTTTGTGGGAAAACTGGTGTAAATGGAGACCTTGCCAATGGGACTGATCTTTGAGCAAAGAAAGAGGGCTTGTGAGGTAGGTTTACAGCAGTTCAACATGTCTCTGTTGTCACCATGCCGAATTGTATGACACCCTGCTGATGGGGGATCTCCCATTCTAGGCCAGCACCATGGCTGGAGACTGGGAGCTGCAGCGTGTAGCTCTGCTACATGAGCTAATGGACTGATTTAAAGGCAAATGACATGTGTGCTGATCTGACACAGAAGGAGAAGCATCATATATGCTGACTAGTGGGTTGCCCTGTCAAACCCTGGTTTAAGTCTAGGGGGAATCTGTGTACCTATCAGGGATCATTGGGATAAAAATAATCAGTAGTGAGCAGATACTGTCTTTCAAATCTCAGCCACAGTGGTTTGGCCAAGTGATGGTGGGAGGTGATCATTCACTTGAGTGTTGTACGTGAGAGGTTGAGGTGGGGTAAGGATTCTCAGGGCAACGCAGGTAGTAGAAGTGGGAGAGGCTGCACAAAGAAATCTTTACAATGACTCTTGGAAGTGATCACCAGCAAAATCATAGAGTTAGAGTCTTTTGGGGACGCAGTGAAGGTATCACAGTTTGGGCTTGTTATGGATGTATTCCTTGGAGCAGTTGGGAAAAGCTGTGTGCGTAAGAATGGGTGATGAGATACGATTGAAAGAGTCTCTCCTACCTCTGTTTTCATCTTCTTTGCTTGAACAAGGTTCTGAAAGTGAAAAGGTGTCAAGTGTGGAAAATGAAAGCGAAATGAGTATGTTCCCTGCCCCACAACTGTAATTTTCTCTGCAGAGCTATTAATGACACAGGGAAAGATAGCTGGTTCAGCTAAGCTCTCTAACTCAACAAAGTGCATGCAGAGCAGAGCTAGGCAACTTCTGGTGAAGTGTGGGCACCAGACCTGTAGGCAGAAAGACTGATTAGGGGCTCTGGAAGATAAATCTTGCAGAGTGGCTGCACCTTAAAAGCACAAAATCATTGTGCTTAGAAACTGGAAATGATGGAAGAAATGTTTTGCCAGCACTGGGATTAGGGGCATTTCCTCCCTCTGGCAGGTGTGTTGGAAGGGACTGGCTTGTGGCTGTGGGATACAGGGATTCTGGGAAAGTGATGCCAGTTTGGTCCCACAGCAGGGATGCAGAACCCAGGGCATCTTTGAGTTTGGCAACGCCAGTTCTACCTGACAGCCCTTCAGTGTCTTTTGGAAGGGCTTCCTGTAGGTCTTTCTGTATGTGATTTCCATGGACAAGGTGCTCAGAGGAGGTAATTGCTTATTGCTAAGACTGATCGGACTATTGTGAAACTCTCCCCTTTCAAAAGTACATCTGCTTCTCTCTGCTCTGATCAATGCCATTCCAGAGCATCCCTCCTCATAGGACTGAGTGGCTGCAGAATGACTTGGCAGCTTTTACAACCCTGCTCTTCCAAATGTCCTTGATACCTTTCTGTTGTCCGGCTCCAGTATTGTCCAGTGCAGTCCCTAATATGGCTCTGTGGGTCTCGCTTCTCTGCTACCGTGCAATGATAATGAGTTTAGATACTGTGACATCTCCTCACTTCACTGTCTGCTCCTGTCTACACCAATGCACTCTTTTACCTCTTTCTAGTCCTAAAATACCTCCTGGTTTGCAGTCATATTGCACATCCCAGTAAGCCACAGCATAGCTCTACCCACTCAGCACCACTGTAATCCCTCTCCTGTGTACAGCAAGACATTGCTTTCCAGAGCCCATTGCTCCTCAGCTTCCAGCCCATCCTCGCACATCGGCATTTTTGTAATCAACTTTCTGACCTTTTCCCCAAGACTCCTTATTCTCCCTCTGAGTGTGTTTGTGTACTCCATACTCTACCCAGGCTTTAACTCATGTTGGAGGTCATTTTTCTTGGTGGGAGACACTCCTTCCTTACCCATCTCTCACCACTGTCCTTTCAGAAATATCCCAGTTCCTCCATCTGTGCTCCTTTCTGGCAGGTTCCTGTCAGGCTGTTTTTCTGGTCCCTGCTCCTGTGTCTGGACTGAGGTTGTGCAGTTGGGGGTTAGGGCAAGGATAAAGTTAGCATCCACAGGAGGCCAGTGTGGTCCCAGGCAAGGTCTTTCCCATGCTGGTGGGGTGCCTCGTGGCACGGCTGCCCAGGTGCTCTGTGTCCAGGCTCCAACTTTGCCTGGGGGGTGAAAGGCTGGTGTAGGGCACAGGGCTGGCCTCGCCTGCCATGGGAGTGAGGGTCTCTCCTTCTTCCTTGCCCCCTGACTTATCCTCACATCTCTGGCCTCTTGCTAACAGTTGTTGAAGCTGCTGCAGAAATGAGTGGAAACTGCTGAAGCTGAGCAGTCTCAGATGCTATTAAGTGAGGGATACCAACAAATCTTGAGCCCAGGTATCCACATCTGCATACATACTTACAGCATTGCTGGTGAGTTTGCTGCGCTCCAGGAAGTCTGAGAGGCAAAACAGGCTCCATAGGGAGAACACACCCATGATTGAATGTGTTGGTTCCAGTGCTTGCTTTGGTCAAGGCTGGGAGAAAGGGCTGGGGAGAGCCCAGAGGTCAAGGCTTGACTCTGCTGAAGCCAAATCATATAAAGGGCTTAAAAGATGGAGAGACAGTCATTTGGAAGGATGTCAGTCTAGCTCTGCTTTGTGGGAGTGGAGGTAATGGGAAGTAGTTTCTAATTGCTTGATTAGCCAGCACCTCCAAGGAGACCATCCTTTTCATCCACAGTGCTTTTACGTGTTGTTCAAGGACTATTTTGCCATTTGCAAGAAACCTCCTGCAGCCATACGGTAATGGAACTTGGTGATTGAGCAGGGCAGGATATGTCAACGGTTTGACTGTGATTTGTAAGCAAATCACGTGTGGTAGAGGAACCTCCTGTGCTGTGGTTTGTGAAGCAGGATGCATTTTCAGAGTGATGTTTGGAGGACCTAGCCTTAGGTTAAAGGGCTTTGCTCTTGTTGGATTCCTACCATTGTACCGGGCATGGCACCAGTGTTGTGTGGTAAGAAACATATACTCCTCATCTGAGAAGCTGTTGTCGCTGCAGCGAAACTGTGGCTAAGAAGGATACTGCCCTTTGTCCCTCTACTTTAAAGAGCTCCCAAGGTTCCCAAAGTGTTTTCTAGGTTGGGAACATGAGCGTTATTCATCCAGTGTTGAAATGTACCGATAGACACCTGGGAGCATGGTCACTGCAATGATGTGCAGCAATGCCTTGTAGCCATTTGACAGGGAGGGACAAAAATAGTGTGTCTATGTGAACCTGCCATGGGAAAGATTTAAAATGAGACCACAGCAAGGTGCTAATCCCCACAGCAAGAGACTTCCCTGCCCTCAAACTGTTGGAGTATGAGGAAAGACAGAGGGAATAGAAGAAACTCCTCTTTTTAGTCCTATTTCTGTATGCATTCTTGGTACAGCATGGCAGCCTTTGCTGTGCCAGTGACAGGGAGAAGGACGGACTGATTCTCTTCCTTCTGGAACTGTTGATTAGCATTTTAAGCTCTGGCGAGACATATGCTTACTTCTGATTTGCAGAACTATTGAAGCAGTGCTCAGCCCTGTGGGAGAGCAGCTAGGCCTTAAATAGGCTATTGGGTATTACACTGCATGTCCTACAGCATCTAAGTTGTTCCCAAAGGAATATGAGCCACTTTCTGTAGCTGGCTCCATATGTTGCCCTAAAGAAGATTAATTTACCCTGCTAGATCACAAGGTCTTCAGGTCACGATGCTGCAGATCCTGTTATGGCCCCAGAAAGCCTCTTCCCAGGCTGGCAGTGTTGCCTAGCCCATCCAGGATGCCAGGACACGTGCCTGCTTCCTCCGGTGCTGCACAGCCTTGTGGTTGAGTGTTCTGCCCAAAAGCACTGATGTGTGGCAGTCAGTGCATGATCGCTCTCATGGTTGCTGGGGGCGGTGGGACTGATGCTGAATGGCTCTGCTGAACAGCTGGGTCTCCCGTAGCTTGTGACCCTGGTTCTGTCCTTAAGTACGCTGCTCCAGCAACACTGTGCCAGGGCGCTCTGTGAAGCTAGCCCTTGTGTACATCACTAACAGACATGGGGAAACTAGATTTAGGTCAGCCAGAGCCTCTTCTCTCTGCTATGGGTGTTATGCCCAACACAGGAAATCTGGTTTTCCTGCATGGCATTACCCACCCTCCATTACCCACCAGAGTGGAGGCTGGGCTGTGGTGTCCATTACTCTGACAGTGTGAGGGGCTGGGAAGTGGGATGGGAGGATCTGGCCCTTCTCCCACCCCTCTGAGGCTCTCTCAGTAGGCCCATCAGGGCTTCCAAGCAGCCGTCAATAAAAAACACATTTGTATTAAAACTATAATGAGGAATAAAAAAACTTCACATTTTTTTCAATAACTCGGGTTATAAAAAAGAGATTTTTATCAATTATGAAACGGATTTTGGCCATAAAAAGGTAATTTAAAGAGTCTGAGATGGATGGTGAATAGCATTAATGTCACCCAGAACAAATGGGCCCGCATTACTCAACTGAAAGCCAGGAGCGGCTGCCTGTGCAGGTCCCACTGCTGCTGCAGCCTCCACTGTGCTCTCCCTGCCCTGTGTCTGGTAAGAGACTCCAGTCACTGGCAGATCTCAGCGTGGGTGCCTCTACACCAAGCCCTCGTGCGGGCCGTAGCTGCCCAGAATGGCTGCTCCACTGCCAAGGGCAAGATGGGGAAAGCAAATGGGGAAAGCAAATGGGGAAAGCAAATGGGGAGCTTTGTGTGGCTCAGGTGGTCCACCTTGCTTTGTTCCTTGTGTCCGAGCTCGCTTCGTTTGCAAGCTCCAGTGTTACTGACCCTTAGTGTCATGCCAAGGATGACCTGCTGTCCTTACTGCCAGGGGAGCTTTGGGACAGGGTGATCCCTCCTTCCATGGGTTTTCTTTCTGCTCACAGCTCCTGGGAGAGGATCTTGCTGACTCCTGCTCATGGCAGCCTCTTCCTGGGTGCTCTAAGCCCCGCTGCCTAAGAGAGGGAAGGTTTTGTGCATAGATTAGAGGATAATCTCCTTTGGTTTCCTTCAAGGTAATAAGATTTATGATACAGGAGGTTGGACAGTGGATTCTCTGAAGGATTTTTTGGAGGGTCTTCTGCAAGGAAGTGAAAAATTTGAGATCAGAAAATGCAATGGGGAATGTCCTGGTAAGGAGTAGTTCTGATCTGCATGCTTAGTGACATTTTTTTCTTTAATTTACAAATTCTTTAGGTGCCTTGGAGTTAGTGTATGACGTACCTGCACAGTATTTGTTGGCTCACAGCGTCTTGTGTGCAGATGGTAAGCTCTCTTCAGTACAGTTTCGTCAGGGTTTTGATGACACCTGAAGTGTTGCTCTGATGCAAATAAATCTTGGCTGGCAATGCACACCACAGCTGTGTCAGGCTGTGTTCAGTGTCCATGTCTTGCGGAGGTGGTGGATGTGCTGCATAGCAGTGCTCTAACCATCGGCAGAAACCACCTCTCAGCACATGGGTAACCCTTCCAGTTCCAAACAATCACTGGAAATCACTATCTGTAACTGGAGTTAATAGTCCTTATGTGGCCTTCTTGCTTATGGAGACTTTCTTTTTTCAAACATGGTGAGTGTCTCATTTGCTCAGCAATCTCTATTCGTTTATGACACAGCAGGATCTGGGCGGGGGCAGAAACACTGAGCTGCCATTTGGAGGGACTGGCTTCTGTTTCAAAGCCTGCTGCCGATACACTCAGAAATATTCTTACTTGGTGCTCTGATCTAGACACAGGCTGGTTTTAGTATGCCTGATTTCCATCTGAGGGAGCAGGGAATTCTGTCATCTGCCTGCCCACTGATCTTTTAATATCCTACTTGATTCTGCCTGGTTAGCATCTCCTGTTTTCTTTCAGAATTTTACGTATGCCCAGTTACTTGGCTCTTGACCCATCGGGAACAGGAAAACACAATACAGTGAGTCTGGTGACTTTTGGCAATGGGTTATTTGTAGATGAAACAAGACATAAGATGAAATAAGGAGTTATAGGGCCCAACCTTGGCATATCTGCACTTTCCTAACACACAGAATAGACACATAGCATTTTTGTGAACTTTTAAGGTGTACAGTAATCTAATAAGCTCTGTTTTATGGCACTTCTGGGATCTATCTGAGAGACAGCTCCCAATTCCATGGAAGGATGCTGGGCTATAGAAAGCACTTCAGCCCTGCCTGCAGGTTTTCCTCCCTGTGAAAAAGCTGCTATGGGTGAGAACATTGGAAATTCTCCTTGCGGGAAGCCTCACATTTAACGTGCTTTTGTGTTTTGAGAATTGAAGCAAAAAGTGGGATCTAAGGGGTCTCAAATGTCTTTCCACCATTAGTGAGCAAAGTGTGTCAGTCCCTAGTAGGCAGGCCAGCCTGAGAGAGAGGACGTTTTCTCATGTTCCCTTTGGAAATCAAGTTATGTTTGTGAACACTAAGCAAATTTTGCACTTATTTTTGGTAAGCTTTGCAGTGCTTTGGTTTTACAGGATGCATGGTTCAGAGCCAAACCTGTGAAGCTGTCTGTGACAACTGAAGCAATGAAGTCACGTGACCTATTGATTGTGCCAGGAGAGCTCAGCTGAAGCAAAGCCACGAGTTTCTCCCTTACAAAGCTCACATAACCACTCCATCTCAAATTGGCAAGTTCTTGGAAGAGGCTGTTCAGCACCAACCCTTCCAAATTTCAAATGATTAGTAGAAAATATACATTAGTTGGCTCATTTCAGATAATGAATGAAACTGAAGTGGTATCAGTTGTGAGTGAAGAACAAAGCTAATTTTGCCAAACACCTTATTGGATGTAACTGATTGGTTCAGGTCTATTAACTGTTATTCCCATTTATCAAGAATGGCTAGAAGGAGGCTAGAGCAATTAAAATTACCAGGGTTTGTTAAGAGGGGTTATACTGAAGAAGTCTCTCCATGTAACTTTGGCTGCCTTGTCCTTTGTGAACTACTAGTGTCTTTGCCCTGGCTGCCAAGAAAACCTCTAAGCCCATGCCTCTTGCCCCAGGCTGTCTTTTGCCCTTTGAACCGTAACCTAATCTATTCCTCTATTTTATTTTTTTTCCTTTTTGTTTGAAAGAGCTGTGAGGCTGGTTCTTACTGGGATATCCTGTCAAATGCCTTTGGCAATCCCTTGTAATCATCAGGACCAGCTCAGGAATTACAAGTTGGCTGCTCCAAGCTAAACATTTGAGACACTGTGTCATTCTCAGTGAGTAAGCAGGGAGGAAGGGAAGGCTATGGACTGTACTGGTTCTGTGGGCCTTGTCTCTCCTCTGACTACCCAACCATAGCACACTGATGACTGCGTTGGGTTGAGCATCTCCAGTGACCTAAGTGTCCTGTACCCGATAAAGGTGGAAGTGCAGCCTGACCTGTAGCAGGCTCTGGGCTACTCTCTCTTGGCTTTGCTCTCCACAGGGCATGTCTGGAGTGTATCTCAGGCCTCGGCCCTTCTTTGGTGAGGTGGCTCCCTGGGTTATGACAAGGTGTTTTTTGAGATGGGTGCCCTTGCTTACATTAGATAGAATTTACCAAACTGCTTTACCTTATCCACAGGAGCCCAATTATTTTGAACTATAGGAAACAGAGCTAGATACCAGTCAGTGTTTTGAGGCTCCCTGTCCTGTTCCTGTTCCAGAGGCTGACTCTGTTGCTTCATCTGTTTTTGATCTGCATCAGCCCTAGAGAGGGAAGTAGGGCAATTAGATTCTGGCTTTAGAGTAGTGGGTTGCTGGATTGCTCGGAAATACACATGAATCAAAATTAACCCCCTACCTTTGTTTCCTTAGCCCACTTTTCTCCTTGTAACAACCTCTAGCAGTACACCCTGGGAGTGCCAGAGGAGAGCTTACGTTCACGGTGGAAGACAAACGAGCTGTTTCCCACTGCACCCTGGACTGGCAGCCCTTCTGTTTGCAACGCTTGTCACCCTGCAGTGGCAGCAGCAATGCTAGGCCTGTAAGTGTAGTTGATTTATGTTAACTGTTGAAACGATAATGTTTAATCTGTAAAGTGCTAATCTATTTTTTATGTTGATTATGAATAGGCCAGCTGTGCCTACTTTCCTATTCATAGGGTTTAGTGAACAGGCCCATTTCACAGGCTGGGTTTGCAGGGTGATTTACATGAGAGCAGACACTGCTTTAAGGACAGCAAGTCAGCTGAGTTACACCACTGAACCAGGGACCTGGCAGCCCAACAAGAAGATCTGGGTGCAAGGGAAAAAACATGGGAGGAAAAGACAGATAATAAATAAACAGTAGAAGGAGCAGATGGACAGTAGGGGGAATATGGGCAGGAGAAGAAAGGAGAGGTTGATTTCAGAGGAGAGATTGACAAGAAGGAAGCAGGAAATGATGTGGCTGGCTTAGCATAGGGCTTTCCTCTCTGAGTCGGTGCAGGGAGCTCTGGGCTCCAGGGTTTGTATGACTGGTCAATAGCGGATGTGCAGAACCCCTTCCCCAGCGTGGTGCCAGTGACGCTGTTGGCAGAGTCGGTTGTGGATTTAATTTGCCATGCAGCTGTCTCTCTCGGATGACTTTTCTAGATCTCTGTACATTTTTTCTGAGAGCAGGCTGCAAAGGATACAAACTCCAGGGTCCCATCCAGATCTCTTTGTAAGTTATTCTACCTCAACTTTTCTTATGTCCCTGCGCCTTGTTCTCTGTGGTGTGGACTGCTGTACATTTGTGCCTCCTGCATTGACTGGCCTGCCAGGTGTGCCGGTGTTTCCGTATCCCACCAAGGCACAGGCAGCATCAGTAACTGGCTTATGAGCTTTACGTCTTCAGCAGGGCTTTAGTACCTTTTTAGCATCTTTCTTCTAATGCAGTGACCTCATTATATCCCTTGCTTGATACAAATTCAATTCAGGCAGAGCTGCCCACATCTGCCAGGCTATATGTACTTCCATGTCCACCTCAGATCCTCACTCGTACTTCACTGTCCTATTACTCTGTGGAATGCTGTGCTTCAATAAAACTTCATCACACTTGCGTCAGTGCAATTATGACCAAAGCCTGAGGAAGAGACATAGCTGGGCAGAATCTGGCTGGGACTGGGCTTTTCCCTATGTGTGTTTTCTTTGTACTGTACCTCTGTCCACCCTGGTGACAGGCTGCTGGATTGTGCAATGCTGCTTCTGTCATTCCTGCTTATTGTCCCAGGCCTAGAAACACTTTCCCCTCATCCCTTTCTGAGAAGACACATAAAAGCATTCCACATAGTACTCAAGGGAGTATGCCTCTCTCTCCATTTTAGGAGCTGGAGAAGCATCTGTCAGTGTAGCATATACTCACATCATATAGGCAGCGCTGTCTTGCCAGATAGGTGCCCAGCAGTGCAGCCCTCCATTCCCCCTGCACACCCTGCCTTTGCACACACGCACAAACACCTGTCCTGACCCTGTTCTTCACTTTCCTCTTTGTGGATGGAGAATTTCCCTACCATTCCCCACACAGGCTGTGCACACAAATGCACTGCCCCATGCCTCCTCCTTAACTGTTCGCAAGCCCTGGCACAGCTTTGCTTGCCGATCAGATGCTTGTAGCCCACCTCTTCCAAACATATACCCCCAGACCTCCTCTCACCGCTCTCTGTATAGTCACGTAAACCTTCCCATAGACATTCCCCCCCCCCCTTCTGTCATACTGTTCTCAAAGCCCCCAGGCTTTCAAAGCTGAATCAGAGGCATTTGAGATGAGACATAGGTGATGTGTGTTCCCGAAGGTCCGTATATATCCTCAGGCTCTGGCAGCTGGTTATTTCTCACAGGACTGCTGCTGTTGTGCAGGCTTATGGCTGACAGGGCCCTTGGGGCATCTCAGCAAAGCCTCCTTCTGGCTGGCTGTGACTAAGGTGGAGCCTGTTTGTTGTGGGTCTGTTGACCCTTTCCTACTCAGGTTTCAGTCAGTGCATGGCAGGGATGTGTTTATGCCTGGAGTCAAAATGGTCTTGGAGATTCATTTGCTTCTGGATACTTTCTTAAATCTTACCTAAGTTAATGTGCCAACTGGCCCCATCTCTGTGGTGTTTTGGGAGAGGTTTCATCTTAAGAAAGAGATTTTTTACATTGAGGACTGTCAATCACGGGAACAACCTCCCCAGGGATGTGGTAGAGTCCCCGTCGCTGGGGGTTTTCAAGATGTGGTAATCTCATCGAGGCTCCCTTTCCTATGAAAAGTTGGACCAGATGATCTTTTGAGGTTGCTTCCAACCTGAGCTGTTATATGATTTGATGATTTGTTCTAAATCTGCTGTCTTTGCAGCAGGCTGCTGGCATCTGCAAGGGCGATATGTCATTTGGGACTATGTCTGCAGGAACTTGATCAAGGGGTTCTGGGTATGTTGGGGACCCCCACATGTCTTAGTAGATGTGTGGCTCAAGAGAAATGGTAACTTTGGTGGGGACAGGGGGAGAACATTTGGATTGTTGTCACCTGTCACTTGTGAGCATTAGTACTCGATGTCTAGTACTAGATTCAGACCTGGCCTGGAAATGAGATCTGGAGAGAGGTCAATGTTGATGACAAGGCCAAAGCTGCAGGCATGCTTGACAGAAAGTTGGTGACATTGTCCATTGTGGAAGGAGACAAGAGGGATGGTTTGAGTGAGAAGATCAGGAACTGTGCCTTAGCTTTGTTGAATGTGAACAGAGAGGTGACTATCTGAAAGAAGATGTCTGAGAGACAGGCTGAAATTGTAGTTTTTCTAGAAGCAGGCTGATCTAGAGTACAGAGGTAGAACTAAAGTCACCAGAAAGAAGGTGGGAATTTTACGTGAGCTATTATCCAGATGCAGTGTTGGGTGTAGGGGCTGTGAGCAGAGCTTTGTGGAACATCTCCGGAAAGCTGGGAAAGGGATAAGAAAGCTGCTCAGACACGCTAACAGAGCCATTAGAAGAGCAGAAGGCTGAGGAAGCTGCTCCCTTGCTTAGGAATTACAGGGATGTTCCTGCTATGTTAGCATTTTCAGCTCTATTGCTTGGGAGCTGAAGAGCTGCAGAGAACACAGTAAGCCTCAAAGATCTCAGTAGAAATGGGCCACTGCTGCTCCTCCTGAACCATGGTATAAGAGTCCCTTTGGGCAGATGGGATGCTGAAAGAAGTTTACTGGCAGCAGAGAGTTGTCTTCTGCCCTGCTCACTGCACACTGGTATAACAAGTGAGAGCCTCCTTTATTAGCAGAGGGAGAAGGAGAAAGAGAGAGTGCTTTCAATTAAAACACAAAAAATGGCTGGGGATGGAGAAGTGTGCTCTTCAAGGACTGTGATCCCAGTCTCTCTGAACGATTGTGACTCCATCCTCACAGACCGGAGACATGCGGGTGAAGTAATATTCCTCCAAAAAGACAGAGAGAAAAGAGTGGATTTAATGAGCATTGTTCAAGTGGGAGACAGCTCAATATGAAAGAGCAAATTAAGATAAAGGGAAGCATTTGTATGTGCGAGGGGAGGGTGGGGAACATGGGACAGGTTGGAGCATCTGCCCCGTAGCCTGCACTGTTGGAGGGAATAAGTAGCTCACAAGTCACTGCTTTCTTTTTCAGCATGATGGAATGGAAGGAAGTGAATAGGAATATATATGTATATACATGCCTCAGCTTTACTCTGGTTTGGTCAGTGTGTTTTGCATAGACTGTAAGATGCTTATATCATGCAAAACAGAGTGTACAGTGACACTATGTCATGTGCTCTTTGAGAGATTATAATTTTCCACCTTCTCTCTTCACACAAGCATAGTTGCTGGTGGACTCTGGCTTGACTCTCTGGATCAGGAAACACTGGCTGCTGTTGAAGGCCAGTCACAGACAGACCGGGCTGTGGAAGTGGTTTAGGATAGCAGGAAGATGACTAGCTGCACAAGATGTTTATTCTGAGGTGGAACAAGTGGGATGCTGAACAAGCCAGGTCGTTGTGCTCATTAACTGCATCTGGAAACAGGAAATGAACATTTTTCCAATGGTCACATCAGGGTTAGACGGACTGGTACTTTGTTATCACTCAGGGGGATCCTGAGGAAATCATTGATTTCAGTGGTGCAAGGTTCTTCCACCTTTCATTTTTTCTATAGGGAAGTAAACTGGACTTACAACTTAAAATTACAATGCAGCTTCCAACAGCAAAATCTTTCCTTTGGTAATGGATGTTTTCGAAAGAAAGAGCTTCTTGGAATTTGATTCTGAGCATGGGATTACAGGCATGGGGGAAAGCTATCTACCTGCATTTTCTGAAATGGAGTACTTTGACCAGGAGTAATATTCAAACTGGTGAATGGGTTAGACTTGTTCTAAGACATGCCAGCTTTGCTGTTTCCTCCCTTTGGTTTGTCCTGTGTGCTTGTGCTACCAAAGATGTGCTAGGCCTGCAGGTAATATCTGGGCTCTGCTTTCCTACTATCCAGCTTGATATCTGCCTTATGTCAGAAGTCTAATGTGCAGTCTGTCTGCTTTCAGAGTGCTTTGTGAAACCAGCACTTGGACAAAGAACAGCTGAATGAAGCTAAGCGTGGAAGAGGCTGTAGTGATGATGCTAGTGGAAAATCTGTAGAACTCCAACTTTTGAAAGCATTGACTCTCAGGGTGCTGAGCTAGTCTGTTAATCTTAGCATCATGTGTCTCTGGAAGGTAGTAGGACACCCAGTAGCTTAACTGATGAAAAATATTTATCTCCTTGTGCCAGTCAGGAGGATGTTCCTGAACCAGTTAGCTTTCAGTCTGGCCATAACAATCCTTGCTTTTATTGAACTGAATATTGTTTGTTTGTGGGAGCCATGGGTAAGTGGCTCACCTTTCAGAGAGATGGGAGATGAGGTCCACCTCACAGGTAGGGTCTCAGGAGACGTACATAAGCTCTGTCTGCTCCTTGCTGTTACTGCCTGTTGTAGCTGTCACCACTGAGATTGGTTTCGATCCAGGATGAGTGATATTCTTAGACAGTTCTGCCTTGTCTTAAGGATCTGACTTTACTCAGGAAAATAAATGAAGCTACCATGTGTGTGTCTGAGCACAGACTGTTAAGCAGAAGTCATCAGGGATGGAATAGAAGGCACTTTTCCTCAAAGTATGGCTCCGTAACAATTAAAGGTACTATAGCAAGTAGACTGATTGTGTTGCTGTACAGCTCAGTGGATGGATGAGGTGAAAGCACGGGTGACTTCATGTAGGCTTTGCCACTGCTTTTCTAGCCAGAAGAGACTACAGAAAGAGGATGGTAGGTGAGCAAAACAGGGAATAGCCAGGATCCTAGGTATCAGACAGTGAATGAGTGAGCCAACTTTGCTCTCTGGATGATGGGATCAAGGACTCTTCCTTTAGCAGAGTTCATTTGCTGTAACATTCATGGCTTTGTGACTGGGAAATGCTGTTGGTAGGATCCCAGAGAAGATTCTCAGTGGTATAGCTGATGATAGTGGGCTGCGGAGTACCAAAGTAGTACCAAGTAGAAATAACAGGAAAATACAAACTTCATGCCCGAGCTGTCTCACAGCTCTTTCTCAGAAGAAAGGCTGATGGTTGATGGACAGCCTGGGTTTTGTGCTATTGCGGTGCAATGTTAGCAGTGATTAACCAAGTTAGCAGTGATCGGCATGCCAGGAGCAAATGTATACCATTAGCAGAGGGTTGCACGTCTGTGACTGTGTGTGTAGTAACTGCTGTATAAGTATTATACAGATAGATTTTAAAAAAGATATTAAAGTTACAAATTTGGTCCTGAGAAATTAGATAAGGCACGATTTATAGCTCACTGACAGCCCTAATTCTGTTCATCCATGCATAAGCTCTGTGACATGGTGTGGTCCAGTATCGTGGGATATCAGGGAAAGCCAATGTTAAAGCTCAGCTCTTCCTAATCCTAGGCAGGCACCTTATGCACATCTCCCCTTGAAATGGACCACATTGCTTTGCTGTCCTGTGCACTGAAAGATGCAGGGGTTTTGTGTAATAAGCCATATGTAATTATTTCAGTGCATCAGAATAGACACACACCTTTTACTTGTATTCATTTGGATGCAGTGTATACCTCTATATACGTTCACACTTACATGTATATGTAATGTGAACACTAGGGAATCCATTCAGAAGAAAACCACTATTCTGTATATACCTGCAATATTATTAAAAATATTGACTTAATAAATACATGTTCTTGACAGATGCATTTAGGAACCATCAATTAGGCTTGGCATTCATTAGGTGGAGAGAAGTCCAATCAGATCTCACTGACTCAACAAAGCCACCTATAAATTGTGGGCTGTTTGTTCTGACATTTGATGAATTATTCTTCATAATCCACTGTCTGCTGCGATAAATCTAATCTTTCAGTTTTTGCTGTCTTAATAATTCTCAGAGCAACACTGTGACATTTTGTTTTTGTAGAGGGGATAGAAAGGCTGGGACAATGGAAAAAAACCTCATTTGCTGTTTGGGAAGTAGATCGCTCTCCTCCAAGGTAACATTTTCTCACGGCTAGAACTCTGGTCTTGCAGGCTTGCAGGGATCAGCGAGTCCTTGGTGCCATGGATGGTTACGTGTATGTTCTTGAAAAGATGACCAGCCAAGGATGAGGTTCACATTCCTTAAACCTAGTCCAGGAAAGGCATTCAGACTTTTGAGAGCAGTAGGGTCCTAGTGTCAATAAAGTGAATTCCAAAAGTTCTGGGAGCCACAGGCTTTAGAAATGCTGTATCATAGAACCGAGTAACTCTTCAGCTATTCTGCCACATGAAATAGAGGGGACGTTGTACTAGGCAGTGTTAAGGTGGCAGCTGCAGCCCCCAAAACTTCCCTGGGAAACCTGCTCTCTTCCCAGAGTGTTATTCTGTTTGTCTGTTTTCCAGCAAGCTCATGAATCCCACTATCACAGTGCCCCGCACTGTCTCAGCTGGGAGGCTGCAGGCTGTGTGATCCCTGTGTAAATCTCAGAAAGCTCCTACAGACTGAGCTCACCTTAGCAAATTGCCATCCATGGAACCATGTTTAAGAGGGGACTGTTCAGTGCTGTCTCTATCAGGAATGGAAAAAACAGATGAATCAAGTAACCTCATCAAGGAGAATCACAGCACAAGGAGATGTGCAAAATTTACCTGCCTTAATCACTTTCTTGCTGTCAGCTTCCACCATGGACCTGTCTCCCAACTGTATGATTCCCTTTGTCTTGAATGGGTTTTTACCAGCTTCCCCATGTGCATCTTCCTGTACTGCTGCATGGCATCAGAATGCTAGGAGACTGCGAGCTGCTCCTGCCCATCACAACACAATATTGTTGTTAATGGAGCTCTGTTCTATCATGGCCTGTGATGAGTATCCTGGAGGCAAGAAGTTCAAGTTAATCCTGTGTTGCCTAGTCAGCCCCTTCTGAAATAGCAGGACATCTCATAGATTGCTATCTCCAAATACAAAATGTAAGACTCAGGAGCAATTACAGTATGCTGTGATCAGAAGAGGAGATCTGCTGTGAAATGTGGTTGAGGTTTTGAATGTTTCAGTTTGCATTGCTTTTTGGTGATAAGAGAATAGCATCATCCCTGTTGGGCCCCTTTTTGTGAATTATTTTGAGCAGCTGTGATTGGTGAAGCTGTGGAGCACAGTGAAGTGTCTGGAGATGGCCTCTGTCTGAGATGATCTCAGCTCCTGCTGTGTATTCCCCAGATGTGCCAGACTCTGCCAGAGTCCCCTGACATGGGCATATTGACACTCAGTTCTGGCATATTTACCTTGCTTTTGGTAACAGAAGCAACGTTACTGTCTGAAAGTTACATGACAGACATTTCATGAAGATGCACTGTTAGCAGAGCTCAGGGTTTACCCTGGAGACTGGGCCACCTCCAGCTGTGGTTCCCCCATACCCTTTGCACTCTCAGAAACTTACAGAGTCTATCAGTAACTTTCTAGGCTGTCAAACAGCAACTGAGTCCCAGGCTAGCAGCAGATGAAACAATTCCTCCGTTGTCCATCCTGCTGTCATCGAGACTGGTCAGTCTGGTTGGAAGAGCTTCTGAAGAACACAAGGATGACTGTACACATGAGACCAAAAGCTGAAGCCTGCCACTCCGCCTCTACCTGTAGCCAGTGTTGGCTAAGAGACAAAGGCTGTAAAAGCATGGCAGGCATACAGTTAAACTTTACCCAGTATGATCTTCCCGCTTCCAGTAATCTGAAGGTTAGAGATTTCCTGGGCCACAGATTGTATCTTGGTGTTTAATAGCTTGTGATGGATTTTCTTCATCGACTTATCTACGCACCTGGACTTCTGGTATTCATAATATCCTGTGGCAATGAGTTCCACAGCTTAATTGGTATGGGGAAAAAGTACTTCTTTTTGCTTGTTTTAATCCTGCCATCTGGTAATCTTGTGTGCTAATCGACAATTTGCTGCTCCCAAGTTGTTCTGTGGAGTGAACAAGCATTCCCAATCCTGTTCTCCATGACAGAAGTGATTTTACAGAGCTCTGTGACATTCCCTCCCCATTGTCTCCCTTTTCAGGCTGAAGAGTCCTTTGAAGTCCTGGGAAGTATTTGAAGGCAGTTTTGAAATGCTTTGGTGAAGGACTTACTTCCCTGAGAAATGCTGAGCATTTGAAAGTCTCCTTACTGGCACCACCTGTACTGGACTGGTTCAGCTCTGGCAGAGCTGATGAAAGGTTCTTTGTAGGTGGTTGTGGAAAACCAGAATTTTCAAAACTGTCCTGGGCTCTGCTGGAAACTTCCTGGATAGGACTTGTAATGCAAAATATTCTTACTTAGACCCCATAGTGGCCTCATTCTGGCTGCACCGTGTACAGGGGTCGGTCTGGAGCACCGTGCTGGAAGGGGTTCAGCCTGCCAGCTAAACAGGGCTGGGCTGTTGAGCCACCTGCTGTTAGTGATCCTGCATCCCACTGCACCCTAAATTTGTCGCGAACAGACTGCTGACACATGGCCACTGTTCATCTGCTGTGGTTACTATGGCAGAGCAGAGCCACCACATCCCACTTGGGATGATGTTACGTAGTGCTGGGCCAGGAAGGGACTCCATGACTTAGGCTTCTGCTCCAGAGCGCCTTGTCAGCAGCCTTTCTGGAGAGGGAAGGAAGCATACCTCTCTCTGGAGTGGGCAGGTTGAAACCAGGCAGTAATATTTGATCATTTGCTGCAGCACATGGTTATAAAAAGACTGGGATTAAGAGGCAGTGTATTTCAAAAGAAATTAGCTAGCAAGACATGCACATTTAATGTTTATGGTTTGGAGATTAAGACATCAGGTTGGAACTGGAGGTATCTGGGTTAAATGCCAGCTCTGTCAAAGACTTCTCGGAACATGCTGGGCAGGTCCTGTAAGGTAATACTTTCAGAAAGGACTCAGGATTTGGGAGCTTAAATCCAATTGAATTCCAGTAACTTCCTAAGAGTTTAAGGACAGGATTCACAAAAGATACTGAGGCATTCTGATGCTCAGCATTGTGGCATCAGCTGATGTGTGCCACAGACCTCAAGCAGAGCAGTGTGTGCTTTGGGAAGGCACTGCGCATGTGAGGAGGCCTGTAGGTGACAACTGGGGACTCCTTGAAAGCGTGAGTTTGTACAGGGACCACGGTGGCTGTGCACCTTGCACAGTGGCATTCTGGGCTTAATGATGGTCTCTAGGTGCAACCTCAGCACAAATACATACTATTAAGTGTAAGTAGGTAGATACTGTAAGAGCTTTTATATCAGCTTCCTGAGGTGTGAATACTAATACCAACAATCATGAAAAGATTTTGCATATTTAAAATTAAATAGGCTTCATTCTTCAGGGCTGTGTTTCCAGGCAGTGAAGTACAGTGACACATTCATTTGCTGGTTGAGCACATGCCCAATTGAGAGCTGGCTGTGCAGAAGGCTAGTGAGGGAAACCTTTGCATGCAGGGACACCGCTCACCTGTACAGCTGGAAACCTGCAGCTGGCTGTCCTACTCCTTTGAAAGAGCAGCCCTAAAGTTCCTTTTCTCTCTTTTAAACCTTTATTAAACCTGTCTGGAAACTATGCCGGTTTCGTCTCCTGCCAGGGTCACAGATGGTAACAGCCAGTTTGATAAGGCCCTTTGAGACCAACTGTGGCCTGAAAGAAGCTTGAGAGTTCCTTAAGTGCCATGTCAGGTGGGCTCTGAGACTGTCCCAGACCTTTGCTTATTAATTATCCATCCTGGAAATGATGGTTAGGGTTTTTGTTAAGAGTGTTTATTAGCTGGGTGCTTGTGAGCAGGAAGAGCCTGCAGCCTGCTCCAAGAACTCCCTGCCTGCATGGAATGGGTGCAGCCGCCTTCCCTCAGGAAGAACTCTGCTCTCTGGCAGGCAGGGTGGGATCCTGGCTTACCTTTTCTCTGCTTCCATGTCATAGAGCCTCTCGCTCGCTTTTGCCTGTCTGGGGGACACAGCCTGCATCAGAAGCAGTAGCTGCCTCCAGCAAGCTGTGAAAGGACAATTTCATAATGAATGAGGGTGATTTGCTAAGTGGGGGGTCCTGGAGCCCAGCTGTAATTGTGCTTCTGCTTTATCTCAGCCTCACACCTGCTCATGTAATGGCCCGGCTGTGGTCCGCTCCTTCCCCCATGCGCATGCTCTACTCTTCTGCTCCCGGAGGAGCCATCAATTCTCTGGCCCTGTTGCAGCCTCTCACCTTGTTGCCTTCACCTGCAGCCTATGGGTGTGCCCAAATTCCCCCTTGAATTGCAGGGCCACTGAGCTGGCCCTAATGGACATGACTGCTAACCTGGCTTTCATGACCTAAATAACAAGTTTTTAAATTAAATCCTTCTGCCCAAAAGAACTCCTAGAGACAGCTTTCTTCAAATGATGTTTCCTTAGAAAACTTAGTCACACAAGAATATTGTATATATTATTCCTGCCAGAAGGAATATGTACAGCTCTTTTTTTAACCCTGCATGCATTCAGTGCTGGTGAAAATGGTTGGATTGACCATGTGGGCAATCAAAAGCTTTTGAAATCCAGAGCAGATGGAATTTTATCCAATTTATATGTGGTCTTACTATAAATGTACCTTACTGGATTCTCTTGAGACATGAATGTCAATAGGTTTGAATTATGGACCTGCTGTAATTAAAAAACACATAACTAGTTGTTTTTAAATGCAGTTGTTTTACTTAATTGATTTTGCCGCTAGGACCAAAGGGAATAAAATAAATAAATAAAATGCACCTTCCTAGTGAATTACTGGAGGCAGCTGAGTCTCTGCTGGAATCTAATTGCTGCAAATGCTGCAGTTTGTTGCTAGCAATAGTTTTCTGTGGAAGGGGCTGGGAGAGAAGGGGTAGGGTGGTGTGGGAGGGGGCTCATTCCCTGGCAGCTGCAGGAGGGAACAGGCTGCTCCTTGTATAGTATTTTTCTTCCTTGTCAGCAAAAAGAATATTCACTTAACGCTTTGCATGAAGACTTTGCTTGGAAGGTCTTTATTCATATTTAATTACTAGGTCGCTGCAGCTCCCATCTTTAATTACCTTTTAAAAAGCAGGTTATAAAAATGCACTGATGTTCTTTTTTTTTACTGCATAAATTACAGGCTTCTTAACTGCTCAGCCAAAATCAGTCCAGCCTGCGGGAAGGGTGGGACAGGTTCCCTTTGCTGACTTCTGGATACCTCAGAGCTTGTCTGCACCTTGCTCTACAGAGCAGGACAGAAACCCTCCGCTAGCATCACATGAACTAGCTCTGTGCCTGAAGCCACACAATGATGTTGGCACTCCCTCTGAGCTAATTAACTGTGCGGAAGGCCCTGGCTAGTTCGCTAGGCTGATACCACACTACCATGGTAATAGAGTCTCCAGGGTCCGAGCTGCCCAGTGCTGCACTGAGGGTCTCTAGCAGGGTACTTGCAGTATTCTGCAGAGCAGATGGGCTTTTGCCCATCTCACACTGCCTCACCCGTGTCTCTGTAGGTTTTTGCTTCTTGGATGCCCCCTATGAAATCTGCTTCTTCATCTGCAACTTCCCTTATAGTCCAGTCCTCAATTTCACAGCCAGAGCTGCTAATAATTTCCTCTCCAGCCTGCAAAGCACTTTGCTGTCCCCACCTGGTGCTTTTTCTGAGCTGAGAGCACTGGTTACTTTTATCGGAGGTGTGAGAAAGTCCATCACATAAGACATATTTTCAGGCCCAGTCATCAGATGTGCAAACTGCAATTTTTGTCCCCCTGCCCTGAATCCAGCCCTTACCACTGCTCCTGGTCGTGTGCTGGCTTTCACCCAGTAAGATACCTGATGCAGCTGTAATACAGAGGAATACGCACTGTCAGGTTTCAGGGGGCGATGGTGGGTGGTATTAAATATCTGCAAAAGAAATACATGCAAAGGGACAGCTGTTGGGTTCTGCACCCAGTAGCAACCAAGGATGCTGACCATAATCGCTCCAACCCATTTTGAGGACGGCCTGGAGGAGTCCCTCACATGCTGCCTGGCCACTCCGTGTCCCAGATGAAATGTGCTGTTGGGGCTCTACCACAGGTTTCCATAAGCAGAGTTTCTCCAGGGCACTTCTGTGCTTGGCAGGCTTCACTGGGAGGCCAAGCAGTTACAAGGCTCAGGCAGGGGACAGAGGAAGGATGAAGCGGCTGAGCCCAGCTTTGGCACACACTGTCTCTGGCCTGTGAGCAGGGCTTCCCTTAGGATAGTCACTGGTACCGCAAGCTGATGCCTCTTTCTTTTCTCCTGACAGATAAAAGAGCTCTTCGTGAGTTTTGAGGACACTCCCTTGGGAGCAGCATCGCTAGCCCAGGTGCACAAGGCAGTGCTGCAGGATGGGAGAACAGTGGCAGTGAAAATCCAGCACCCAAAGGTCCAAGCTCAGAGCTCCAAGGATATTTTGCTCATGGAGGTAAAACTATCTGTTGACTTTGACTTACAGAGCAATTGCCATTGAAATGTGTGGGGGCCACATTCACCCATGGTGTAAGCAGGTATAACAACACCATCCTGTAGCTTTGAAACCTCCACAGACATAAATGCTGTCTTATGGGAGGAATACAGAAAGTTGGTGAGGATTGCAGTGCTGGTGATTGTGTGGACAGAGAGACTGAACAAGAGGGTAAGAGTGAAGGAGGGCAGAAGGAGAAGACAGGTAAACATGAATGACATCAAAGTAAGTCCATATGAGATTTAAAAACTGGAGAGTGATTCTTGAAGTCTCTCTTCAGCCTGTGTGTTCATTGAGTAGTTTATTTAACTGGTCCCAGTTCCCCTTGCAGTCAGGGCTGTGTGGCCAAGGAAAAATCATTCTCCGTGATTAGCATGTTTTTTTTCATTAAATTCCAGTGTGGATTCAACAGTGACTGAGGTTGCTGTGATACAGTTTTTTTTCTTGAACAGCTCCCTAATGCTGAGCTGATTCATGCTGAAATACGGAGAGAGTCACCTAACGGGTAGACACACAAATGGGGGATTCACCTAGGAAAAAAGTTTCTATGCCTGTTCCTCTCCTGAATGGTGAGTACCACTTATGTTCCCTGTGCAATGCTGTAGCTTCTCCCAAACTTCTAAGTCTAGCCCATTGAAGGGAGGACAGGAGAAAAGCTGGGGTACTGCACTGCATTGCAATAGTCAAAGATGCCAGCGGTATGGTAGGGAGCAGGAAATGGAGATGGGGCTGAGGTGGAGGAGAGGGGGAGGATTAGGTCTGTAAATGGTGACACTAAAGCTTTTAGCTCTCCTAATAAGCATGTATCTGTATGTATAGTACAGTAATGTGCACATCCATTGGCAGACAGGTATGTCTTTGGGACTAAAGAGGGGAAGATTAAGCTGAGGGGGTCTGATAAGTGTTTAGAGGGTACTGCTGATGCAATGACACACAGTTCTCCATCACAGGAGATCAGGCATCAAAGATTCTGCCAGCACCTTCTCAGAGGAGCACATAACTAAACCTTCTTTAGGCAGCTAAAACACCCTGCTTTGAACAATCTTGGCTAGTCTGCAAAGGAGCACAGCTGGTTCCAGCTGGAGCACATGAGTTTGCAGCTGAATATTTATTTTGAACTTATAGTGAAAGAGATTTTGGGGTTTAATAAAGATATCCCAGTAAGATGGGATATGTCTGTTTCAGTGCTGGTTTGAGAACAGAGAACTGTTTGAACTGGCTTTGGGTCCAGCTGTAGATTTGGATTTGATTCAGGTCCTCTCCAGGACTGACTGCAGTGGTCTGCCCAATGAGTTTGCTTTTGTGAGTCATCACATGCACAGCAGTTCTCAGGGGTCTTATGGCATCCTTCGCTCCTGCCCAGGACAGGATGGCAGAAACTAAACAGTCAAGGAAGAAGGATGAGCAGGTAATGAAAGACTGAGACCAGGGCAATAAGAGGATTGTGTATCAATGAGCCAAGACTTCGACTCACCTTGGGATATTTGCCCTTTTAACAGTGGGTATCGCAGAAAAAAATCTCCCCTCACACTATGTTGCTATGATTGCTGGTTATACTGGTAAGAGACATTTAAACAAGTAATTTTAGGATGATTCCTGTCTTTTCTGTTTTTAGACTAATCCCCCTGGGAAACGTGAAACTAAACCAACGTATTTCCTTTTGCAATTTAGTATTGTCCTTCCTCTACAGACAGTCTAATTTGTCACCCTCGAGATCTGTTATGTACACACAGCTATGGGAAAGTAGCTCACAACGTGACACATGCAGTCTTGTTTTTAAAGGGTCTCTAGTGGAGTGTTGGCTTACATGCATCATCATATACTTGTGTGGGACTATTTTTGTGTAGGCTGCACTGAAAGCCAGATTAAATGCACTGAGGTTCTGGTCCTTTAAGAATCAGACTGACATTGCAGCTAGGTAGGATGTTGATTTAAATATTGATGGAGATGGTCTTATTTAGCGACTGATGGGGAGGAATCTGAATGGGGAACGCTAGATGGAAAATTCCTAAGTTCAGTCGAGGTTTCATAGCATCAGTGCTGACTCTTTAAAAATCAGTACAGCATCTGATAAATCCAGAGAGAGATACCTCACTGCTCTTCTTATATCAATACTTATTTCAAGACAACATGTTAGACAGATGTCAGAAAAGGGACAGGCCAAATACTTGTTAAGTATTAAGTCCCTGCTGATGGTCAAGTTGGCAAATTGATTTAAAAGACCATTTAAAGAAAGCAGAAAACAATGCATGAATTTTCTCACATGAGGCACCAATGAAATAATCTTGCCGCCCCTATAAAGTCTATGTACACGTTCATGAAGATTGCTGGTTACATTTCATTTGGGTGACATAAATTTGAAAGGATTTATGCCTCTAGATATAACAGTAGAAAAATCATTCAATAGTGTCTGGAACCCAGTGATTACATTTTTAAAGGAACATTGAGTTTGCAACTGACATTTAGATAAGAGAAGTAGAGACAGGGGTGAAGAACAAACGTTTTCACACAGCTGAACAGGAGCAGTGATGGTTCATAAATTTATTTTTTGTCATACATTTCAATGATAGCAGCTTTCTCTATATGCTTTAAATGTTCCTCCTGCAGTGGAGGAATTCCCACCTCAACGGTGGAGATCTAGAAAGGGGAACTGTCCAGGAACACACACTGACAAGTCTGTTTTTGTTGTCGGATGGATGTACGGAACAAGTAAGATAAAGACAGCAAAGTGGATTGCATTTTCATGTTTTATTCTTGTTTCATGACTCAATTAGTTAAAAAAAAGCCAAACAAATTATTTTCATTAAGATGTGGTTCAAACTGTCAGCTTGTGTACATTTGTGATGCTGGTTGAGAAACTGGCCCTTCATTTGAACAGAAAGCATGCTTGGCCGCTGTGCCATCCAGTTGCATAATCTTGATTTTCTTCAGGAAGGGCTGCCCATCACTTGCCCCTTAAATATTGCTTTAAGCAAACTTTTCCAGGAACTTTTTGTCTGGACTTTCCAAGGCCCTGTGCAGCTGAATACCTAATCCCTTTAAGAAGAAGATGCCAGGTGGTGGGTATATGATACTTAGAAAACACCACCTCAGCATTGCTGAGGATGTCTGTGACTGATGCTGAGGAGCAACTTGCCCTCTGACCCCCACTGGAGGTGTCCTTTAAAGATCTGTAGCCTACTACTTGTGTCCACACTCTACGGTCTTCTCTGAACTGCCCAGTGGATTTTCTGTGCTAGCAAAATTCTTGCTCAGCAGTGGAAGAAATAACATAGAGGTGACAAGTCTTACTTTAGATCTCCCTCCTCTGCATTATCTGAGGGCTATTTGAACTAAGCCAAAGAGTGACTTGTAGAATTATAGAACTCAGAATTCTGAGAGTCATTCCTGGGCCATGCCCTTGGCAGATCTGACCATGTGGTCTCTTCTCCAGGGCTTTGTTCATGTACTTCTAGGCAGCAAGCAGCTGAAGCTCCCTTTGGTGTCTGTGCCATCATTTAACTCCTAGGTGTGCCTGTGTGGAAGGGCAAGCTGAAATTTGTGTTGCACAATGAAGGCATGTGTTGTGTTATGATACTGCAGGAACCCTACAACCACTTGGGGGGCAGGTTGGGTTTTTTTGTCTGTAAGTTACATGGAATGATCCTATCAAAACAGCACTGTGTGTAGCTATGTAGCTTTGGAGCCAGGATGCAGCTGATTGCCTGTTTTCTTGTTCTCAGGTTCTCCTCTTGGTTGTGAAACAAATCTTTCCAGATTTTGAGTTCATGTGGCTGGTAGAAGAAGCTAAGAAGAATCTGCCCTTGGAGCTGGATTTCCTAAATGAAGGCAGAAATGCTGAGAAGGTTGCTCATATGCTCAAGAACTTTGACTTCCTGAAGGTGAGGGAACACATATTTCAGTGTATGTATGTGCATTAATAGTCTCACTTTATGCGTCTTGTGTACCTCATTCACTACCTGGAGGAACCATACAGAGGGAGAAGTGAGTTCAGTCCCTCTGTATTGTTCATCCTAGACTGCTCTGCTGATATGGACCAGAAACTGCTCTGAGACATGCTTCCTCCTTGTCTGTTTCCTACTGTAGGCATCGTGTATTGGATGAGGAGTGGTGGCTTGGGACCAGCAGTCTCTGGAGCCTGCTACTCGTTTTCCCAAACACTGTTTCTGAACTTGTCCAGAGACCTGTGAATTTGCAATTCTTTCCTGAGCCATCTGATGGTACCTTTTCCTGGGCTTTATCTCAACTGAGGGCAAGAAATGGACATAAAAAAGAAAAGCTAGACTGAAGCTGATGATGTCAAGTAGGATGGGGGACACTGTGTATCTCAGGAGGAAGCATGTTCACATAAATCCTTCCTCCAGCAAAAAAGTGTATTCTCACTCTGGAATTGAGTGTACATCCTTCATATACATCCATGGCTAGTGCATTCATGTTACCTTCATACACAAACTCAACTGCACCCATTTTGTGCTCTTCCCCACTGACACTCTTACTCCACCTCCCCTGCTATACACTGACTAAGGTCACTGACAAATGTCTGAAGTACAACCAGACATGTACACATCTCATTCTTGGAAAGAAATAAGCTCACATCTTCAAACTTGCACGTGCGCAAATCTTTTGCTGACATACAAGAGGCTTAAGCCTCCACTGTGTGCATTCTGGAAATATGCAAGCATGGTCAAGCACACATAGTGCTGTGGGCACAATCATTGGTGCAACTGCATTTGCACATACACAAAGGCAGCAAAAAATGCACCCTCCTTTGGACCCTCCTGCATACACATATCAAAATGAGGTTTTCACCTCCTGTTTGTGCAGAAGTCCCAAGATGGAAGTGACAGATGTCTGAAATGAGGTGAGTTTTTGTTAGACTTTACAGGCTGATGCATCCATTTTTTCCTTGCTTCCTCCATGCAAGGGCTATAATTCCTTGTCACCTGACTCCAGGTTTGGGGCAGTTCTTTTGGAGTCCAGTGGCAGCAGTGGCCTTCCGATAGACACAGATAGCTAAAAGCCACCAGGTCTACAGAAGGCCAAAGGCCTATGATTTTGCTGAGTGGGCGCTTATCAAAAGTGATGCACCTTGGAGAGCTGTATCTGCTGCAGCTGTAACTAGGATACTGTGAAGTAAATCCCCATGGAGATGGCCAATCATCTCCTTGCTGGGTTAAGGAGCTATCATGATATCAATATGTGTAACAATAACAAATGGCTTGAGATGGCTAAATAATGGATCCTGCCGTCTGACCTGCCAATTCAGAGATGTGTTCATCACCCAAAGGCAACGGAAGAATTGGGCTCCTGTATCATTAATTTTCCTAAACACGCCAGGAAGCTGAGAAGTAGATTTTGTGCTGTGAACCTGTTTGAGCTTTTAAAGCCAGAGATAAATTGTTTCCATGCACTAGCATTACAGCCAAACATCTGTGAGTAATTAAAAAAATCACTGAAGAATTTGGCTGTGACTGACAGAGGCATCTCTGAGAGCATGGATAGTGCTTTACAAGCCCACTGACTTGCCCCTGTAAATCTTGAGACAAGAATGAGTGTCATCTGAAATGAGCTAAAGCAGCAGGGATCAGTGAGCTAGATGGGCTGGGGACTGTTAGTTTTGGAGTTGGTTTGCTTTCTCACCAATCTAACCGCAAAGAATGGGCATCCAGATAAGCTGGGAAGGCTGTGAGTAACAGAATCCCCCTTGTCCATAGTTGCTCTCTGGCATCGAAGTCTACTCAAGGTTAACATGCAAAGTATGCCAGGAGCGTTGAACAGTGGGACTGATGGACATTGGAATTGCTCATCAAAGGAGTCTTTGATCTAAAGCAGCACACACATGGTAAGGTAGAAGTGGGTGACATTGGGAAAATGGACTGTCTAGGACTGGAACAGGTTGGGAGGCAGATAGTTTGTGAGGGACTGGGTCACTGTCAGTAGTTACAAGCAGGATATAAAACAAATGCTGCTTGTTCAGGAGTTACGATGAGCTACAGTGGCCTGGCTGGTTCCCCTGGCTTTGTTCGCACTGGATGGACAACACCTCTTACCTCTTCCTGTCCTGCCCCAAGATGCTGGACACTTGCAGTGTGCAAGTCCTGAGTCCACAGCCGAGTCAGGTGTGTGAGGAGTCGGGGCTGCACAGCTGTCTCTCTCTTTACAGGATCCAAAATGTGTGTCTTTGTACTGGGGCACAGTAATGGGAATGGGTGGAGCTCCCTTCTATCTTTGGTAAAATGTAGCTGTGTGGCTTCACCCATGTGCAAAGGCAAATCTGGACAGCTTGTGAGATTGGTCAGCACAGTGGCATTAGGAATATCCAGAGGGAACTTCAGCAAAAGGACTCTTGACAGTAGGATCTTCAGCATGGAAAGAAATCGGCTGGAGAGAGAGGCTGGGAAAGGGGAAGCCAGCCTGAGCAATGCCTGCGTCACTGCCTCCCTGGGTGACACCGGGCCTCTTACTGGTACCTCACTCAGCTTGATTTACTGCAGATTGAATGAAAAGTGCTTTGACATTTTAGACTTGTTACTGTGTCACGTTGGCAATAAGATATTTAAGGGTCTCCCAGGGTTTCTGTGACAAGCCCCTTATTTGTGACACTTGATTTTTCTCCCAGTCCAATTGCACGTGGCCTGAGTATGCAGGGTTTGTCAGCTCAAAGGCGTTTGTGTTCCAAGGGACACTGTGGAGATACAATTTATGACGATGGCTTATCATTTTTAGAGCTGCGTAAGTGGGCCCTGTGCGTAGCAAACGAGATGCAGTTCCTGGCTAAATGAGCTGAGTGGATGATTCAGAAACTTGCAATAGGTACTAGTTAAACAGCCCAGCTAGAGGAGCTGCAGAGCAGATAAGAAAGCTCTCAGATGTCAGCGGGAGTGGGAGGTGGTCAAAATGTTGTAGTGTGTGGCCAGAAATGTTGCATGAGGACAGATCCTGCTGCCGTTGAATTGGTGTGTTGTCCTTGCACGCATTGCTGCCGTCCTGGGGAAGGAGTCGGTGGATGGATTTACCTCCCTTGTGCTCAGGAAAAAAACAAGTCCTCACTTCAGCCTCTTCCATTTTTACTCCTTTTCTGGGTTGTGTGTGATACATTCTCCTTGCTTTCCCAGCCTGTCATTTGACCTAATCCATCTGTTCCTTTTTCAGGTCCCCAGGATCTACTGGGAGCTCTCAACAAGGCGTGTTCTTCTCATGGAGTTTATGGAAGGGGGACAAGTGAACGACAGGGCTTACATGGAGAGGAATGGCATCAATGTCAATGAGGTAGTTTCTGAGCCATCTCTGAACTGGGCGTGGTTGGCAATGCAAAACTGATGTTGGCATCAACGGATGATGCAATGTCAAATGGAGGCTAACAGGACAGGAGGTGGCAGAAAAGGGAGCACATACAGGTGTGAACAGAGCAATCAGTCTGAGAGATCTCAGTTCTCCTGCTTCTGGGAAAACTACATAACCCCTTTTGGGGAACACTATCCTGTAGGCTGCACAGGTAGAGAGATCTTCAAGGAGACAGATAGTGAAAGATGACCATGCTCTCATATTGCATACACCCATGGTTTGTTCCAAGGTGACAGCTGCTGTTATCCTAAATGAACAACTTCAGCTTCTGATTCTTTTTGTCTCTCTTCTTTTCTGTCTTTTGTCTGCATTAACTTTGTCCTGGACAAATGCATGGGATGTAGCTTTTATATCCCAACAGCTATCACCTTATGCAGGAGATAGAAATCATAGGTCTTATATGATCACAGTTATTAGGGTGCTGGAGCCTCAGCCATGGTGCTTTGCATAATATTCTGACATGGGTTGTTTTCTTCTGCTTTCCAAAATCTCCCTTTTTCTTCTGGATGCAACAGTTTTCTTCTTTGCTTCCTGGTCCTACATTACTGTGTAGTGTTGCAGTCCTTCATTAAACAGCTGCCAGATTTCATCCCTACAGAGAGACTACATTTCCCTGACGAGTGAAATAGTAGTTTGTATGTGTGACATGAAGTCAGGAGAGCACTCTGGATTCTCTGTGGCTGAGAGATTCTTGAGGAAAAGAAGGTATTACTTCCCAGAAGGGCTGAGAAGATGCCAGGGGAAAGGGTTCTGAGCCACTGGACAGTGTATAAAGCCACTCATCCCAGTCAGTGAGTGCTGATTGAGGCACTGCTGCTTGTCTTTCCCCTTGTGCCCTATCAGTGAGCCCCAAAGCTGCATGTGGTTGACAGGCTATCAAAGAGCTATGGCATAAAATCATTTGTGCTTAATCTGTCCATCCACTTGCCTCCGAAATCGGAACGATCCCTCTCTCTCTGCTGTTCCTCCTCCCTGCTCCCTTTCTATCCATGGCAAAGTTCACATGGCATCAGTCAGAAACATGCCAAAGACCTCTCAAGGGAGGGGAATTGCAAGTTTGGTATACCCCACAAGGAGAGAACATTTAGTGTATCTTCTCAGCTGCCTCCCTAAGACAGTGTGCACCTCTTTCTCTGCCTAAAGACCTCAGCCAAATTACAGGTGGAGGACTGAGTAACCTGCCTGTTTCTCTTCGCCTCTTCCTTGGCTCTTGCACCCCGCAGAAGTCAATGAGATATTTTCTAGTAACCTCTGCAGACAGAAAGGCAGGCACCTTTTCATGTGTTTCCCCACTGAAATACAGGAAAAGAAGGTCTATGGTTAAAGTAGATTTTGAGACTCTCTTCCATTGTAATTGTGACGAACAACCCAAGGTCAATGGGTAATAGTGAACGATGCTCTCTTCCCTGCAAGATGTCTGATCCCTTTTCATTCAAGGGACTTCTTAAATGAATACAACCTCACCCGTAGATAGTGCAGTCTCTCTCTTTTCGTGCCTCCATCAGGAAGAATTTGGAGCATTTAGGTCACTGGTTTTCCTCCTCCCTCTCATCAGGGCGTCACAGATGTCATTGTCAGCTGATCAGAGGTAGACACAATTCCTTCTCTATGTCTATTTTGTGCTGATGATCTTTCTTTGTGTTTACCAAGGTTAAGTGCCTCAATGATGCATCTGGTCTACAAAGAGCACCATAGTGTGTCTCTTGAGAACATGGTAGCTCATGGATTTTGCTATCAGGAGAAATTTTAAAAGCCTCATCCATGGCAGAACATGCAGTCCGCTCCATTCACCTGGACAAGTCAACTGGTCAAAAGCGAGAGAGTCATTTCTTTGAGTGAGTTTATGCTATCCTTTTCTTCTGCTATAAAGGCAGAGGTCAAATCTAGCCCACAGCACTCAGATACAAGAGTGAATATTCCTCAAGCCTCAAAACAGTCAGTCAGAAAGGCTTGTTTTGATGCATTAGCAGGAGGACTCTTGAGCAATATATACATTCAGATTTTGAGCTGGCTTCCTCACAGTTCTTGGACAACAGATCCATTCTGAGATCAAGGTAACTAGCATAGGGTAGCTCCTTGGGACTTTAGTTGCTTCTTTGAATTTTCTCAAACTGCTGGAGATAGCAAAGCTGTCTGGAGAAGCCCAGGGAAAAACATTCTTTGCAATCTTCCATAGCTTTCTGCAGCCAGTCAGGGTGGAAAATGCAATGACTTCAGCCTTTCAGTGGGATATTTTGCTGCCAGTATGTGCCAAAATAAAGTAGAGAAGCAGCTAATTTCAGTTTTTCTAACTTGCAGCAGCTTTTGCTTACAATAGGAGAGATTTAGGTGAAAATTCAGCTTATTTTTTTGTTCATCCGTGCCTTTGGGAAGGTCATTTTGTGACGCTTGGAACCATAGGTTCCATGCAGCAATGAAACCACGTATTTTGCTGATTCTGAGCTGGTCTCTAAATGATGGCTAAGATGTAATTTTAAAAAAGTTGTCAACAGACTTCTACTACTGCAAAGTATACGCCTCAGAGGTTTCTGGCAATCTGTTAGGTATAGGATGTTACTCAGCTCAGGGGTAGGACTGAGTTTCTGCAAACTCCCTCAGTGCCTGTGCTGAGCTGTTCTTTCTTCCTTTTCTCTTCCCACCTCCTGAAATTAATGATTAACTTTTACTGATTGCCACTAAAGCAACAGTGGAAAGGAGGGAATATCGAGCCTGTCAGAATCATGTGGTGGGGAACGAAGTCTGTTATTATGGCCCCAGTAAGATGAGGTGGGAGCAGTGCACACCCCAGACTTCTCTGGCAAGGTGCAGCAGATGGGGACAAATATGACCAAGGTCTATTATCAGCTGCTGCTGTTGATGCCCTGGGTAAAGAACTGCATGGCATGGCGGTGAAGTGGGCAAAAGGCAACAGACACTGAAAGGAGCATGAGGAGGGGGTGGCAACCCAGGTTTCAAAACTCTGACATGGCTTCTAATATACAGCAGTTCTGGCTTTCAAGATATGCATTAGCTTCCTATAAATCACCTCAATCTATTTATCTATCAACCTCTCTATCATCTTACTCCATTTTGTTTTACTGGGTGGAGGAAGAGGAGCCTTCACTAAGCAGGATTTCTCTTGTGCGACAATGCAGCCTTGAAAAGCAAGCTGAGCCTCTCTCCTCTAAATGGAAAGGATCCCTGAGGTGAAAGCTCCCTTCAAACCAGGTTACTGACATTTACTTAATACTGTCTGTAGCAGGATTATCATTAAAGCTGCCCAAAAGCACATTAATCTCTCTGGATCCGTCCAAGTGCTGGATTGTAATGGCATTTAATCAGAGACGGCTTTGATTTCTAAAGACAAGTGCAAACACTGAAATATCTGCCTGTGGAACAGTTACTTATTCATGTGCAACTGTAGCTGAGGATGAGCATGCAGCTAGGATATTGACCGTGGGAGGGAAGCCTGGAGAGGGGAGTTACCGAGAAATGAGCTGGCATGAATTTTGAAGGGATACCAGGCCATGGCAGGGTTAAGAAGGAGGCCACCTGGAAACTGAGCTGTCCGTGTTCCAAGACACAAGAGGATTTACAATCTTGGTTGGGAAGGTAACATTTGGGAGAGGTGGGTAGAGCAGGGAAGAGAGGAAAATAGACTGAGGGGCTCTCAAGATGTTCGTAGCATACTGTATGCAGGAGGGAAGGAAGGATAGCAAGGCTACTTAGAGCACGGACTTTTAAAGAAGATCCCAAATGGCACAAATGCTCCTTTTGCACCCGTTCTGATTTTACCTGATACATTTAGAGAGACCTTGTCTTTATACAAATCTTAACATTATCTCTGATCTGCTGCATGGGTCTGCCCTGTCCCTCCTTGTGGATGCTTTGCCTGTCTCCGCAGAGGCTGCTGGATCAGCAGGCTGTGGGAGCTGTGGAGCTTACAGATGCACTCGTGGCATGTGCTGTATTGCCTCCAACTAACCAGCCAGCTCAGGTAGCCAAGTGGAGACTCCTCCATGATCACCCTGGCTTGGACTTGAGTCAGGGAAAGGAAATGATGCCATGTACTTCAGCTAACTAAGAACCTGGTCATGAGCCATGGATGATTCAGAAGTCAGGAAAGTGTTTTGTCCAGCTGAGAAGTGAAAGCAAACAGCTAAGGTACTTAAGATGAGCTACTGTGCGCAATTATTGCCATCTGTCACCCCATCCTACTGTGGCTTTTTGCTTCCTTCTGTTACTAAATGGGTTCTGCACTGGAACGGTATCTCTTGGCTCAATAAAGAGCCCAGCTACCTTCTCACGGTTGACAGCTTTGCAACTTGAAACGTGCTTTCAGTGTGGAATTTACTCTTCTGCCAAGAATCAGGAGCTGCTGCCATGTAGCTGCTAAAATTTAAGTGGGATTCCCCAGGATGCGATCCCTTTGTCAGCGCAAGTGTGGAAACCTCTCGTCTCAAGTATTTGTGCTTACAACACTCAAGTTTTAGATGAAATGGACCATGGAGAAGAACACTGTTTCTGGGAAAAATGGCTCTTCTTGCTCTTTGCACCTGCTGATTTAGCCTGGGGAGAGGTTTCCTTACAGATTCTCCTACATTTCCTCTTTTCTGATGCTTAATGAAAATTCACAAGGCACAGATAGGCAAGGATAGTGACCTCTAGCATTTCGAGCTTCTGAACTGTGCAAAGACACTAGGTAAAAGAGCTAAATTACACATGAACCCATTTCTTACTGAAAGTCACTCTTAAGCATCAGTGTCAATCAAATGCTTAAGTCTTAGCAAGATGCTTTACATTAAATCCAAGGAAATATGACTACATTTAAAGCCAAGGCAAAATGATCCCCATGGCCATTTTGTGTCTGACAGAGATGCAAGAAACAATTAAATAAACAATGACTGGTCGTCTCTACCTGTGTCCTTTTGAGAATCTGTAGAAACTTATCAAGTTAGTCTCAGTTCCCTGGGCAGATGAGTCAGAATATTTCTCCCCACTTAAATGCCATGGAAGATGGGGCATTGAGCAGGAAAACAATTTCCTCAGTGCCAAACAGAGAGTATGGGGCATGCTAGCAGTACACTCCAGGTGTCCTAAAAACTACTCCTGTATCTTACTGACGTCGTGTGTGTCCAGACGTCACCTTGCTGTGATGCTAGATCAATGGATAGTGATAGTACAGCATTACAGAGTGCTGTGTTTTGATCCTCACAACTGGATCACAGAGGGCAAAGTGTGAAATCAGATCTCTTGTGCGTGACCATCCTAATCTGCTATGGACAAGAGCCATTTCAGAGCAGAGATACGGAGCAGGCTCCAAATTGTGGCTATTCTCCATCCACACCCTTTGCTAATTTGACACCAGTTTAATTGGGCAGGATTGCCCTGGCAGGATTAAGCAAACCCTTAGATGATGGCTGTAATAACAACAACGAAAGAAAGCAAAAACCCAATACACTCTTCAATCCAATTAACCTTCGATTAAGGTTCCAAAATCAATGCTATTATTTTGGCCTGAGGAGGTAATATTGAGCCCTGAGAAATGAGCTGCACAACGACCTTTACTTCTAATGAGATCAATAGAAGTTAGTGTCGCCATCTCTTAAAATAATTGGCAAATATTACAGCCAAATTAAGGCCAGAGACTAGTATCTGCTCCTGATCTAAAGAGACAGTCACAGATGGAGGTGGGACAGGAAGGGATGATGCCCTATCAGGCAGTTTCATCTGGGACTTATCAGGGGCAGGCAGTGTGATCAGCTCTACAGGACCATGTCACAGGATTTTTTCTTTGCCTTTCTTCTTGATGTCTGTTCCAGGCATGGAGCCAGGACCACTCCAGCTTGCTCACAAGGCCAGGAAAGTATCAGTGACTTTCCCTGCACAGCCAACGCTGTTACATTGCAGCTACCCACGAACATGATATATGTGTCATCTTTTTGGTGTAGTAGTATTCATAGGCCCAAATTTGCAGGCTTTCTTTCCTTTCTGAGAGGTTTCTTGCTAACTGTTGTGTATTGGTGTTTGTAAAGATACTCATTTGTGATGGACTTTCCAGTGTTTTGTATTGTCAGGTTGCTCTGTCAGCTGGGTGTGCTGATTTTTTAAGAGGAGAATTGCATACAGGGGCTGGTGTGTGCCCAGGATTTTGCTGCTGTGGGGATGTATGCAAGGGAGTATAATACAAGTTCATCAAAAGTAGCTCCTAGTGGACCATGCGAGGGTAACAGATTGGCAAGGCTTTCAAAACTGATGGCAGCAACAGTTTGCCGCTGTGTACATATACAAGAAGAAATACATCACTGCTGCTTCCTATACTACAGCTTGGGATCCTCTGAGTTAGATGACAGAAATGCAGTAGGTGTACTTGGTGAAATACTTGGTATGCTGGATATGAGTCGGTTAACTAGAAAAGGTGGGGATTAGTAGGGAAATTGCAAAGTAGGTAAGAAACTGATAGAGACAATGGTGGAGAGAAATTAATGTACTGGAGTTTTATGAGGTTTACTCTTCAAACAGATCTTATTTAATAAATTCAGTGATGGCCTCAACACAAACAGAACTGTGTGAAGGAGGTTGTTGATGACACCAGTTTGGGAGGTTGTATCATTATAGAGGAGGACCAGAGTAGGAATAGCACTTGGTGACCTTGAGGACTGAAGTGATAGAAAGAGATAAAAATGAGCAGTACCAAGTGAAAAGCCCTGCGCTTATAAACTAATAAGAAGAGTTTCTTAAGTAAGCTGAGAGTTTATCAGAGGGAAGTGACATATTAGAATTAACTTTGGGATATTAGTCAATCGCAGCCTAAGTGTGTGTTTCCAGTGCAGTGTAACTGTGTAAAAGGCAGGTTGACTCCTAGGACACATCAGATAAAGGAGCATCCTGTAGAAATGGGGCAATATTTAAGCTGCATTTATGCTGATAATTATCTTACTGGTGAACACATTGGAGCAGTTAATACTGGAGAGGGAAGGAACTAGTTAAACTGTAGAGTTATGTTAGCTAAGGAAATGATTTAAACTGGGCATCATTGAAATTGAGCTGGGATTTAGGGGAAAGGTTCTGACCATCTAAAAGAGGGAATTTTTGGAACAGCCTCTGAAGGCTTGCTTTCTGTCTTACTTATTTCCAGTGAACTTGACCATTTTATAGAGAGACTATGTGATACTGTACCATAACAATCCTTAAAGTCTGCACTGCGTTCTTATTTTCTTCTGTATTGGCTTTTAACTCACGTAGGATAGTTTTTGACATGTAGCATCCTTGCAATACTGAGTACATAAAATGAACTTCATGTGCTTAGTTTGGTGAAGAGTTACTCCAAGTCTGGCTGTTATACACGTATCTGTCGCTCCATTGTTTTTGCCCAGGGTGCTGACTCTCCATTTCATCATCTGCAATCATCTTATTCCTCAGCTGCCATTTTTTCAAAATGAAAACATTGGGCTGAAAATGTGCGGTTTGCCTGACACAGTGTCATGGTCATGTCACATAATGTGGTAATGGCAGGTTGCTATTTGCATTGACTGGTGAGGCCACAGGCTGACTTGGTGACTGTAGTCACCATGTTCTGCTGCAGCACAGACAGACAAATTGAACTTCTTTTAGGCAATAACACACCTTCTGACAATAGGCAAGGACATGCCTCTGGCAACAGCCAGAGTCTGGTGTCATACTGACATATCAAGCTCAGCTCTGCTTGCTGACTAGCATAGTCTTTGTTCTTATGTGTTATGCCTAAATTATGCCATTCTTGATTACACCCCCTTCTGCCTATTGTATTTCTTGTAGCACATCCAGTGCTACAAGTGCTTCTGCTTCCTTGCTATTCAAACCTTCTAACATAGGTAGACTGCCCCTCCTCTGCCATACGTTAGCCATCTTTGGAATCTTCAGATCTTTTAATCTTTTTCCCAAGTAAATTCCTCCTGCATCCTGCTCATTTATTTGCTTTCTCTGAACTCACTCTGTGTAGTCTGCATCTCTCTGTTAATGAGGTGTCTGGAAGTGAACGCAGGATTCCAAGGCTGATTGATTGTTACTTTTTTATGATGTGCAGCAGAACAATGCTGGGGGACCCTAGTAATGATAAGGACCTCATTGTGTTGGATGATAAACAGGGAAAGGAATGATGACCTCTCTGTGTCATAACAAAACGCCTGTGTGTTTACTTTGGTCTTTGCTTCCATAAATCACTGCAACCTTTTGTCTAATTTGTGATGCACCTTCACCCCGAGGTCTTACACAGCCTAAATGCATGCTGAATTCCTCCCTTCTCCTGGGTAGAGTTTTTCACAAGTTTGTTTTCTCATTTCACCTAACTGCATTCTTCCAAAGTGAATTCTGTATATGTTATTTATCTAGTGGCCTTCTCAGTAAGGGTGGAATAAAGGCCAATAGTGATGGGGCACAGTGCTGGAGAATTAAGGTATATAAAGGTTTCATGGTTTTTTCCTGAACTTTTTCTCTAGAAACAAGAATTCCTTTTGTCTGATTTATAATGATAGGTTTCTAGTCACATATCACACTCAAAGCCCGAGAAATATAACCTTCCTTTTTTGTTTGGAATTTGACAGTATTGGTGCTTTCTATCTTAAATTTAATTTTTATCCTATTTTAGAGGTATGCCAACAGACAAAAATATGCGAAAATACTTTAGTGTGCAGCACAGCTCCGTCTCTTTCACTTGGTAATTTTTTTTCCCCAAAGTAAAGACTGTTTATATGCTTATATCATAAATCCCTGTAACATATATTCTGTATGCTAACTAAATTATACAGAATGCATTCCTTTTTCTTAAAGAAGCCATAAAGACTAGTTTCAATGAATTAACTGCTGCAGATACTCAAGGTTGCATGCTAGGAAAGAGGTAAGTATAAGTACAGCAGGGAAGGGAGAGAGGATGAGGATCTTGCAGTGAAGATTGTGTTGTACCCATGATGCAGCCTGTGGGCCTGATCGGGGCTGCGAACCCTTCGTTTTCATGGTAAGGTGGGAAGATGAATTCTGAACTTCTTTTATGTCTGCAAAAGGCTATGACCACAGATCTGTTTAGTAACCTCTCTGCTGATGGTGACTCGGGAGGGGAGACCTTTGCTGCACCTGGAGCCTACCGCCATACCATAAGATGCTGTTATGAGGGTGGTGTAGTTAACTTGGTAAGAGGTGTTTTTGTAGGATCCTAGGATATTTGAGATTGGAAGGGACCTCAGGAGGTCTCCTATCAAACCTCCTGCTAAAGCAGGTTCAGCTATGAGGTCAGACCTCATAGCTTATTCAGGTTTTACCCAGTCAGGTCTTTGAAACCTCTGAGGATGGAGATTGCACAACCTGTCCGGACAACTTATTCCACTGCTTGACTTTCCCACCCTGTGCCATTACTGCAGCACAGAAAGACAATCTGCTCTCTTTGAAGAAGCCCATACTCCAGTGCCCCAAATTAATAGCTTCCCAGGCTTTAGCCGTGACCAACCAACAGGTTTGCAGAACTGCCAGCCCTTGTTTGGACTTGTGTTTAATGGGTACGAGGCATCACGTTGTGCCCCAGATTGTCCCCAAGTCCTCATCTTCAGTAATTCTGTGCTCTTCCAGGTCTCTGGAGGGCAAACAGCTGAGGCAGAGAGGGCAAAATGCGGTTTGCTCAGTGTGTGTACAGGTGTCGTGGTTGGTGCTATGATCAGTCATGGTGTCCGAGTCCATTTCTTCTGGTGTGAAGGTCCCTGAGAGGCTGTGTGAATAAGTGACTGGCTCAAAACAGACTATCTGGCACATCCTTGGGCTGTCAGCAAGTGCTACTCAGCAATTCTAGGAGGTCACAGCACCTGGTACTTTAGTCCTATCCAGTTTTAGAGCTTGTTGATTTAGGAGACCTATAAGGGTCACTTCATTGCTCCAGTGATCTCTGCTGGTGATTCAGAAGGGAAATATCATTCCCCTCAGTCAGTACTTACAATAACACCTGTGTGGCATTAGTGGGGCTACACTACAGAAGACTGCAGGGCTGTGCTGTGCCACCTGTGTGGGTGATTTGGCATAAGGGCAGCATTCTCCATGATTCAGCAGTGGCTCCAGGTCCGACTTGAGGGACTGAGGGCTGTCCCACCTGGTCCTATGGCTGCCCTTGTTGATGTGCTGCAGGAAGGGTTCCCATTCTTTCTCCTCATTTGTAGTTACTTGGGCACCATTCATAACGAGCACTCTTCTCAGAGGTGGCCGCATTTCAGAGGTGGGTAAAGCAAGCCCTTCCCTGTCTGTCTGGTTTTCTGCAGGACGAGCTGTCGTTGGTATCCCCATTACCTCTTCTACTGCCTCTGCTTTTGGGGACAGCTGCCTGTTTGCTGCTTACACTGTGTGTCTGGGGACATGCTTGGAATCATTTATAACGATTGTCTTTTAATTGCTTGTTCAGCACTCCACTGTGGAGCACCATGCCACGCTCTGATGGCAGGGAGGGCCAGTGGTGGGACACCAGGGCAAAGCTGCTGTGTTAGTGCATGCTAAGGGATTGATCCCGGGTCTTGGGGATGTTTGCTTGTTCCTAGGAGGTTTTAAACTTTAGTAACGTCTGTTTGTGATAAGGAGCAGCAGCATGGAGGGACACAGCAGTGACAGGATGATTTAAACAGCCTTTCTGTGCTGCTTCATCTTCACAGACATCGCAAATTGGATTAGCATGGCTCTGAGGAAGGGAAGGGGAAAAGTGGGGGACAGTGTGATGGAGGGAGGGGAGAGGGAACCCCTGCTCATTCTGGTAAGCAGATGGACAGGCTGAGTCTCCTCCCACCCCTTCTCCACTGGGTCCTGCTGCCATCCATGGATGGAAAGACCTGAGCCTTCCTCCAAGTGGTCTCTCACCCACCCCAGCAGCTCTTCCTATGCCTTGCCTGTGAATGCCTGTCTGCCCCTATCTGCTGTCTCACTTTCCTCCTCATTACCAGAAACCTCATTCCTATCCACAGGTATTTTCTCTTTTTCGTGCCAGGCAAGTGTCCTTAAATAACCCCTGGCCTCACAAGCACCTTCATGGTGCTCTCTGCCTGGATCCTCCTGCCTGGAATGCCCTGGGTCACCCCGCAGTAGATGCCAGCAGCCACCCTGTGCATTTGTCAGTGTGAGGAACTGCAAGAGCTCTGCATGGGGACATTGGCACATACCAGACCCTTGCTCTTTGCAGTGTTGGCACGTGGGGGCTGCCTCCCCTCCCTGGCAGGCACCCTGCTGTGGGTGGCAGTGTGTGACCATCTCCTGTCTCCTCACAGATCTCTCGCAACCTGGGGAAGCTCTACAGCGAAATGATCTTTGTGAACGGCTTTGTGCACTGTGACCCACACCCAGGCAACGTGCTAGTGAAGAAATGCCCAGCCTCTGGCAAGGCCCACATTATCCTCCTGGACCATGGGCTTTACCAGGTATGTAGCTATGGAGGACTTCAGGGCCTTGTGGCATCAGGCTGAAGGAGCATACCCAGCTGCGCCCTTGTCCCCCTAAGCCCTTATTAATACATTTTTCCTATTACTCCCATAACCCTCCAAGGATATTTCCTGGCTCTGAAATGGGGGATAGGGCACAGCTAGAGGGCACAAGGCTTTTCCCCCGAGTTCCCTGTCCTCCATGGACTTCTGGGGGCCGTGTTTCCCTCCCCAGGTGCTGAGCGACTCATTCCGCATGGACTACTGCCGCCTTTGGCAGGCCCTCATCAAGGCCGATATGAAGAGGGTGCAGAAGTACAGCCGGCGGCTTGGAGCAGGGGATTTGTACCCCCTCTTCGCCTGCATGCTGACTGCCAGATCCTGGGAGTCTGTCAACAGGGGCATTGACCGGTCACCAGTCTCAGCCAGAGAGGTAGGTCCTGTGTGCCCTTCCTTCTCCTTGGGTACCTTTCTTTGTTGTAACCACTTGCACCACTGATACTGCAGTGATGCTGGGCAACCCCTGGCAGCTCTGTAGCAAATTCTGCATTGATAGCTAAGCTAGAAAAAGCCAGGACTCCTTCTGCAGTGTGTTTTATAGTGGCTGAACTTAATTTCCCAGTTTCAGTTGTCATGGACTGCTTAGATTTTGTATTAATATTTTAGTGGCTAAGTGTTCACCAATTCTGGCAGGGGAAACATTTATAGATCAGCCTTTTCTTAAAAAAGTGTTGAATGCAGCTGTGCAGGGAACCATCAAGGAGGATAGGTTAAGGTAGAGGAGACATAAAGACTTAGTGGGAAGACATGAAAAGGATAATGCATTATCACTATTCATGTAAATGACTATCAGCACTGATACAAACTCCTAAAAACCCTTGGAAATTACCACCCAATCAGAAACCCTATTAACTTGGAGTCAAGGTTGCTTAACTGCAGATGCTGTCAACTCAATCACTACAAATCTAGGAAATTGCCACTTACATTCTCCACCCTTTCCTATCCACACGTGCTGGGATCCTTCTCACGCCTACTCAACACTCCTGACATGCAGACACTGCCTTAAGAATAGTAGCAGCCCTTCCCAACTGTGCTGTTTTTGAAGATGAGCATAAAGTGATGTGATTTCAGCCAATGGACTAGTGTCTGTAGGTAGAAACTTGTTGTATCCTATGGTTTGTTTTTATCTGCATGCATTTGTAGTAGAGAGGATGAAATTCATTTCAGTAGCATTATAATACTGTCCTGTGACACTCTCTTCTGGAAATCCCTTCAGGTTGGCGCTTTATTTTGATGGATGTGGCAGAATTTGCTGCACTGGTTTGCCATTATCCATAGCAATGAGTAGGTCAGATACCTTGGGTAATGGACCCCCCTGCCCAGTAATTTGATTGCTTCCTACCTGAGTTAATTTTCTGCATATCAGAAATAATATAGTGACTGTCTAGCAGATCTGTGCTTGATCTGGTGAGTTCTGGAGCTGGTAGCTCCAGAAAAAATGCAGAGGCACCAAAGCAAATCGACACAGAACTGGCTCCAATACTACAAGGCCAGTGCTGAATCTGAGCTAATAAGCAATGTTTATCCTAAACTGGCTTGTGAAGACTATGTCAGAGGTGTAACTGCAGCTGCGTGGTGCCTTGTGTGGGCTGATGAACTTTGTCATTGAGTTGAATTGCGTGTATGGAGCCAGCTCTGTTGTCTTTGCCTACATTCGGGGAAAGCCTCCCTCCTCTATTAAATGCAGGAGGAAACATGGTAACAAAGGATGAGGAAAAGGCTGAGGTGCTTAATGCCGCCTTTACCTCAGTCTTTAGT
>JAVKLA010000031.1:1709202-1775957 GCA_034782735.1 Sagittarius serpentarius | reverse complement strand
GGGACATGGTTTAGTGGGGGACTTGTCAGTGCTAGGTTAAATGATTGGACTAGATGATCTTATAGGTCTTTTCCAGTCTAAGCAATTCTATGATTCCATGATTCTATGACACAATTAATGCTGAAACTGGATAATCCTGCAACAGATAATGAATGGGGAACTGAGCAGATTTGCTGTGGCATTAGGAAATGAGCTGCTGCTTGCCCTTAGTTTAGAGGTGAATTTGAAAGATTGTATCAGCAGCAGGAGCCAAGGGCTGTGTAGGCAGGTACAGATGCTCAGAGCACAGAGCTTGGGAGAGTATGCTTGAGGATGTATCTGCATGAGAGTAACCTGTGAGGCAAGGAAGCAACACTCCTGAAACACAGTCTTACCTGCAGTGCTGTGTTCAGTCTGGGGCACTGCATCTCAAGAAAGGTCTGATGAAACTGGGGCGAGTCCAGTAGGAAGCTACAAGGACTAGTGGTCAAGAAAATGCAACCCATGAGTTAAGTCTGAGCAAGTTAGGGCAGAAAAAGTCTAGAAAAGTGCAGGTCGAGAAGAGCTGTAGTAGTGATTTTCAAATCTGTTAAAGACTGCTGCAAACAGGGCAAGAAGTAATGGGTTTAAATTCAGCTAAGGGATTGGATTGAAACATGAGAAAAGCCAGATCTAATGGCAAGGCCCGTGAAACACTGGTGTGGATGGTCTGGGGAGGCTTTGAGTCACACCACTGGAGAGTTTTAGGAGCAGGCTAGGCAAATGTGAGGATTGCCATAAGCGTAGTTGTTCCTGCCTTAAGCCAAGGCCAGGCAGCTGACTGCTCAGAGTGGCTGCTAGCTTCATCTTGTCTGATTTTACGGTTGTGTTTTGCTGCGTCCTGCAGCAGCCTCAGCAACTGAAGCCAAGGGGCTTTTCTCAGGTCCTGTGGCGTAGCTCATTTCTTCCTCTGCGTACAGGCTTCGCCCTTGACAGAAAATGACAGTTCTGATGACAGATCATGTGGTTGTTTTGTGATGTGGACAAGCAGCTGGAGCTAAAAATAATAAGAAAAGAAATAGAAAAGAAAACCTATGTGTGGAAAATAAAGTAGGCTCTGCAGTGATGCTGGCTAGGGTAAGGGATAAGAGATAATCAGGAATGAATTTTCTGCCAACAAATAATGGAACAAAACATTTAACATTTAGGAGAGCTAAGCGTCTTCTTGCTGAAGCTTTGTGTATTTGGTCAGTGACGGAGGCAGGAGGACACAAAGATTTATTTGTCAGCGGCAAAGCAACCATGGTGGTGTGTGAGCTGTGTATGTCTCTGACCATCACAACCTGCACACTTGATTTATGCAGTCTGTTCCTGTATAATAAGTCTGAAATTCACCAAGAGTGTGAGGTCCCATATCATGAAATATAGGCCGGCTAGCCATCATTCCAGAGGAGAGAAGGTTTTAGAGCTGTCCTTTCCAACAAAGGAGCCTCCCTCCTGTAAGAATTCATTTACTGCCTTCTGCATGTGTCCTGCTGGATTCTGGAGATTTCAGATGTTCCAGGGACATCTATTTGTATTTGCTGATTCATGTCATGGCCTCTGTAGGAAGATGTAGGGACACGGTACGCATATGAGATCAGCTCCACACCACACTGTGCTACATTTACTGGGATGGTGGGGGAATTTTCAGATCTAAAAAAAGGCAGAAGAGTGGGGGCTGGCTGTCTTGCATGCTGTGGTGGCTCATGTTTGGAGGAGAGCCCATCTTAAGTGGCTCAGGCTGGAGCTCATCAGTTATCACTGGGATCTTACTGTGGGCAGTGTATTTGTTGGAAGCTGGGGAACCAAGGAACATGAAGGATCACCTTGTGTCTGCCTTGGTCTTACACTCTTTCCTTAAGTGTCTGCTACTGGCTGCTGCCAGACAGGATATAGGTCTAGACAGACCATTAATCTGACAGATGACCGTTTTTGATCTTTTGAGTTAGCATGATGCTTAACTGCATAATGCTTTCTCACCTCCGCTGAGTTGTGCTGAGAACAGAGGACTAAACTAGGCCTTGGAAACAGCTTAATCAGTGTAGCATAAAGCCATCAGTTGCATGGGACAGCAAGACAAGGAGCAGCCTGGTTGTCCTTGCAGCATGCCTCCACCTTCCTGAGCAGTCCTGTGCTACCTGCAGCTCTGCCAGCTTTGGGGCTGGGGCGGTGAGACTCGGTCAGAAGGCTGCAAGGGCAGTAATGAGACATGGTTGCTGTGGGCTGCCTGGGGCCAAGAACTGAGATAGCAGCGAGTGCCCTGTTCTCCCAAGAGGCTATTAATCCTGCCAGTGAGGGGATAGGGCCTTACCTCAGTGAGGGGCAGGTGGGATATGGCAAGAGTGATGTGTGACTGTGCTGTGAGTCCTTGGGGCAGCCAGGTGTCTGCAGAAAAGCAAGACAAAGCTTTTTAGCTTCTGGCCTAGAGTCATGGTCTGGAAAAACACCGTCTCCTCCTGCCAGATCTCATCTGCATCTGGACCTGGGTTTCCCATGCACTCTCAGCTTCTCTCTCCTTTCTCCCTGACATGACCCGGCTGGCCGCAGGATGTGGAGATCCGGTCCAACGCTGCTGCTTACCTACCCCAGATCACCCAGCTCCTCAACAATGTGCCCCGTCAGATGCTGCTGCTGCTGAAGACCAATGACTTGTTAAGGGGGATTGAGTCAGCCCTGCACACGCGGGCCAGTGCCAGCTCCTTCCTCAACATGTCTCGCTGCTGCATCAGAGCCGTTTCCACGTGAGTCTCTTCTCCAGGCACCAGAGGCCAGACATGGAGCAGCCGGGGCTGGCTGTCCCTGGAGGCCAGGGGTGGGAGGGGATCCCAGGGCCAGCAGGCCAGCCAGGGCCCAGTCCCACAGCAGCTGAGCAAGGTGAGCAGGACAGACTCTGAGATGGTGGTCAGGTCCAATCAAAAGTCCATATCGTAATGCAACTTCATGGTGACAAGGCAGGTCCAAGGTCAAACGAGAAACTCAATCTGTAGATCAGGTCTAGTGGTTGTCAGGCAGGTCCATGGTGACAAGACAGGGCTGAGGTCAAGCCAGGAGGTCAGTACGTGAGTTGAGGTCCAGGTCAAGGGGCTTCACAGCAGGGCATGAACTGGGAACCATTACTCTTCCAGTGCAGCTCAAGCAGGGACTGAAGGTGCAGGCCTGAGATAAACTGGAGCTCCTGGGCCTCTGAGCAGAGGGTTGGGGGAGGTTCCAGGCTAGTCAGGGCCATTAAGGCTTATTGGAGCCCTCCACTCAGGGCACTGACAAGGCCTAATGTGACCTCTTGGCCTCTTACTCTTAGTTGTGGACCTCTCTCCCTCATTAGCACATCTGCTGTGGTCCTACCCCTGCTCAGTTACGCGTTTCGATGTCTGTCTCTGCTGTTCTCACACCCATCAGCCTCTTCAGAGGACAGGTCTGTCACCACGAGGCTGGGGACGGGGATGGAGTTGGAGGCCTTAGGGTAAGGGTTTAGGGTTTGGCCCCACCAGAGGAGGGGAAGGGGCTTCCTGCCCATTACAGGCATCACCACTGGGAAGTATTTGTGGGTAGGAAAGATCTGCAAGTTCAGTGCTGCCAGTTTCTGCAGCCTGATTGAGGGGCTAAGGCTGACTGTGAAGATAAGGCTGATGTTTAAAAGCCAGGAACAGGAGTCGTGCAAGTTATTTCCATCTGTGAGTCTTATGAGTCAATGCACTTCTGCCTCAGATTCCCCCTCCTTGCAGAAGAAATAACAGTCATTTCTCTGTCTGATGAGGGACCTATGAAGCCCAGTTAACCTCTATTTCTAAAGAAAGGTGGAGAATTATTTTTCCTGGAATCAGGGTGTTAAGATTGCTGGACTCTTATGAGTGTGCTACCAGGAAAGGCTCTAGGAGTGTGTACCTGTCCCTGTTGAAGTGAAGCTGGGTGTAGAAGCAGAGGATGCCATGGCCCAGGGTCACTATGCGCAGTGGGGAGAGAACTGGGCTCACGAGGGAGCAGGCTGTCTCTTGTGCCAGATTCGTGCTAGGAAGGCACCCCCAGCACCTCAGGAACATTACTTGGAGAAAATCCCTACTCCCACAGGTCCTCACTGCTGGCAATTCTCCAGATGTGGGACGTTCCCCTCCCCTGGGGAGGGTCAGTTGTACTGAAGATGTGGGACAGGCCTCCTTCCCACTGCACTGCATCCTGCTGGATCTAATGCAGCTGTTTCTCTCATTCTAGGTACCAGAGGAGCAAGAGCCACTCGCTTTACAGGAGGGCCCAGATCTCACTCACAGAAGCCCTGAGCCTGTGGCAGATCAACTTGTATGAACTCTTCCTGTGGCTGAAGGGGTCCCAGCTGGGGAACTGGGTCATTGCTCTCCTGAGCCGGATGCACCATTCCATGTACTGACATGAACGGGTGGGAGAGGCCTGGGTACTCCCTCCCTTCTGCTCTCCATGGCACATTTGCCTTCCTGAATGTTTCTGTCTATTCTGTGGGGTATTTTTGGTTCTTGTTCCACGTTACACGCTGCACTGTCCTTGCCTGTACAGCATTAGCTTTCTCTGTGGTGCTGAGAGGTGGAGTTGGTACCAGAGCTCTGCCATTTCATGGTTTAGGAAAAGGAGGTGTGGGATGCCGTGTGTCAGGAAAGGCAGGGTATTTTCTTTCCCTGTCTGAGCAGTGGAAATTCCACTCGGATTCCAGTGGGACTGCACTGGAATCAAAAGCCTCTCCTTGGCTCTTTCTTAAACAATCTTACGCAATTTACGAGAATCCCATTGCTGCCTAGAATGCCCCAAAACATTTCTCAGATCCTCAGAGAGAGGCGGTAAGTCCCTTTAAAATCCAATAGGGTTTATATTAGTTTTTGCAATCTCCTTAGTCTGATTTCTGTTCAGGTGTGCAGAGAGTTTCTCAGAGGAGTGAGACCTTGTGGAAAACTGGCACTAGGGCTTCCTCTCCCAGCAGCAGGGAAAGGTGACCCTAATGGTGAGAGTGGTGGACTCGGAGTCTGGCTTTCTAAGGTTTGTCTCCAGTCCTGTCAGCAAGTGCCTCTGTGTTTTTGGACTTTTCCTGGCCTGTTTCCTTGCAGGTGAAATGGGGGAAGGGGACAGTGGTCCTGCCTCTTTTCTGAAATTCAGAGAAGGCAGGAGGAATGACAACTCAGGGCTCTGAAACTGCTGGTAATGTATGTGTGCTGTACAGCAAAATAAATGTGTTGTATCAAAGACCTTTGGGGGAAGGATGCCTGGCTGTGCGCTCAGGGTGATGTTTGGGCCTCTAACCTCAATCCTGTTTCCATTTCGCCACTAAGTGAGTGATCCCAGGCAGCACTGTTAACTCCTTGCAAGCCGAATGAAATGGCCTCTTGGTCTTCCCTCTTCCCAAGAGGTTTGTTCCGTTCCGCATCTGGGTCCTCTGGTGCTGCATCAGATGTGTGTTGAGATGGGATGGAGGAACAGGCATCATTCTGCTGAGAGGATGCACCACTTCTTGCCACCCAGATCAATGCTGAGCCTACCTCCTCCCTGCCTCTGGGAGCATGTTGCAGCACATCTGTGAGACATCACTATCCCCGTGCCACTCACTGAGCGTTTTGCCTCATCACTGCCTGTGATGTTTCACAGCTCCTGCCTCAGACGAAAACCTGCCACTTGCTCGGTGGTGCAAGTGACAGGTCTGATGGCTCTGACTGTGCAGCTATGGGACGGCTACCAGGAAGTCTCACCCAGAGGCCTCCTTTATGTGAGACATATTTGGGATCCTGGGAGATATCCCTGCTGCTTGTGAGGATTCCTGTAGCCAGGAAGGGTGGATGGAGGTGACTGCTCAGATCATTTCAGCTTTCTCGTAAACTGTCTTGGTGAAAGGGGCCACAAAGGACAGGATGGGAATGTCCCTCTACTGCCAGCAGGCTTGCTAAGCTGAGGGTCATTACTCAGGCACCAGGCTGTGCCTGAGAGCAAGCCACAAGACGACCATGCACTCTCCCAGTTTGCATGCAGTTTCCCAGCTTGCACAGGTGCGAGACTCCACCTTGCAGTGAGTATGTTTGCATGGGAAGGGAAGCAGGGGGCTGAGTGTGGGTGAGTGTGTGTGTCAGTCCCTGAAGAACTGATTCTTTTGCTGGCTGTGTGGGAGAGGGAAGGGGTGTAATCCAGAAAAGGTACCTGACAGCAGGTGTGCTTGGGTATGATGAGTTAGTGACTGTGTACGTGTGGCTTATGACAGCGACTGTGTGCATGTACAAGAGTGTAGGCACAGCTGGCTGGCTCAGGACTGTCAAGAAGTGGTGTGTGATTGGCAGAGTTGTGGATGGGGAATTACTGAACGTGGGTTTTTGGTCTCCTGGGCAGTCAATTGCCTGACCCTGGCGTTAGCTCTCTGAGCCCTTCCTACTATGGAGGCAGCAGCAGGAGTGATGTGCTCTCCCACCTTTGCTAAGAGCAAAAAAAGAAACCCCGGTAAGACTGAATGTCCTTGCAAAGCTTGTCCCCAACCTGTGCAATGACAGGTCAGAGACTCCCCTGACTTCTGGGTTGTGTGATGGCTTCAGGGAATGGAGTGGCAGTAATTGCAGTGACAAGACTCCTGAGTCGACAAGGAGTCATAGGGGCCCTGGAGTATTGGTCCTGCAGCCTGTACATGAGTAATCTTTGCTCATGTGAGCAGCCTGGCTGAATCAGTGCCTTGCTTAGGCACTTAGAGCTTGTAGGCTGGCCAGTGTGGGTGGGCCTGTCTTGTTCTCCTCACAAGCAGAGCTCCGCTCAGAAAATTGGCCCGGTGTACCCAGTAAAGTCCAGGAGACCCTCTAGCGATGATCACCAACTGCACATCCTCATCTTGTAGCTGCCCCTGCAAATGCCTTTGCCGGTCCATGTCTGGATATACTGACCAGAGCACTGTCTGGGTCTCACTAACATCTGTGCGTAAAAGCTCATCCCACAATGAGACCCTGGTTGTATCCCTCATATCCAGAGGTTCCTGTGTTGTGGAGAGGCTCCCCGCAGCTGGCACTTGCATTGACTGCCGAGCCCCCAGCCCACTCTTGGACATGCCTGTTCTTTCACCCCTCCAAAATCCCACCACGCGACTGCTAGTCCCGCTGCCTGAGGAAGGTTCTGGCTCTAAGTGGTAGGGAACCAGCAGCCCCTCAAGACTGTCGTTTTTGGCAGCAAGCAGCAGGCAGATAGCAGGTTGTATTTGGAAGAGCTTTGTCTATTGTCATTAGTCTCTGCCAGGAGGCTGCGTGCTTCAGTCTTAGCAGTGGGACTCCTCCATCAGTTGTGCTCAGCTCTCACCCTTTCCAGTCAGTCAATGAGGGTTTGTTTGCCTGAGGAAAGAACAGGCAAACACCCGGAGTTTGACCCTTTGACATTCCTGCCTTGTCTTTTTGCTGAAAGCTCTCAAAGATGAATGTGTTAAAAGGGTTTTGAAAAGACACTTTCTCATCCCAATTTGTGGTTTTCAAACGTGGGTAACCTGGATTAGCTCTGTGCACTTGGTCTCTCCTTCCAACCTGCATTTATTGGTGTTTTCATCCCCAGCAAACACAGCCTCTGCTGCTCTCCTTGCAGGCGGCACATGTGCTGCTGTCTGCCTGGCTTCAGCTGCGAGCGAACTGAAGTTTGGTGCGGGCACTAGATGTTGGCCTTGCAGCAGACTCCTGAGCCCACAGACTCTTTCTTGGGACTGACAAGTGGGCGGTAAGAGCTGGGGCCAGATGTGCAAAACGATGGGCAACTTGCAGCTCCTGTAATATGAAGTACTGCGTTATAGCATTGTAGCATTTCCCATCCTAAAGGCTCTTGCTGCTCTTGGAAGTGTTGGGGAGCCAGCAGTCACTTCATCTAGCATTTAAATGTACCAGCGTTAGGTTGGCTGGAAGTGGAGAATGGGGCAGTCAGGGTAAATGACGCTGCCGTGCAAAACTGCAGGAATTTAGAGTACGAAGTGAACACGCTTTTTCATATCCAGCTGAAGAAAAAGCCAGCGAGAGCATTAGTCCAGGCTAAACACCATAGCCTTTACCTAGCACATCCAGTGAACTTTAATGATGACAAGTGGGTGGCATATAGATATGCAGATCAAGGCTGCGTGGTGCCCTCTGCCATCTCGCAGGGGCGTACGAACCTCATGCAGTCGCAGTGTAGAAGCTTTCCAAATTAATCACTCCCTGCTTCCCATAGCAAATGAACCGTGACTGGCATGCAGCCTGGCCAGCGCCAAAGTAATTCCCCTCACAAATGACACCCCCTGGGTCACCAGGGCTGTCTTCCAATGCATCGCTTGGCAGGGCTCTTTCCCCACCACCACTGCCTATCTTCATGTCCCCCCAGCACCATTCTCCCCCTGCTGTATCCTGAGTCCAAAGGGGTGCGGGCAAGCTGCTGGGTCCTGAAGCATGCAAGGAGCTGTCACACGTGGCAGGCTGTGCCAGGACACCTGGCATTCAGGTGGGAGCAGAGACAGGGGTGCCTGGAGAGGTGCAGCCCTCAGGGCAGCCGGTACCTTCCCCCTTCATCCTCTGACAACTGGATGGCTAGAAGGGGGTGGATAGACATTCCATCCTCCTTGGCTCCTCTCTACAAGCAAGAGGCTGGGGCTGGCTCCTGCCTCTGCAGCCCTAGCTCTGGCCATCCCCATCTCACCCAGGGGACGTGCTTGTTGTGGGTGATGGCGAGAAGTCTGGATTGCGGCTTTCAAATGGCACAGAGCAAACAAACAGCACTGAGGTGAGGGGGGTGCAGGCTGGGGCTGTGCCTTGTACTGGGAGGAGGAATTTGCTAGCGCTGCTGAGCTGGGAGGTGGGAGGGATACTTCAGAGGCTCCCAGCCCTCGGGGTAAATCTAGGTCTGCTTGGGGCTGCTGATCCTCTGACAACTTGAAGAGAGGTGCCGTAAGGTGGAGCAGCAGGTGTAGGGAAGGAGCAACTGGAGCCTGTGAGTTTGCTCATCACCTCCCTCTTACGTCTGCAGCAAAGCAGCAGAAGGGCTGCTCTCCGCTCCGCACCAAAGAGCCATCTCCCGCCTGCTGTCTGCAGGCTTAGCTGAAGGTCTCGGTTGCTGTAGGAGTGCCGCAGCCCCCAGGGAATCCTGCTGTCCCCTCTTCAGGATCCCGGGCCACACACCTCTGCAGCTTTGCACCTTGGGCAAGGCTGCAGCAGTGCTGGGGGCCTGCACCTCCAAAGCTCCCCAGGGGGAGTGCCCCGGGCAGCGAGGTGCCAGCTGCTGATGTCTCTGGGGGCAAGCCGCTGCCACCATTCCATGCTTGTGGCCTCATGCCGTGCTGTGTGGAGCGAGTCGGCAAGGCCCAAAGGCCTTCCGCTCCTTCCCATCACCAGGCCTCGTGTGTTGCTGGCCGGGGGGTGGTTGCCGTCCTACCCCTGTTCACGAGAGGACTCGGCCTCGGCTGCTTCGCTGCAGTGTGGCGATGGCCGGTGGTTAGCAGCGGCGTTGGCACTCCAGCCAGGCAGCAAACTGCTCTTCGAAGAGCAGCGGGAGGATGTGTGTGATTCTGTGTGTTTGCAGCAATTAATTTTTGCTGGTAAGGCCTGGGGGTTTGGGGATAGGAGGGGAAGAGGGCTGAGGAAAGGGAAGGGGGAAGGGGAAAGGTGGGGTGTCCCCCATCTTTCGGGAGTAAATACCAAAACCCAGAATGGCTCTAAACGGACTTGCGATCTCTAAATGCTTCTGGACTGCACTCTGCTTTTTGTTTCACAGGTCACCCAGATGCTGTGGCCGGCAAGTTGCTGTCTCTGACACAGCAAAGGGTTCCTTCTTCCTCCGGCTGCCCCGTGCACCCGTGCAGCACGGTGCGATACATGCTGAGGCGCAGCGGTCTCTGCGAGGCGGTTCAGAGCCTTTTTTTGGTCTGTCTCTGTGGAGCTCTCCTGGGGCTGTTTCCCTCCCTCCCCTGGGCAGGACTTGTGGGCTTTTCTCGTCGTTGTTCCAGCTGGTCAGCCAGCAGCTGTCACTCTGCCGGGGATGACGGGCTGGCGGATGCAAAAGCCCCGGTTGGGAGGCAGCCTGGGTCCGCACTCCACCAGGGTACGGGGGCCACCAGGCTCCCGTGGCATGGGGCTGGACCTCTGTCAGCCCCGCCGAGGTGCCTGCAGGGTGGGGTCATCCTCCTTCCTCCAGCAGTTGCTCAAGTGCTGCCCAGGACTGTAAAAGCTGGACAGTGAGAGACTGACATTCGTAATTAATTAATTACGCTTCTGAGAAAAATTATCCTTTGCAAGCATCATACAGGTGATAGTGACATCCCCTAACATCTTACTCCATGAGGTATCACTAGGACCTTTCAGCTGAAAAGAAAAACCTACTGGTGGAGTAGCAGCCCTGCTGAAGAGGAACAGGAAGGTGTTACAGGGGACCTCAGGTAAACATGAGCTTGCAGTGGAAACCACATCCTGGGCTACAACAGGAGGAGTATGGCTGGCAAGGCTACTTGTTCTCCTCCTCTGCTTGGTGCTGCTAAGTCCGCACCTGGAACAGTGTCCACTTTTGGTTCTCTTAGTTGAAGAGGGATGTTGAAAATCTGGTTTGGGTCTGGTGGAGGGCACGTGACATGGCCAGGACCTACTGCCCATAGCCTGCGGGGGCGATGGGCTTGTTTAATCTGTCAAGGAAGAAGCAAAGGGATGAGCTGATAATGGCCGGTGACTCTTTGAAAGGGAGTTAGAGAGGCAATAGAGCCAAACTTCTGGCGGTGCGAGATGACTTAGCAAGGGCTGATGGCCGCAAGTTACAGCTTGGATAGTTAGATTGGGCACGGGGATGAACTTCTTCACCAGGAGGGTGCAGAGCTAGGACGTGTCACGCAGATAGGGGCTCCGTCCCAGCAGGCTTTGAGAACCTGGCCAGCCAAAGCGTGGCTCAGCTGGTCTCCCTCCTGCTGGTGAGAGTCTTCCTTGGAGCGGGAGGGCAGACAGAGACAGACGCCCCATGGCTGCATCGAGCCGGCCTGCCCGTGAGCCATACAGCCATGGCATGGAGCAGGCAGGGGGCTGGCTCACATTGCCGTCAAGTCAGTGCTGTGGGATGAGGTTGGATCTGGGTTTCACTCTTCCCAGCTCTACCTCTGTGTCAATGTCTCTGCTCGGACACGAGATAACATCCCTGCCCAGGGCTCGTCTTTGCTCTGAAGCCCAGGCCAGACCTTACTAGCTGTTTTTATTTGGCTGAGTTGTGGAGCTGGGGCTGTGAATCTGCCTGTCCTGGCAAATGCCAGCCTGGGTAGCTCACCTTGCAGTTTTAATCAGCCAGCTGCCTCTTAGGTCCTTCTTGGGCAAAACCCACACACATCGCGGTGCCTTCCTGAGAAGAGTCACTGTGCTCCTTCCCCGGGTCCTTTAAACCCGGTGTAAATTCTACTGCATCCAGCTGCAGGCTTCCTGAGCAGGCTGGAGGGATGCTAAGTGACCTGTGTGGGATGGTAATCAGGCCCCATAGAGACAGCACTGAGCGTTTCCCTGGCTGAGGGCATTCAGCACACAGGGTCGTGGGAGCTGCACCCGGCTGAGACATCTTCCCCGTGCCAACTCAGAAAGCTGTTGCCGCTTCTCTGCAGGGTAGTGATCCGCGCCTCTGTCCCCTGCAGGGATCACTGCCGTGCGTGCCTTCACCCGCAGCTGTGCCTGAGGGAGCCCTGGGCAGGACCTGACTGCGCGCTTACCCGCACGCCTCCCGCCGACCCTGTGCAGCTCAAGGTGCCCTTGTCAAAGGGTAATGGCCTTTCTGGGTCGGCTTGTGTGACCTGGAGAGCATTGCTCTGCTTGGCATCCTCCGTGGCACTCCGGATCTGCCACAGTGTCGGATCACTGGCTGCTCTTTGCACAGCTTCCCTCTTGAGCTGCTTGCTGTAACCCAGGTACTTTGACTTCTGGTGGGCTGATAAAAACTGTCCGCTCAGACTGCATGAGCAGTGTGGAGTAGGGAGGACCTTTGGTATTTCACTATTTTATTTTATTTTACTTTATTTTATTTTACTTTATTTTCATTTGATTCATATTCTTTTTTGTTGAGGCTACTTTTCCTTACTCTGATACGTATGAGCATTAATAACACTCATAAAGCCTCTTCCTATAACTGGACCGCTGCAAAGAAGGGAACAAGACTTAGGTCTGACCTAGCAGGACATGTCTGCATGTAAAATGCACGTTAGCTGCTGGTGGTTTGCAGGCTTGCAGCTCCGGGCTCAGTGTGGAAGTAAGCAAGTGAGTGTCTCCCCAGGGTGGCTGCCCCGTGAGCCCCTGCTCTCCTCTCAGCCCACAGCCTAACAGTGCCTCTAACTTTAATAAAGCAAAGATGGAAGAGATTACTAAATGGTAGCTAATAAACAAAGCGACATGCACGAAGCCTGGTAATATCATATTGCTCTTAAAGAAAATATGAAAAATAGTAATCATGGCCATTGTTATTACTATCTTGTACTTCACTATGGCTAAACTATCCATCATACTGATAAGGCTGAAGGGAAAACTCAGCAATATAAGATGCATATATCACAAGGCAGCCAGTCCTGCGGCCGCCTGTGCTGCACCCAGTCTGCGCTGGGACTGCGGTTCCTGTTCTGTATCGTGGGACCATCAGATAAATCGGAGCAGGGTGAGCCCATCGGCATAGCCACTGGGTGCAGGAGGTCAGCACGGAAATAGCTGTTCTGCAACAGTTGGCATGGAGACCTGAGCAATGAGGTGACGTGGGCTGGGGATTTACTTTGGAGTATCAACGCACCTAAAACGCGTTGGTGTGAGCTGGACAGAGCCCCAGAGGAAGACAAGAGGGAAGAAAGCAGATTGATGTGGTGTGGGAAGTCAGCTGAAAGTGTGGTACTGCTGCTAACTTCGCACGGCAGGCTGAACAGTCAGTTTTATGGGAGAAGAGTCTCACCCTGGAGAAATTACACTTGACTGTTCAGTTGTATGGCCAGAGACTGAGAATTACTGAAGCCAGGGAATGGGACGGAAAGCTGTGCAGGCTGTGCGAGGTCGCCCACACAGCCCTAGCTGGGCAAGGGCTGTTCCCTGCAGTTTACTCTGCAGTCCTCATCCTGCCCAGGTCATGCAGTTCATGCAACTCTTATTTTGGAGACTGCTCCATGGTCATACTCTTGGGAGCTCCATCCCAGGTCTTCTCCCCATGGTTTCCTTTGGTCACTGCATTTGCACTCTCTGCCAAGCAGTGGCCAGACAAGAGGTGGGCCCTGGAGGAGCCTTTGCAGGAGGGTACGGGGCTGCAAAGCTGCTCAGGTGCTCCTGTGCCGTATGCCCTGTCCCTGGCAGCACCTGAATTTTGCTATGGGAGTTAGTGCTCCTACAGCCCCTCTCCCAGAGCCTCCCGCCGAAGCTGGGATGGGGAGTCCCACCCTGATGACGTAGGTGGCTCTGGGGGTACTGTGCAAGCCCTCTCCACAGCCTGTCTTCTGCTGGGAGTGTGGAAGGATTATTTATTTGCCGTATTGCGCTACTGGGGGAAAAAAATCATGACTACACGTGTAGCGAGCAGGCGGCAGAGCACAGCGCTGGCTGTTATTATTGGCAGTTACCCCCTTCACTTGCTTAGGGGCCTACGGACGTCAGAGCATGGCTGCTGAAACGAAATGTTGTTAAACCTGGGACATAAATCACGGGCAGGCCACAGAGTGCTGTGCGAAGGCCGCCCCTGGGGTTTAGCTCGGCCTCGTCACGCCAGCACCGTAGCAGGGACAGTCTTCTGCCTGGGGACCCTGCTGGGCTGGGTCACGCTCTGCGTCCCAGGCAGCCTGTGCAAATGCGTCCTGCAGCAGCGGCAGCCGAGCAGAGCCCACGAAATGGCGCTCTGTCTCTTTCCCTTCCCTGTCTCTTTCCCTCCGGGCTGGGCTCCTGTGCTGCCCTGCCACAGCTGCAGCTGGCCCCGTCTCTGGCCGTTGGGGGAGGTTTCAGGAGGAGATGGGGCACCTCCTGGGAGAGAGGTGTTTTGCACTGCAGTGGCACATGTTGATAAAACACAAGGAAACTGCAAAGAAAGGCCTCGGGAACGGCCCAAAGCAAACTGCTGCATTGCAGTGCCCCTCAGATGGTGGCACAATGGTGCTGCGTGATGCCAGGGTCATCCCTGGCTTACACCAGGACGATGCCCATCCCAGGGCATGGCCAGGGCACAAGGGTCAGTCGAGAGCACAATGTGACCAAGCTGCCTGCCGACCTCTGAACTGGGGCATGGGGATGGGGTGGCAGGGGCAAGGGGAGAGGGAAAGGGGCTTGCCAGGCTGCCCAGTTCTGGAAATCAGCAGCACCGCTATCTCCAGCGCTGCCGGTCATGAAAAGTAACCGTACACGACAAATGCCGAAGGTCGGCGCTATCCCCGGACAGCTCAGGCCAGGTTGGTTGCTCACACTCGCCAGCCCTCGCACGTCCCTATGTTTCCCTTTCTTGTCTTGGTCCCATTCTTATAAGCTCCTGGCAGGCCAGCAGAGCCATGGCTGCAGCAGGAACAGGGGCCCCGCTGCTGTGTGTGCAGCCCCGGGCCCCTCACAGGTAGCTGCCGAGATGGGGAGCACTGTGACCCGCCAGAGCTGGCCCCACGGGAGGTAGGTCCCTGTCAGCTGCCACCGGCCAGCTCAGGCCTTGCCTTTCTCCCCCATACGGCAGGTTTTCAGCATCGGCTGCCCCCCAGGGAGACCCAGACGGTCCCTCTCAGGCAGCAACAAAGGCAATTCCCTCGCGGCCAAGCGCCATGGGGCCCACCAAGCTCCCTGGGCCTGCTGCAGGGACACTTACCTGAAATTAGCTGCGGCCAGCACGTCACAGAGGTGAACACGGTTGCGATTATGAATGCACTTCTTGTTTGTCTTTTCAGTGCCGAAATCCTGTCAGCGAGGAGAAGCGATAATAACATGCTATTAAGTTCTTTCTGGATAATGTAATTCAGGAGTCAGGAGGCAGTCTGGTCATTTATGCCTTTGAAAAGCTCAGAATAATTTTCAGTGTCATTATCTTCCATTTTAAAGAGCCCGTTTCAAACATCAATACCGAGAACCCCTCTCCTCGCTGCCTCCCCCTTGCTTGTGTGGTTTTTCTCCCACCTTTTGTTCCTGTTTTCTCTGAGTTTTCAGGGATTTGGGGTTTGCTTCCAGTCATTCATACACCCTGAAACACATACGGCCCCCAGCCCTTTCTTGCTCCCTTTCTCTTTTTGTAGCGGGTTTGGGAACTTGCTGCTATTTTATTCATCGTCTCTAAGCTGCGGTTGGAGAAACAGCCGCTTGTGAGGCTGGGAAGCACCGCTCGGGCCTCGGCGGCGGCGGGAGGAGGGTGGAGGTGACGCGGCTTTGGGTCCACAGGGAAGGAGCAGGACGGTGGGGGTTCAGTGCCAGCTGGCAGGTGGGGAGAGCTGCCTTGAAAGCCCAGCTGCCCTTGGGAACGGGGGCTGCGTGGGGTCACTGCGCACACCGGAGATTTCGGTTGCATTGCGATGCCCCGGGAGCGAGCTGTGCCGCCCAGGCCACGGCGCAGGCGTGGTGCTGGGGAGCCCATGCAGCCCGGCCACCGCGGCACAAGCAGCTACCCTGCTCCGGACCGCTGCTCCCTCCATCTCTCCGGGCACGGCTGCAGCTGATGAGTTATATGCGGAGCTTGATGCATCATTATGTTCTTTGCTCATGCTTTTGTTAAGTGTGTGCTTCAGTGTAAGCGGTTAATGGATATTTTTGCCCTGAAATAGCCCCCAGGATAGGGAGCAGAGAGGCTTCTTAGCAGATGCAACTTCAACACCAGCTTACACTGCAGGCACGAAAACAGACAGATGTCTCCGAGTGAACGCAGCAAAAATTATTATCCAGAACTGGGGCAGGAAAACAATCCGGCTCCTCTCCTGCATGTACAGAGCATGGCTGAAGAAGAAAATTTTATTCATTAAGTTAATTGGCAACGATCCCTGAAATGTCAGCCTTGGCTTTAAGTTTGTTTCTAGGCTTGGAAAGCTTCCTAGCCCTTCTGTTTTTAAAAGAGGAAGGTATGTGGCTCCTTCCATTTTTTATGTGCTGGCACCGCCAATGTTTCAGTGCAAATAGGAGAGATAATGCCCTTCCATTTGCTGCCTTCTTCCTTCAGAAGAGGAAATGGGATCTCCCAAGCAGAGTACAGAAAATCCGCAGGGAGCAGGCAAGAGTCTCATCCATCATTAAGCTTGGTTCGTATTGTTCAGCAGCTTCTGAAGGAACTGGCGGGCACTCACGTGCCAGCAAAGTCAGCAGTGGAGTCAGGCTATGACCTGGCATGAGCTTATTTGCAGAGAGGGTGTGGGAAGACTTGCACAGAGAGCAGGCTCATTGGCCTCCCTCTGCCTAGAGGATGCAGGAGCATTAGTGGCACAGTGCAGCTTCATTAGAGAGCTGGCCCAGCATCGTTAGCATAGAGGATACAGTCTCCTTGGGGCAGGTGTAAAGAGGGATGAGGATGCGCTTTCCTTTGTGAGAAATGGAGAGGCCTTTTAACCGCATTCGGCAGTCCCAGTCATTAATGCGCAGTTCAGCTCTGGCCGGTGATGCCGGGAAGGGAAACCCCGCGATAGCAGACTGGGTGCAATGGATGCATCTGCTCCCAGACAGCCATGCCCTCTGCCTGTGCAGAGGCCACAGGAAGAGAGACCTGCTGCTGATCCAGCTGCGATGGGCCGCGCCTGCCTCCATCGCCTCCTGACTCCCTGCTCCCTGTGCAGCTGCAAGTGCACTTCTGAGCGTGGAGGCGGATTAAATGTTTCCTGTGGCCTGGGGTATTTACATGGTTTCTCCCATGAAAGTTTTCTGGTGCTTGGTATTTTAGCTCACACTGCAATCTCTCCTGCAGTGGGGATGCTCAGAGTCCTCTCTCCTCTCTCCGCCTACCTATTTTCATTAAATCTAAAGGAGTTTCATTATCTCTGGGATCTCTGTGCCTCTCTTTTGGTTGACACTGGAGAAGGATTGGAAGAAACGCCTGTCAGTAGGGACCTGGTAGAGGGTCAGACAGCTCAGTCCCTCCTCTCAGGGCAGCTTGATGGGATAAGCAGTCTGCCCTTAGAAAACTAACAAGGGAAACATAAAGGAAAGAAGGAAAAGAAAAGATAGTTAAAAGCAGAGGAAACTGGACTTCTTAAATGGCTTGTTATGTCAGCCAGATCTCCATTCCCTCCACCAGCAGCCTGGCCAGCTTAGCCCCACTCCCAGCAAGGAGCCTGCATCTCACTGTTCGGCCTCTTTTCTCGCATATTTGTCCCACTTGCAACTGGTATCTCAGCCTGATTTTGCCCGAGTTTCTGCTGCAGACAGCCCATGTGCTATCACCCCGTGGCACAGCTGGCCAGTGCTAGGGGCACGGCAAACAGGGAGGGACCTCCAGCTGGCAGGGGGCACACAGCTTCCCTTCTGTCTGTGCTTCAGCCATGAGGCGGATTGTGCTGGTTTTGGCTGGGACAGAGTTAATTCTCTTGATAGTAGCTAGTATGGGGCTGTGTTTTGGATTTGCGCTGAAAACAGTGTTGATAATGCAGAGAGGTTTTTGTTACTGCTGAGCAGTGCTCACTTTTCTGCTCCCCACCCCACCAGCGAGGAGGCTGGGGTGGCACAAGAAGCTGGGAGGGGACACAGCCGGGACGCCTGACCCCAACTGACCATGGTATGGATATTCCATACCATGTGACGTCATACTTAGCATCTAAAGCTGGGGGGAGAAGGTGGGGGGGGACGTTCAGAGTTACAACGTTTGGTCTTTCCAAGTAAGCCTTACGCGTGACGGAGCCCTGCTGTCCCGGAGGTGGCTGAACTCCTGCCTGCCGGTGGGAAGTGGTGAATGAATTCCTCGTTTTGCTTTGCTTGTGTGCGGGGCTTTTGCTTTACCTATTAAACTGTATCTCAACCAACGAGTTTTCTCGCTTTTAGTCTTCCAGTTCTCTCCCCCTCCCAACATGGGGGGAGTGAGTGAGTGGCTGTGTGGGGCTTAGTTGCTGCCTGGGGTTAAACCATGACAAAGACATTGCCCTATCTCAGCTGCATGAAGCTGGTAGGGCCATGCCCAGCTGCCCAGAGCAGACTGCGTGGTGCATCCATGTGCTGAATCATTTCCCTCTTGCTTTTCTTGCTGGACCCTGCTTTTGAAACCCTCTCTGCAGTGATGTTTCTGTCACTCTTGGTTTGCCCTCCAAGACATCTTGGCGGGCTGAGGGAGGCCTGGCTGTGGTTTGGGCCACATTGTAAAGATGCTGATGTTACTTATTGATGGTCTGTATTTCAGAAGGATGTTGAGTGCGTTTTAGATCACTCCAAAGATCAATAGTTTGGTCTTAAATAGCAGCATAACTCAGACCTCAGCTCAGCCTGGGTGGGTGGCTGGGACAGACACAGTAGTTAGGCTGGAGGCATTTTGGCAGGGCTACGTGGAGAGCCAGGTCTGCAGTGGCATCACCAGGCCAGGAGGTGCCATCCCACAGTTCATGAGAGCATGGCCTGGGCTCTGCGTGCAGAGGGGCTGTTAGCAGGGAAAAGGAGACGCTGTGCTAACCACAGCAGGCTGAAGCCCATCAGCCAGTCTGCAGGAGCACCAGCTCTGGCAGGGAGGTCCAGCGGCACTGCAAGAACAGGGCTCAAGGCACCCTCTGTGCTCACGGCATGTGGGCTCAGAATGGGCAGGATGTTCGGCTCCAGTTCACTTTCTCATTTGCTTCAGATAATAACAGCATGCAGGGTCCATAAGTCATTTGAAAACCCTACCCGGCTCTTGGTAAGGAGAGTTTCCCCTTCTGATTTAAAGGGAGGTCTCTGCAGTGTGAGAGCAGGCAAGATGTCTCCTGATGGCTAATTCATTCCTGGGCTCTTCTTCGGGCCATTTCCTGAGATTTGGGGCTGTGGAGCTGCTCGTATGAGCATGCATATGTGTGCTCATGTCGATGTGTGCCCGTGCTGGCTGGAATGCTGAACTCCAGCCCGTGCTGGTTTTGCTCCCGATGCACTGCATTCTCCACACTCCACCGGCCGTGCAGCCTGAGAGACCTTCCAGCACGAGTGCCAAAGGACAGCGTCAGACCCCTGGGTGGCAGCTGGCCATTTGGTTGATGGATTATCCACTCTGAACACGAGGCAGTAATCTTCAGAGGAACAGACGCGGAGAAAGTGGCAGAGTTAATCACTTTGAGCATGGACAGCGGTTGGAGAGGGAGACGCTGGGCAACTCCGAGAGAGAGCAGCATGGTTTGGAGGGGAAGAGGAAGCAAAAGGGAAAATAAAAGCATAGAGCAAAAAGTCAAGGGCTCTTGCTTGGCTAGGAGGGAGAGAAGAGGACTGGGTGTTTTACAGCAGGACAGGACTCAACCTCCACCAGCGCCCTCATTTTGTCATTGATTTCTCACCTGTTCAATGGTAAACAGCTGCCCAGGATCTCTCCACAGTGGTACAATGCAGCCTCTGCCCAGAAATACATGCCACATGGTTACAAACGGGAGAAGCTGAGAGCAGAGAGTGCTGTTTAATCTCTGTCCCCATTGCCTCTATTGGGATGGCAATGAGAAGTCCTCAGGCAGGTATTTTATGCCTTACAGATTCAAACAACAGATTCTGCTGGAGACTATACTTAGAAACAAGAGAATTTAACTTACAAAGGCAGCTCTGTGTTACTACAGTATTCACAGAAAGATGTTTTTGAACTCCATACTACATTACCCCAGGGAAGCCATTCTGGGCTTCACACCAAACCAACCACATGTTGGGCAGAGGGTTTTGTCACTTTTCTGTACACCTTCAGCTGGGTCAATGAGTATATTAGCCACTACTACCAAATCTTAATGGGTTATCTCTAGGTTCCTACCAGCCTATGCAGTATCTCTCTTTCCACAGAAATGTTTTGATATGTATGGATTAAAAGTGTTACAAGTGCTGAGTATTAATGCCTCAGTTAAAAAATGTATAACTAGTGTCAGGAGACAGGATATGTTTATATTGTTAAGGCATGTGTCAATGGATGATCCCACTACACATAGTCTTTCAAGTTCTTTTTCTTATGTTTGGCCATGGAAGGATGTGATGTGGCACTGGGATTTTGCAAGTTTTGGGGCAGAGCCAGGAGCCCTAAAGAGAGCCCTGTAAGCACCACTGTTCTGCTTTGGTCTTTATTAATGTCATTTCAAGGGGAAATCCACACCGGTGCTGGGCTGAGGTCCCCAACAGAGCCCTTGCAGGCTCTTCACCACCTCTGCTCCAGGGCTGCGCGTATAGAGAAAATGTGTAGAATACTCCCAGGCACAAATCTCAGTTCTTTGCTGGAAGGACAAACCACATGCCCTGAACATCTGGCATTACACAGACTGAAGGGAAATGGTGATATCTGAATGGAACAAAGTCATTAAAATATTAACACTAGTCATAATTAAAAGACGCCATTTCTAACATTAAACTGGAATCTTAATGGACAGATTAGACCAATCGTCCATCTAGTCCAGACTGTCGCCTCCAAAAGTAGTTCATCCTGGCTGGCCCAGAGAAAGGTGGAAAAGCCACACAAATGGACAACACTTAAGACTTGCCAACTGGAGAAGTTTCTTCATACTTCTGTTTATAGAAGGTCTAAACTTTTAACAAGAAAGTTTCTGTCTCTTCTGTTAACATATATAAATATATGTTTGTAGGTATTTACATATAATGCAACTGTGCCTGTTTTCAGTAATTACTGAGTATCTTGAAACCTTTATCTTTACAACCAGTGCAGGGCACAGTGACTAACCAATTGACTGTGTCTATCTGAGCTCAGCCATTCCTTGTGGCATAACAGTGGCAAAGACTGAGTCACAGTGGTCACCAGGGTGTCCTGTCCAAGCCCTCCTGGTCATATGAGTCACCTGGCTCCGTCACACCACCAGATTGTCTTGGGCACTTGAGTTATGTGGGCTGGAGTTGAATCACCAAGACCACGTGAGGCATCTCAGTTCCCAAGATCAGTTCAGTTGCTCCAGTAAACTGCAGGTAAACTCCAAAGATGGCCTTTAAAAATACAGCAAAGGTATGCTCCATCTTTAATATTTAATCAGAGCAATTAGTGTTTGTTTTCTTCCACTCAAACTGATGCTGCCTGTGACTGTCACACCAGTTGTGTTATAAGGTAAGCTGGGCTTGGAGAACCTCTCCTGTTCCCTCCTACACATTGGCCTGGATTTTGGGCTGCAGAAAGGACTGCTGCAAAGCCAGAGAAAAGACATTGCTGGTCACTATGGAAGAAGGAATAGCTTGATGAGAGGAACTGCTGGCTGTTATGGCTTTTGGAGAAGGAGTCAAGAATGAGAGCTGCAAGGGTTTTGGCTAAACAATTTGGAGGAAGCAGAGCGGAGGGCCTTGAGGTGGAGACAAATGGACAGGAGATGAAGGTGGAGGACTTCTATGGTATAAAGTCTCAGACTTTATATGTGGGGTGGAGAGGGGCTGGACCCTCCTGTTGTTCACCACTGCCTGGAGGGCCTGCAATACTGGGGAAACACGGAGGCTGCCGAGGGGCAGTGTCTCCTAGGGATGTCTGTGGTCCCAATTTGAAAGAAGACAAGAAAACTCGATGTGATTCCGAGAGCAGCCTTGCAGATATACTACAAGCCCGCTCTGCAGGGATCCCGCTTGAGATGACAGGAGATATCCCAGCCTCCCTGCCCTCCTCCCGAAGCCGCCAGCAGGGAGGACATCTGGGGGAAGCGTAGCAGCATCCGATCTGTGTTTCTGCCATGGGAGACCTCAGCCCTGTGCTTACCGTGCAGTATTGACTGAATGCTCTTTTGTGAATATATATTTTGCAGTTTTCCTCTGCTATTGAGATCACCTGACAGTAGCCATTGCTTGAGGGGGACAATTTTTTAATAGGTAAAATACAGTGGAAAAAGCATCCTGGTTCCAAGCACTTGTTAAAGGGTCTTAAAACCCCCAACCACAGCAGTCTCTGGGGTGCAACATGACTCAGTGACTTTGGCTGGTGTCTTTGGTGACATTGCAGGTGACTAAAGGTTTTTCCCAAGCAGCAGAAAGCTTAACCCTTGATTTACAGCAAGGGCTAATATATTAATACCAGCAGTATTTCTCTTTTGCTGTTGCCAGGGTGCGGTAGAGATTGGTGAATGGTGACTGTACTTCCTCTTGTTGGGCCCAGGGGAAGAGATACATGGGGGACACTAGAAGCTGTCCTGCCATTACAGATGGGACAAAACGGGAGGCCAGCCAGCTGCCACTCGTAGTAATCAGGAGCTCATTAAGGATTCTAATCAGGCAGAAATATTTTCCTGTCAGCTCATTACAAACTGTAACGAGGTTGCAGCTCTGCGTTGTGGCTGCTTTTCCTCTTGCTGGAGGTTAACGAGTGCATCCGCTGAAGGCTTTGGTAGCTCGTTTGGTGTGCCGCATGGGTGATGTGGAGAAGGAAGTGGAGAAAAGGGCAGGGGGCAGAGCCAGGAGCTTTTAAGTTGCCCCAAGAAAGGGGGTGTTTTTCCTGGTGGGCTGGAGAAAGGCAAGTATTTCCCTGCTTCTCTATCTGGGAAAAAGCCAAGGGAAGGGTGGCTAGGGAAAGTCCTGCTGCTGGAGATGGTGGTGGTTTTTGAATGCATGACTGTTTCTCTCCTTGGACTTCTTTGCAAGCCTGACGATGAGTACATGAGGAGATCTTCATCCTGTCTTATGTGTAGATTGTGGGCCTGGGATGGTGTGTGACAGCAGCTGAGGACAGGTGGGAGAAGGTGTGAGAAAAGAAAAGCAGTGCTGAGGCTTTTGGAGGGCGCTGTGTTCTGCGGAGGTCTCTACGTGCCTGTTTTCCTCCTCACCCCGTGTAATTGAGTGGAGTTTTGACTTTGTGCACGAATGCGTTGCTCACACAGGCTCAAAACATTGCTGCCTGTTGGTTCACCGGCATCTCTGTTTTGCTCCCTAGACACTGAAGGGATTTGGCCACGTGAAGAGAAGCTTGCAGTAGTAAAGTCTTTGGGAGACTCAAAACATAAATCATGTTTTACTAAGCAGGAATTGACACTTTTGCTGAGGCTAATACTAGGTCTTATTGACTGACCAAAGCTACTAAGGCTATTGACCCTGAGAGGCTGCTCTTAAATATGCAGATCTGTGGCAGGCTGTACTTATTATGAAGATAACCCATGCTCTTGTTAATACCCCCATGCCCCGTGTCAGCTACTCAATAACCTCCCAGATTTCTCTGGATCTGCAAAGCCATCTGTGTGCTGAGACAAACATCCTTCTGTCTTTCCCATCAGTGGCAAAGGTCATCATCAAGGTGAAAGCAAAGAGCTTTTGTGAAGTGACAGAAATTTGTGGCAAAATTGTTTTGGGAGGGAGACGTAGTTCTGTAAATTCACCACCTGCTTTGCTGTCGAGAAGCTAAATAACAGCTTTTGCTTGTGCAGACCCTTCAAAGCAGTCCTGACTTTTTCAGGTTCTGTAGAAAACCCGTGCTGTGTCTTTCCTTCCCTGGACTCCTCCGTGCCTCATGCTGTGGGGCCACTGGGGCTGGAGATGCCGCAACAAATGGGGTGGACGTTTCCCTTAGCCGCAAGGACCCACTAGAAACCTGGGCAATATCCAAGATGGGAGGAGTATAAGCAAGGCTAGGAGGCTGCTATCCAAGAAGAGTTTGTGAATAGAAAGGCAGAGTTGAAGGTAAGCTAGAAAAGCACCCTCGGGCTCTATGGCTAGCTCTCCCTTCTTGCAGAGTCAGGAAATGAACCTGAGAAGCATCTGCTGGATGCTGCTAACATATAGTGGTGCGACTGGGCTGTATAACCCTCCCGGTAGCCTTTGTTGAAGGCTGGATAGCTATAGCTGTAGACAGACAGGACTGAAGGCACGTTCTCTACCTCTTGCACTATTTTTCTGTCTTCCCTGTTCACAACACATAAGACAAAAGCCACTTAGGAGTTAAAATAATGCTGTTCCGATACGGTATCTAGGCGCTGGCTAGCAGGATGTCGCGGATGGAGTCATACCACCACACCACACCAGGAGAAGCTTTCAAGGAAAAAGACACTTGGTGTCTGTTTGTGTTGGGGCATTAAATTAGCTTTACTCTAATTTGGACAGAAGAATGTTAAGTACAAAAATTAAAACACACAAGTAATTAGCATCTGAGGTTGCAGGAAGCAATTCATTTAGTAATTCCACAGTGAGCTTGCTGAGTTTAAGGTTCTTGGGTGTGTTCTTAGGGATTTTTTGCTTCTGGCAGTCTTCCAGCTGTTATCTCTATGCTACATTGCTTCACACCTGGATTGACCTGCCTTTATAATGTGTCCTTGACATCCAGTCAAGGTGGTTTTGAAGCAGAAACACTTCTGTTAAAATGCTGGTGGGAAATCTGAGGCTGTCTTTCTAGTGCTTATAATAGTGAGTTTGTACCCTTCACTAATGTGGCTGTGCCTTTGTGCTCACATCTGAGCCCCTTCAGAGTCCCTGGATGTGCACGCGCTCTTTGGAGATCCTTGTTCGCAATACGGGGTGCCTGCGTTGGAGCAAACGCAGAGGAGAGGCGCAAACGTGGCTAGTGTCCAGTCCAAGTGTGGTGAAGGGCCTGAAGACTAGGAGCCAAACCAGACTTTCTGGTAGCACTCCTGCTTCTTGGCCTTCTTATTTTCAGGCTATGTTTCCCTGTGAACGGTGCCATTTCTCCACCCAAGAGTGAGGAGGTAGAGAGCTTGGTGTGGCGACAATGGAAGCCTTGTGCGTGTTACGGGATTTAGCCAGGAAGGTCTCTGGTACTCGTATGAATTCCCCTCTGCCTGACCTGGAGGGTACCCAAGGAGTCACGCGGCCAAGCCGTGCTGCGCGGTACAGCTCTTCCAGCAGGCAGCCTGCGCAGGCTGTGGAAAGGAGCGTGATGAGTAATTACGTGCTGTGTTGCAACAACAGCTACACAGGGAGGTTTAAATGGCTCTTTCCAGCTATTGCCTTATTGCTGCTGTGTTAACAGGAGCAAGGATCCTCTCTCTCGGTATTCAAACTCCCTTCCTGCCCCCCCTCGCCCTACAGCATTTGTAGCAGAGACTTAAGCTTTTGAGCTAATTTTGCTGCTGTTGCTGCAACCTTCTGCCTGCGCTGTTATCTCTATCCTTCCTTTCCAAAACTCTGTCATGCCTGCTACCCATCCATCTATCGCAGCCCCTCGCCTCCTGCTCCAGATGTTGGCACTGGGGCATCAGAGGCAAGAGCGTTGCTTGGTGCACACAGTTTTTGTAGCAGCAGATACAACGACAAAGCCATCGAAAAGGCACACTGGTTCAGTTTCGTTAGTGCACTTGGCTTTAGGGAAGATGAGACTTATCTTGAAGCAAGTGGCCTAAATCAGGCTACAGAGATGCTTCAAATGCATGGAGATCTTCAGGCTTTCAACTTCAGAACATCTACTGCTGCAGACTTTTTTCTTTAGTTTGTTTTTTTTCACCACCACCACCCCCCCGCCCCCGCAATATGCTTTAGGATTGTCCCCAAAAGGGACTTGAAGGGAAAACTAGGGCTTCGCTTCAGACTATAACCACCTCCCACCAATATATTCAGTGTTTCCTTTCGCTTCTGTATCAGCTGGGAAAAGGGGAGGAAAAAAATGGAGTAAGCTGGTCAGATAGCCTGACTTGATTTCTACTTCAAGATCCTCTGTTCCCTTAAGTATTATAGTAACCTTTTCCAGCGTAAGTCACTGACTGCGTGTAGTGCATGTACACTTAAGAAGCTGTGAGCGGCTGCCCATCTCAATGTCCTCACCCATCAGCTGAGCCACATAGCCAGCCTTTGCTTCAGATGTATATCTTGTAGTGGGGGTGAGTAACCTGGAATTGACCTGGCTGTCTGGGACTGGGGTCCAGATCAGGAAGGAAAGACAGGATTAATACTAGAAAAAGTGAAAGAACAACCACTGAATGGTTAGCATAGAGCCTGGAGTTGGGCGCTGGGTTGGGAAGGCGGAGTCAGGAAGAAGTGGTGTCGTTTTGGACATCGTAAATCCATCTTACCAAGTCTAAGAAAGTAAAGTTGCGTTGGGATTTTTTTCTGGAGGGCTAACAGAATGCGCAGCCTTGGAGAGGGCCAACATCATACCATGTGGAAGTAAACACTATTTTTGTTACAAAAAGGTTGAACAGTTAATCCCAGCCTTCTAGTCTCCTGGCAACAGTGAAGAACAGACCATACTGGGACCACTATTTTAATCAACCTAATTGCAGGTCCTTTCTCTCCTCCCCCAGCAATCAGCCTCCTGGGAGATGGAAAACCCTTTTGAGCACGTCATCTAAAGGACTGGGAGACTCTCTAGTTTGCCATGCTGCAGTTACATCTTGCTCACATCTGTGCAGTAGTCTTGTTTTGTATTTCTTGCCTGGAAACAAGGCAGTACTTTGGGGGGTTTGCATTTTCCCCCTGTTATATTTAAATGAATTAGTTGCTTTCACTTCACTAAACAATCTCCGGTTGGATGTTACCTCCAAATAGAAATTCCTTACAGTTCTGACCTGCTTCCTTGACTACCTCTCTGCCTGCCCATGATGTTCAGAAGGCCTCTCTGCCTTCTGCTCCTGTCCATTTTTCTAGAAGTGCTTTCTTGCCTACGCAGATATGCAAAGGAATAAGTTTTGTGTACAAAGCATATGATGATAAAAACCATCTACTCTGATCATGAGAAACATCACCTATTTTCAGCCTTCTTAAAAAAAAAAAAAAAGTCTATTCTAATACTTTATCAGGGGAGTTAGTTTAATCCTCATGTTCTCAAACCCCTGGACTCCTGCAGCCACCTGGGCTGCCTTTCCAGCATGGGCAGTGAGAGAAATCAGCCCGAGTGCTGAGTGGCATAACATTGCACAGTGGGAGATTCTGGTGTCTGGGCTGATAATGCGAACAAGCTCAGAAGTGTGTGGCTACACTGACAAACTGGTGTAATGGCTGATGTGAAGGTGCTTCAGTATAATTAAGCTGCTGCACTTAGTGAAAAGGAACGAGGCTGTCTCTTTGCCCCTTGTTCTCTCTCACTGTCTCTATCTATTGGCAGTAAAACACAAAAAATAAGTTTTGCACTTTTCTCTTCAAAACTCTAGACACAGTACTTGATGAACAAAACCCACTGCTCTACTTTGCTGCCCTGTGGCAGCGATAGAACACTAGTCCCAGTGTCAGCTGGCAGGGCACATCACAGGCTTCCTCTTCTTGCTTCCTCTGCCTCAGAGCACCTGAAAACAGCTAGGAAGCCATTTCTGCCCCTTTTTTTCTGGTTACACTTCTGTTCAAAGGATTGACCTCGAATCTATCCTTATCAGACAGGCAACCTGAACTGCACGCTCGCCTCTAGCAATGACTCTTCCAGGGTCACCGCTGGAAAGCCTCTGCTCCCAGGCATGAAAAGAGACTTCTGTTTCCACAGCTGATACTGCAGCAAGCCTTGCCCGCAGGAAACCTGCCCAAGGAATGAGTAGGACCCAGCAGAGAGAAGAGCACTTGCTGGAGGTTTGTGGTGCCCATATGGGCATCCTGCCGTGCTGGGAACACTGGGTGCCCAGGAAGCTCTCCTGTTCTTCTGCAAGTGAGCTCTGAAGCACTAGGCAGTATCTCGAGCTCTGCTGTGAACCTTGATCAAGGCAGTTTGGCAGGCACTGGGGGAGGCTGAGGCAATTCTTTCTTTTTTTCCCCACTCTGGTCTAGTGCTGTAGCCCAGCAAAGGCCTGTCTGTCAGAGCCCGGAGCAGCATGCAGCCCTCGCAGGGGCACTAAATAAAACACCTGGCACTGTTCAATGGCTGCTCAATTCCCGTTGTATTGTTGTTGCAGGAATCATACTTTCTTTCTTCATTTGTATCTTTGCCCTCCCTACCCCTTTTCTTTTTAAAAAATCCACTGAGCGAATAGATTTGCAAATGAACGGGCAGGGTAGTGACAACAAAAGGGAGCTGGAGCTGAGGAGCGCAGGTATAATTACTGTAATTAACTCAAGCAGCAGGGGCACAGCCAGCGTTGGGAGCATTGCTCAGAGATGCCGTGGGCGAGAGATGGGAGAGGAAGGATGGCCAGCCGCAGAGATCATCCTCTGCCCCGTGGGCCCGTACTGCCCGCCTGAGTGTGTTGATAAGAAAAGCGTAGTCGTGCCCTGCCCCTGCAGCAGAGCTGTTCAAACAGGCTGCAGGGACCTGCATCTCCCCAGGTGAGGTGCAGCGGCAGCTCGTTCCAGTCTCGTACCAAAATTACTCCGTGCTCTGCTTGGGCAGCCCCTAAGGGGTTGCCCCGAGCCCTCATTCCCTGTAAATCCCTGGGAGTGGGGGGCACCCAGCGCGTGGCAGGACTAGCCCCTTGCCAAGCAGACAGAGCCTGAGTGCCGGGAGGAAAACCCTGCAGCAGCTGAGGCCTCACAGGAGGAGCAGGGACAACAGGGGCCAGCTGACAGCTTCTCTCAGAAGCTTTTTAGCATCAAAACATGTTGCTTGTTGACTTTGCTAGGTGCTGGTCTCTGACTTTATGGTTGATCTAAGAAATGGCATTAATTATCCTCATCACTGGCAGACTGAATAAGGAGCATGAGGTTCTCAGTTTGGAGACAGTTGCCATGGGCCCTTACGGACACACATCTATGGCGTGGGAGGGGGTGCTGTAGTTTGAAGCACTCCTGATCGTCTTAACACCGGAAAAGTTTTACGATCACTTAAGGAGGAAGTGATGTGTCTTTGTCTGCCCTAATTCTGCTAGTTACAGTCCTGTGGTCACTTTTTCTCCTCTTGGCAGTATGCATGTCCATAACCGGTGTCCTGCTCATCTGGTAGCACTGCGGGTCATGGCATTCCCAGCACATGCTCCCTTCCCATTTCCATGGGCTTGCTCTGCCCTCCAGCAGAACAGTGTGGCGGCCACCTGTGCAATTAATCCTGCAACAGCTCTAGCTCGTGGCAGAAGGGCTTCTCCCTCTTCTCATAAAGAGGTGGGGGGGCTGTTTTAAAATACAGACCTCGCAAGCATTAGTTGCCATTGGTCCTATGCTTGGAGTCTGAGATTGATAGTGGGTTTAGGGTTTTATGATCTTTTTAGACATGACCTTAGTTTATTGGGTGGGTGCATAAGATTTAATGTATAAGAAGTTTCCATAGGAAAACACACACAAAAAAAATACAACCCCCCCAAACTCTTTATTTTGGGGACTGCACAGACCAGTGAGCCTGGGATGTAAACACTTTTCCTAGCCGGGGCTACTGAGCAGGGAAGGCATGTGCAGGGAGCCACAGGGCTCTGCAGGTACATGGGCACCCCTAGGAACAGTTACACAGGCTTGTTAGAAGAGGACTGTCTTTTTGTTGCTGAAAGATAAATGTCCCAAGCTCTGTTCCACGTGGGGTTGAGAGCACCTAAATGTGTGTCTGGCATATTTAGAAAATAGATTTGCTGAAGCTGGTTAGGGACTGGTGTGTGTGCTTTGCTGTACTGTAAAAAATTCAAAATTCTCCCTTTTCTTTGCGGAAAACATCTGATACGAGGGAGCGGGAATGCAGAGGTCTGTAAACAGCTTCTGGTTAAACTTGCTACTACTGATCAAAAAAGCTATAGGAAATAGGATTGGAAGAGGCTTTGAGAGATCATCTGGTCCATCTCTTTGCCCCAGGCACATTCAGCGGCACCTCCTTTGCCCTTGACAATATTTTGACTGAGCTCTGGGCAATCTATTCCAGTGCTTCCCTATTCTTAACAGATTAATCCAAATCTTCCATGCTGAAGTTGAATTTATTGCCTCTTATTCAGCATGGGCATGGAAAACAGATTATTCTTTTCCTTGTAGCTGCTGTTCAGATATTTGAAAACTGTTATGGTGTCCTCCCCCAGTCATCTACTTTATCTAGACATCCTCTGCCTGTTCTATCTGCTCTTGTTGGCCATGGATCCTAAACCTTTGACCATTCCCCTTCTTCTCTCCTGGGCTCTCTTCAGTTGGCCTCTGTCTCAGAGTGGGACACTCAACACTGGACATAATCCTTCAGGGGAAAACCTACATCACAGGTCTGTCAGACTAACCTTAGTGTCCCAGTATACTTGCTTGTCCTGTGGTGGTGAGACACGGTTTTTACTGCTTTTCAGCTTGTGATGTACAGTAACTTCCAGACTCCTCTTTGTAGAATTGCCACCTAGATGGCAGTTCCTTTTTCTGTATTTATGAAGTCGATTATTCCTGCTTAAGTCTAATTACACGAATATGTCCTGGTTGAATTTCACCTTGTGTTCTCAGATCACTTGTCCAATTTGCTGTGATTGTCTCGTATTCTATTTCTGTCCTCCAGCATATTCAGTCCCTCCCAGCTTGATGTCATCTGCAGATTTAATAAGTATACTCTTTATTCTATTGTCCAAGTCATTAATGGAAACAGTGACTAGTGCTGGACCCTCCAATGAATGCCCGTAGGATCCACTCAATACATCTTTCATCTGGCAACAAAATAACGATAACTATTTTCAAGAAATGTTTTTCTAACCAAATGTTATAATCCCACAGTAGGTTCACCTAGACAGTCCTTTCTTGAATATCATGAGTCACATAGCAAAATGTCAAAAGCTTCACTAGAGTCGAGACATAGCACCTGCTGCCTCCCAAGCCCTGTTACTCTGTTGGAAAAGGAAACTAGATCGCTGTGACTAGAGCTGCTCTTGCAAATCCATATTGGTTGTTATGCTTCTCTTTAAGAATAATTTCTAAGTTAGGTTTAGGGCTCTTCTGTTGAAAGGATACGGCTCAGCGCTTTAAACCAACAGCTCTCAGCAGCTTCATGTATACTCACAAAATCCACTTCATGCTTGGAGGTAGTTACTTGCTAATAATATTATTTATACTGAAGGAAAGACTGAGTCCTAGGAAACCCTGATGATCAGTCACACACAAAGAAGGCTGAACCTAAGAACTGACCCAAGGAAACATGTCCCTAGGTCCTGGTCCAAAAACGTAACTTGAGTGAACCAGGTTGCGTGTCCTAACGCATGTGGGCAGCATGATTCCGCAGCAGCTTGCTTCACAGATGCAGCCACCAAACGGGGCTGGTTGTGACAACCAAACCTTCTCAGGCCGAAGAGGCTCAGAGCTCAGGTCTTCAGCTCTCCAGCCAGCGGTGCTGGGCACTGGGCTACCTAATAGACACTGTGTAGGGGCAGTGCTTAAAAGAAACAGAGTAAGCATAGTCCCACATTCCCTAAAGAAATAACTTGCATCCTAATCTAGGAATGAGGAGCAGGTCGTGCATCCCAGTTGCTCAGAGTTGTCCTGGGTTGAGAGTCTGGGCAGGCACCTTGCTCCAAGCATGGCCTCCCTCCCTGTGCGTGCCCTGCTGCTGGTTTTTGTGGCCTGTGGCCCTGTCCACTCTGCCTTGCCCAAGGGGGGGATGTGGGCACCATCGCTCTGCCTCAGGTGAGGAGTGGTACTTAACTCCAGACCACCGGCAATCTGGGCTGCACATCGGCACACCTGGGTGTGCTGCCGAGCACTTCGGCTAATGTGCTAACCCCAATGGCAGCCGCCTTAATTGGGTTCCTTGCCTTTTTCTGCAGACATGGGCATTTCAACGCTGTACGTTGAGCAGACAACTGCCAGGGAATCTCAAATTGCAGTTGTCTACCTCTTTTGTTACTGGGGTAATTGGATGGTAGAAAGCAGAAATACTGATTCCCCCACCCCACCAATAAGTGCATTTAGGTATTTTTAGCAAGCAAATGTGCCAAAATGCAGAAGGTACTAAATATAGGAAGTCTCAGCTTTTTCTTTTCTTTTTTTCCCCATTTTTTTTTCTTTTCTTGAAATCTTATTGATGAGAGCTCTGCCTCACGTACTTAAGAAAGAAATGAAGCAATCAACAGCAATATATAATTTTTTCCAGTTTGGGGAAAATTTTTTTGTTCTGACCCATTAATTCCCAGCTGTGTTCCAACATCACACAGGGCAGTGGCAGCATGACTGAAGGGACTCTTTCTAAAGTTCTGAAGTTAAGGTTTTTAGTTTCTCAGCTCTGCCAAGGGAAGAGTCACCTGTCACCATGTTGTGAGTGGGTGAGAGCTGGATGGAAAATTCAGGAGAAAGGGAAGAAAAATAATCATCACCACAACCAACATGAAGAATGCTCTCTTAGTCATCCTGGGTTTTGTCCCCTTCCTGCCGGTCTCTTTTCATATCTGAAGCCCTGATGCTGAAGTCAAGCATCCAGGTATATGTGTAGGATCAAGGGGCTCAGATTGAGCTTTTCAGGGCAATGATTCCCTAATTAGATCCTTGGAAGTCACAGTACACTTTTAGAAATAATTAGAAAAATAAGAGCTGATGCAAATTTGTGATAAAACGGTGTGACTCATCAAAATGTCATCAAGTTACATTAAAAAAATGTTATCCTGTTGCTTCTTAAAGTGACTTTAAGCCCAGTAAATATCCTGTAAGTCATGGGTGCTATTGGAGCATATAATAGTGCCAGCAGAATTGGGATGCATGTTTGCTGCTACAAAAGATCAGGTGGCCCCAGTGGATCTAGTTTTCTTGTGGCTTATACCACTAGAAATTCAGAGTACTCGTGAAGAAGAAAACAGGTGTTCTGCTATAAAAAGGAGAGCATCTGGCCATGGATAACAAAGACCTGCTTCCTCATGTCTTACAATTTTCTCAGATGCTTCTGATGTTGGCGTGTTGCTTACTTTAGCCAGAGCCCTTAAGGCAAGGCTGGGGAATGGTATTTGAAAAGTGCGACGGTTGCCCTTTTTGGAGCTACCTGAATGTAGAAGGAACTTCTAGGGGTGCTTTAGCAGAAGAGGCTTTCCCAGCTCGCTAGGGAAGTGGTAGCTGGATGACAGTGTGAGCAATTGAGCCTTTTTTCCCTTCTGTACTGAAAACCTCTTCCCAGATAGGCATAGGCCTAGCAGCAGAAAACAGAAGATTATCTGGTAAATGTGGAAAGCAGTAGAGCCCCTCTCTTCCCCCTCTGATGTGGAGCACCCTGGCCACACATGACCTCTTGGGCCATATCTCTGTCAAAGCTGCAGCAGATTCTTGGTGCAATGCAAGATGGTGCGGTAAAGGCCCTGCTGCCTGGGAAGGTCTGCAGAGATCTCTGTAGGGATCCTCCATAGGATGCAGCCATCTCTGGTTGTGTGTGTGGGGGCTCAGTGGTTGCAGGGCAGGGAGAGCTGCTTCAGAGGTGATGATTGCTGAGCACTTGAGTTTACACTTGTTCTCTGTGGGTTCAGCTTGCTGCCCTCTCTGATGTATGCCTCGGGGTGGGGGGCACCTCTAGGGAGTGGGCTCAAACAAAATCAGGAGGGAGCAGATATCAGTATGGAACAGAGCCTGGGGGTCCAGCTTACTCAGATCATTGTGTTTTTGCACAATTGCTGGCTAAAAAACTACTTTTCAGAGAGTTGGAGTTTGAACTTTGTTGTGACACTTCTTCACTGAAGTGCCCTCCTGTTTGGGTTCTCTGCTGGGTGATAATACTGTTGAATTCACATTTCACATGTCCCTTCATAGAAACTTGGCTTCTCTCTGCTATCTGTTTGCCTGTTTTCCTAAAACTTGTAAAAATATAAAACCAGATGGAGATGTAGCCATGTCAAAGATTTAGCTGAAATTTGCCCACAAATTTAGAAGCTCTGGGGAGGTGGGGGAGGCAGGAGGAATGGCAGGCTGCCACAGTTGCAAGCAGTGTATCGACCTGAGCCAGGCTTCCTCAGGAAGCAGGCTGTGTAAAGCCTTAGTGCATTTAGCAGAAAGTCCCAAGCAAGCTCTTCCTCGCTCTTGCTGTTAGTTCCCAGAGGGTGCTTGCAGCTTGCCTGCTTGGGAGACCTTGGGGATGGAGTCTTCTCCCTTTCATGCTGTCAACTCTTGCAGGGACTCCTGTCTCGACATACCTCCATGGCCTCCTTCCCTAGCCATCATGTCCTCTTCCCTTCCCTGAATTACTCTGTCTTCTCTCCTTCCAACAGCCCCTTGTTCTTCTTTCCCTCTCTACTCCTCTTGCCACTCCTTCCTCCGCTCTTACGAAAAGCTGGCTTCAGGATCAGCAGAGAGGGTTAGGCCTGCAAGGTCTCACGGCTGCAGAAGCGTTAGTGGCCTCATGCGTGGTAAAGTGCCTTTCTGGCATGCAGAGCTGTGAGCAGCCTCCCTCTCCCCCTTCTCCTCCTCAGGCTCTGCGCCAGCGGGCAAGCATTTGCAAAGCAAAATTACAGAGCTCTCTGGGTAATGATCTGCCGGTTTCTGTGTAGCAGGTGGCTGAAGGCTGAATCCACACCACTTCGTCTCAGCTCTATTCCCATGCACGTCAGGAAGAGATGGCTATTCCTCCCTTACAGCTGCTTCCAGCCCAGAGAGGCCGGGGGAGTCACCCTCCCAGCAGAAGGATGCCATGGGGGTGAATCTCTCTCTCTGCAAACACCTGCAGTGGGCTCCGACCAGAAAGGCCAGTTTCAAATGCCAGCCACGTGCGTGGGCAGAGAGGAGATGGCGTCTTCGCTCTGACTTGTACAGCATGGCTGTGCAAGAGAGCAGCACTGCTTCCCGCCTGCTTATTCTTCTCTGGGCATCGGGGGCAGAGAGGGGCAATTGGGTTGCATCGGGCAGGTCACTTCTAAAACCCCTGTCAGTTAGGTCCTGTGAGTCTTCGACTGACTGCAGGGACCCACCAAACTCTGCTGGTATTGCTGGGGAGGAGTTCGGAGGCTGTCTTGACTTTCCTGCAAAGCTTCAGGATAGCCCACAGTGCTCACTTCTAATCATAACTGCTTAACCTGTTGCATTTATCTGTATTTCCTCTGCCATTTGCTTACCCAAAGAAAGGCTTGGCAGGTGCATACGCAGCCCACAGGCTCACCTGTGAACAGGCTAATCCTAGCTGTACTCCATCCATGCGATTCCCCCTCCGTACCGCTGCTGAAGGCTTCCTATACTGGTGCCATCCTGCTTTCCCCTCCCGCCCTGCCAAACTCTTCCTGTAGCAGCAGCAATGATACAGCAGCCTGTAGGATCCCTTTTCGCTGTTTTGGGAAACATAGTCATTTTACACCAGTAGGAGGGAAGGAGTGTCAGGCCCCAGGCAAAGAAGAGAACCAGACCCCTAAGCATGTCAGATCCACTTTCTTTTGGCTGCTGGGGATAAACTCTGAGAATTAGGAAGATGAAACTGTTTATCTTTTATACTGTTAGGAAGGATGGGTGCTGTATGCTGTTCTGGGTAAGAATCCAACCTTGATCTCTATACCCATTTTATCCTCTGAGACTTCTGACGCTCTCTCCTCCCAGGAGGAATCTTGATAGGAGTCCCTTATCCACATTTATCTTGCAAAATAAATATTTAATAAACAAAGCCAAATACTGTTAAAGGGCCTTCTGAGATATTAACTTATTCCCCCAAGCAACAGAACAAACAAAGCAACTTCATTAGCAGTAATATATAATGTAGTGCCTGAGTGTCTCCCTTTGGGCGAAAGAGCCGGGCTTGCTCAGGTCAGCCAGGGTCTCTGGGGACGGGGATGGACCAAATTACATTCACGGGGACGGAGGCTCTCCTGTGCTACAAAAGTGAAACCCTCCTTGAGGGGGACTTCAGCCTGGTCCCTGCAGAAAACCCGTGTGGCCGCAGAAGTAACACACAAAGCTGGGAGAGTCCCCACAGCCCTGTCGCATCTCCCAAAGGCAGTCGGTGCAGCCGGAGGAAAAGATGTGAATGTTGCCAGCCCGGTGTTGTTGCCTCTGGGCCTCCATGTTACTACTTACGGTTTCTGACTTCTGCATGAAAACAAAACTCAGTGAACAATAACTTCAGACCAGCAGACGGAGGAAGACAGGGTGAAATGGGGGACAATGGAAGTGTGGATAGTAGCGAAAGAGGAACCAAGGGGGGAAAGAGACCATGTGGAGGCGATGAGTCTAGGGGACAGAAATCTGAGTTATGCCCTCTTCCTAGTTCCCCGCCAGAAGTTTAGTTGGTTTTAATGCAGTGTGGGTCCTATAAGAAATAACATAGGATAGAGCACATCTTTATATAAGATTGGTGCATGAAGTACTTTAAAATTTGTTATAATCTGATAAAATGTCACATGTATTGCAATATTTTGCCTGTCTCTTGTATCTTCTCCCTGGTGATCTTAAAGCACATTGCAAGCTTTCCATTCATTAAGTTTCCCACAACCTTTGTAGGTCAGGCTTATCTCTGGTTTACAGATAACAGAATGTAAACTGAAAGTTCAAATAGCTAAGCTGAGAAAATGACCCAGCATCCCATACCCCAGCAGTGCTGGTTAACTTGAAGCCTGTCCATCCAGGCAGTCACTTGTACAGCTGTACAGGAAGAGCAGTGACTTGTGCAGAGCCCAGGGAAGAGCTGAGGAAGAGGAGGCTCACGGTGCTCCCTGCTAGCAAATGCTGCTACCTTGTATTTGCGGCAGAACCTTGTGGGAGACCTTCATTCACTGGCGCAGGGCCGACTCCAGCGCAGATCCAGCCATGTGAACAGTCCCCAGAGGGAGTTGTTAAGCTTTTAGGACACGACCACTTTGGGCTTTGAAGTCTGCGGCTGTGCTCAGGGCAGGTCCCTCATCGCTGGGGCCACCCGAACTGGCTCAGGCTCCTCCAGCCCTTCTCCAGTCCATTTGTTCCTGTCATCTCTGCATCGCTCAGCCCAGAAATGCTGCTGCCAGGGAGCAGGGTGCCTGTGCACGCTGCATTGTCAGTGGCAGCAAGGCAAGGGGGCCTCCGCCAGTGCTCATTTTGCTCTTAGCACTATCACCCTGCGGAGAAAAAATTGCAGCACTGGTGTGGAGAGGCTGGTCTCCCTTGACATGTGACGTACCTCTGGCGGATGGAAATTTGGTACTTTCAACACAAGAGAAGGCAAAGCTGGGGATGGGTACTTGAGTCCCATTGGACCCCTCCCCTATCTCCATTCCTTTTTTGAGAGCAGTGGCTTGTCTGCCTCTCTTTGCTGCTGGACAGCCCTGTCACAGCCTGTTAAGTCAGCGGCATCTCGCAGCGCTGCCCTGGCGCTCCCTGTGCTCCCTCGTGCTGGCGGACTGTGTGCTGGAAAAGGACTGAGGGTACTCGGGCCAGATGCCTGTCTCGGGAGCCTATTCCTGTCTAGCTTGGCCGGGCTGGGCCAAAAGCGGTGGTTTGGTGGTGACCCCCGTGGGCAATTAGTGGGTTGTTTGTGGTCCTATTCCTGGGTCATCTCATCTCAGAAACTGCTATTTAGACCCCCCCCCTCACGCCTTGCCTGAACCGCTCCCCTCATTGCTAGGCTACAAGTAGAGAGCAGCAACGTGGGGCTTGCTGCAGAAGTTGCTCTTGTGGTCCAAGATCAGGCAGGCTTCCTGCACCCAGGGAACTCCTACTACTGACTTGGGGCTCGGATCTTTTCTCTGCCCAAACAGAGAAGGCAGGATCAGATTTGGATCCCAGATACAGCTGCACTGAGCCAGAACCATTCGTCTTTGGTAAACTGGAGTTGGCGCAGGTCCTTAGGCTATCAAAGCAATGCAATTTCACCAATATCAAATTCTCCTTGAAACTGAAGATGTTCCCACCCCAGGAGGATGCACTGCAGAGCCAAGTCAGTCTGGCTTAGAAATTTGTACTCGGTCTGGATCCTGGTCCTCTCCTCTGACTGCTATGCAGCACACTCTCCCGAAAGTGATTCTTCTCAATCCCCTGCACATGTGCCACTGAGTAAGGAACAGGAGATGCTGCCAGAGTTCACACTGAGTGCCACAGGGATCTAGAATAAATACTGCCATGTAATAGATTTTTATCCACTGCCTTGCCATAATCCCCATCTGAATCCCTTCCAAATTGCAGTCAAGCGGCTGTTTGTACAAGTCAAACATTGATTCAGCTGCTCTTGAAAGGGATTGGGGGAGTGCAGGCTGGAGGGAGCACTAGCCAGGCAGCTGGAATAATGGGATTTATTTGTTACGTGCCGAAGGGTTAAACTCTTTTCACAGCACCCAGCACCAGAGCATCTCCCCTTTCCACACAGAAGGAGGAGGTATTCACAGAAAGGATAATTGCTTAAGCAGTGAGCCTGGCACCTCGAGGAGCTCTCGTGTCCCTGCTCGGCAGAGCTGCAGAAGGCAGGATCACGGCTGGCTTGCAGGGGCTGTGGGCTGGGAGACCTCCTTGCAGTGCTGGGTAATCACCTTCTCCTCTGGGGTCAGAGCAAACTGGGGTTTCCTCAGCATCCTGGATAGCGTGTATGGGGCTTTGCTTCCTGAGTTGCACCTGGAGCTTCAAATATTCCCTGTCGGGGATCTTGGCTAGGATTGCTCTTCTTCCTAGGGGTGCTGGGTGGCAGGGGCATGGCCTGGTGCCCAGCACACGGGGCATCTCCCAGGTCTCCTTAGCCCATCTCCCTGTGAAGGAGAGGAGTCCAGAAAAAGTCCTGGAGTCCTGGGCAGCGGCTACCAGCACCGCTCTGCTCACGTTATCTGCTTTTCCTAGCATCTGCAAGGATTTTTCTTAGGGACAGACAGACCTTTCAACCCTTCACAGTGTTTTAGTTCTACTTCATTTCCTGCCTCCTCAATGGGCCTCAGCATCATGCTCTTCTCTTTGCCCAGCGCTTGCCTGTCAATGGCAGGGTCAAAGCACAGAGGTGTCACAGACATGGGAGGCCTTGGCCCTTGGCACTGAGACGGCTTCGGGCAACTCATACAGGGGTACACGTGCTCTGATACAGGCCAGGTCCTCAGACCAGCCTCCCAGCTGCCAGAATGACGGAGACCCACAGTGAACTGAGTGCGCTGAGCAGCCAGGACCAATACTGTTTTGCTCTACCAGTGGTGACTTCTGCAGGGCTCAGCCTCTCGCAGAGTGCTTCCATCCATGCCACGCTTGAGCACAAGGGAGTAAATCCAGTAAAGCCAGTTGCAGGTTGAGTAAGCCTATCCCACTTCCATAGACTGGGACGGGCTGGAAAGAAATGCCGTGGTGGATTACAGGTCAGTGGGGCAGAGACCAATTCTTGGCCTGTGCTTTGTACAGCACTGAGCCCAGAATTTAGTCATCAATAATTTTACAAATCTTCTTTCCTTTCTGGTTGCTCCAGATGGCTGTGCCTGCCACTTACAAGGGTCTTGCTGGTGCTGGATTAGCTATGCAGCATCTCCAGCAGGTTGAGAGCTCAGTGGAGGTGATCTCCATGGTGCCCATGGTTCATACATGATTTGTGAGCACAATTTGTTTGGAACCATGCTGTATCATCCCAGGCACTAGTCCTAGGCACTGCAGCTTCAGGTCAGCAGCCACTGCTGCTCCCTGGGGTAGAGCAAAATGAACAAGGCAGAAGGTAAGCAGAAGGGAAGGATGCAAATTCCCCCAATGACTGCTGAACGCTGTTTTAGAGATGGGGGCTAGGTAACTGGCAGTCATGGTCTGCTGGAGTGGGGGAAAGAAATTTCTCTGGCTGGTAATCACTGACAAATCAGAGAGGTTCAGTCTAACCAAAGTCAGATCTGAGCAAAACCTCAAGTTCAGCTGATGAGGACCATTGAGCTACTGGTGAAATGGCTAAAGAGTTTGTGTGGGGTATTTAGGCTTATTTCCACACCTGCAGCAAACAAGCAGGATTTTGGTGCCAGCCATATTTGTGGGGCTGGGGCAGCCATGTGTAAGGGAGCAAGGGGCATGCTGGCAGTGTTTGGCTCCTGGGTGGCTTGATCTCTGCACATCAAATTGAAATTCATTGAGGGAGAGGAAACAAATTAATTACCTGATTCACGGAAAATCCTGCCACAACCAAACTGGCCACAGACTCAGGGTCATCTCAGGATGGGGAGGGAGAGGGATGGGGCTGTCCACTCTCCAGGAGAGTGAGAGCAAGAGGCTTAAGGCTCCTCAGTGCTAGAGAAAGTAACAGAGTGCCCTGGAGCTCACAGCCCTGCTTGAAAATGATGGAGGCTGACAGATCTGGGATTAATCTAAAGGTTTCAGCTCTCTGAGCACCGAGTGGAAATTCGCCTGGAAACCACAGCACAGGAGCTCAACATGACGAAAGCACTAACTGGAAGCGGGGGAGGCGGAGGCACGTGTGGGTCAGATAGATTGCCCCGCCTGATTACGCACAAAGGCTAGAGCCCTTGTCTCCTGCTCTCCCAGCCATGTGTCTGGGTAGGGAGGGCAAGAATTCAGTACTAATAAGAGCATTAAAGAATAGGCCACTTTTTTTTTTTTGTACGTTAGGCAGACTCTGCTGCGGGTGCAACTTTGCATTGCTAATTAGATGTAAAGGCAAAGCTACACCCACAATGCTCAGCACTCCTGATTGCACCTGGTCACGCTCCTGTCGCAGCCACGTGTTTGCCTGGGTCGGGCAGCCTGCGCAAATACTACACGCTGTGGTTTTGCCTATACAGGTATTTGTAGGTGCTAGATTGCTTGTGTGGGATGGGAGAGGAGCGCGGGAGGCTGGCTAAGAGCTGGAGCCAAGGCGTGATCTGCTGATGCAGACTTGGACTTCTCTTGTTCAGCTTGTCTAGCTGCATAAGGGAAAGGCTACCTCCCGCTGTGTCTATAGCTTTCCTGTGAGGCTAGGATGCTGATCTGTTGCTCAGTCCTGAATTTGAAAGTCTAGGGCACTCCTTTTCATCTGACTCAACATCCATTAAGACCGCTGGTTTAGCCCATAGAGTTATGGGGACATACCAACCTTCATACTACAACCAGGTGCAGTCTGCAAGGAAGGGTGTTATATGGACATTCATATGCCCCCCCTTGCCCTCAGACACCAATAGCCTTCAGCTGAGGCAGGTGAAAGTCTTTTCTCAGTGCAAGAAAACCACAAATTCTCATATGTCCTGCACCACGCGAGTCTCCGAGTATGAGCACAGCTGTCATACTTAGCCACGTCTGTACCTTCATGCCTTCATATCTGATTCCAGCACACCACCACCATCAGCCCTGTTGCTCACATCAAAGGACTGAATGCATCACAGTGCACAGTCTTAACTCCTTCCAGTTAGCTTGCTCTATAAATAACTCACAGTGAGCGGGCATGTGTAATACATACCTGTGTACAGTTCTGCTAAGTGCTGTGGATGGGATTGCTGATCTGATTATTTTAAAGCCACTGGGCTACATCTTCTGCAGCAGATATAAATTGATGCAGCACAGTGGTGTTGCCAGTTTGTTGCCAGTGAGGATCTGGCCTATAATGTTAATCTGTAATAGAAACTTGTTTGTGTTTCTGAAAAGTGGAGATATTTTGAGTGGGCAATCAAATTGGCATTCTTATCCAAGCTTCAACATGGTATAATTGTAATTTCAGGATTATAATTGTTATTAAATTATTAAATAATGTAGCAGTGGAAGATTAGTTTAAGGTTGTGGTGTAATTTTTATCTCTTTGATGTGATATTGTCAGACTGAAATCAGCATGTCCCAGTGCACAAACTGGATATGTAGCAGAGATGAACACAGGCACGGTTTCAGACCAACCAGCCAAATCTGAACACATGTCCTCTTCTAAGAAAGGAGTTTAAGAGAAACAATTTTCAGCTCCATGATCCACACACCCAGTCATTATCACAGACATTATGATGGTCTCTCCCTGCTTGTATTTTAGAAAAGCTCAAAGGCTGAATAGCAATACCGTCGTTGCTAATTCAGAGTAAGTGGGCGACACTGCAGCTGGTGTCTGTTTGCCCATCTGATATATGAATAGGAATCCATTTGGATTTTTTCTCTAAACATGATGTGTTGTTGAGTATGAGATCATTGCCAGATCTCCATGAAGAATTATGCTTGGTTTCGCTAGAGGACTGATGCAGCTTGGTCACCCTATTAATGGGTGAAGCGCACAGTCCCCTCCAACCTGGGCAGCTGTTTCGCCATGGGCATCTTCCTCTGTATTTAGCTTCAGAAACTATACTAACTTGTAGCAAATAAAGGAAGTAAGTGCTCCAGTTCTGATTCCTGTACTGGATGAATTTCCAATAAATGCATGCTAATATTCATCCTAGGTTTATTTTATGACCTTCTTTTTGTTCTTTTCCATTTAGATTTACCCTCCTATAACACCTTATCTCTTCTTCAGAGAGTCTGCCAAGATTTGGAATGATTGTCTTTTTATTCTGCTATCATCTGGTTATTATGTATAATGTATGGTTAGTTAATGGTAATATTATTAATTGCTATTGCAAACATCTTGTAACATGGGTACACCAACTGAGCTTTACAGCTATTTCAAACTCGTTTTATTTTAACTTATAAATCAGCTCCTTCAGTCCCATCACCATTGATTGCTCTTTTCTGAAGTCTGTTCTAAGCTGTTAATCTCATTCTGGGACTGAGGTGTGGGCAGAAGCCCTTTTCACGATCAAGTTGACAGTAAGTCTGCTGCCATGAGATCCTAGGAGACAAAACACCACGTAAGTGCTACATACTGTTGGGAACATCAGAGAAGTAACTCTGTGAAACAGCACTGCGGTTTGTGTTTATTCTCCCTCGGTGATGTCCGCATTAAAGCACTTCGTTCACAAGTGATGACAAAGTTGTTCTCTGCTGCAAGCTGAGCCTGAAGGCAGGAGGCCAGTGTGTGATGGAAAAGATGGAGTTTCTCAGAGCAATACATTGCCTTTGCTTTCTCACAGCACACAGTTTTAAGGAGAAAATTCTTTGGCTTGATGTTTAAGTACTGGAGACAGAGTCAGTGATGCTGGGAAGAATTCGGGGGTGGGAGGGAGGTAAATGGGTTTGGATGAATCAATAACAAACTCTACTCTTTGATCAAAACATGAAGTGACACGCCTGCCTCCTTCCCCTCCCTGCTGCTGTCTGTGCCAGACTTGGATGAAGCTTGGGGAAGTTGGGGAGTTAACAAATCTTTTTTAGCAAGTGACTTTGCATTTCTACACTGTCTCCACATATGGGGATATATTGTACCAGTCCCTAGGACGATGTGATGTGACAAGTGAAGAGACAAAAGATCTCTAAAGCTCATGCAAGAGACCATGTGCAAGTTCTGTCTTCCTTTTTGAGCGTGTGCGGAGCAAGCTGTACTGCAGACAGGCTCTCCAGCAGAGGAACAGCAGAGCTCAGGTTTGGCTGGGTCCTGTTTTCTTCTGTGCTTGCTGCCCATTAGCTTGGAAAAAAGCTGGGCTGCCAAGCCCCGAGTTTGGTGCTTTCCTTCAGCCCACTGCTGCTGTTTCAATGCTGGCCTTCCTTGCTTAGCTTCTTCTGTGTCTCCCACCATGGGTGGTTAGACCCCAATGCTGCTTCCCTTCCCTTTGCCAAACCTGATGCTCCACAACAGGACTTCTGGTGCTGCCTCTTCCAGGTGTAGCTGGAGATTCCAGCAATGTGTTGGCTCTTTCCCATCCAGTCCCTGCCAGGGAGACAAAGGCAGCACTTAGAGCAAATGTTGGCTTCTGCAATACATGAAGCTTTGAAAAGTCGGGATGGTCCTTGTAAGAAAAGCAGTAATGTGCGCTGGAAGCAAAAAGAGCTGTCACCTCAGGCCCTTAGCTGGCTGGATGTCTGCTTGCTGGCATGAGGTCACTGTTGAATTTTGAAGACATGGTTTTCCACACAGATTTGAGACCTGCTATAATGCTTTAGCCTCAGAGTTTTGGCATTGTGCTACTAATGCCATGATTTTGCATCATTAATGTGATAGAAATTAATTTGTGACATTGCAATGCATTTAAAAAACAGAGAAGAAAGTGGGTGTGACTTAGTCTACCCGACTTTTGAAAGCAGGCTTCAGTTCCTGCAAGGCCTGGCTTCCAGCGGATGCTACCCTGGGCTTGCACCTATTTCTGAGGCAAAGTCTGGAAAATATTCCACTGAGGCATTGAAAATAGCAGCAGTTTATACAGAGCTTAGGAAAGGTTTTCCAGCTATGGATATGCCCCGGTGTCCACAGTCAAAAATCTGATGACTGCAAGTGCTGACAAAAACTGGCCCAAGATCAGATCCCCACGTCTAACATTATACTCTGAAGAAGTTTGAATCTAGCTTTATTTCAGCCCCGGGAGACCTAATCTGCAGGACGCCTCTGAGTCCACACTGTGGCTCCAATCACTCCTTGCTGTGGGAGTACACTGAGCGAAGAAGTCATTTTCACAGTCCTGCTCGTGACTTGGTTCCCTGTTCTGCCACTGCCATTGCTCCTGTCTGGGCATCACTGGTGTGAGCCTGTAGTGGAGACTTTTGTTGATTGATTGGAGGTGAGAAAAAATACTCTGTCCCTGGCTGTGTAAGTGCATGACAGCACCCAGCTGTCACCAGGAGTTCAGACAATAAATCACCTGCATTTACTCCCTGGATGAGTCTGTGATGCTGGAAGTGCAACAGCAGGCCGTGTCAGTGATGGAGAGTCACCCACAAATGTGGATGTAATGGGAGCACCATGTCAAAGTTTCTCCTTAAGCTGTAGTAACATCCAAGCCAATGTGTGGAAAGGTGCTAAATGGGGAGGAGAAGCTATCATAGTCATGGCTGAAGCAGCTGGTGTCTTTTACGTAGGAGATGTGCTGGAGTTGCCTGTAGCTAAGTTTCTCCAGAGTTTGACAGCTCAGCAGAGGTGGCACTGGTGCAGGAACCACTGCTTGCAAGCCTGCCTTCTCAAGAGCCTTTGAAATTGAAGCCAATGAGCCAAGCATCATATCAAAAAGGATAACATCTCGGACTTTTCATCTTCATAGCAGGTCAGAAATATTACCCAAATAAATCTCCCTACATTGTTGGATTCCATGCTTGCCTCTGCTGTCAAATGGATATTTTCCCTCTGTGCATGCCTTAGTTTCCCTATTTGTCCGGTGACAAGAATAAGACACTGTCTATTAGTATGAAGGGCTTTGAGAGCCCTATATTAAATGCTTAGCATTACTGTTACTTGTTGGGTGAAAGTCTTCTGATAATAGGCAGGGATGAAAATTAAGAGGATAAATATGACAATAAATGAGAAAAACTAAAACCAAGCCAACATTTTCACTTAATTAGCTCGTGATACCTACTATGCAAGGAAAAGCAGTCTCTTCCAAAGGCCATTCACTTCTCCTTGAGTAGAATTTCTTTCTGATATGTTGTAATACAGCCATACTCAGGATGAAATCATGTCCTTCTTTGGCTGATGTCTCATTTCTGGCCTTTCTGGAAATATTTTTTGTCATTTACATTAAATCAGATAGTAAAATCAGCCTTCTGTGTTTATCAGAATTTAACCAATTTGAGCATCTCTATTTAACCAATGAGCATTGTTTTTCCTATTTATTTGGTGGGGAAACTGAGGCAAAAAGTGGAGAAATGAGGCCCCCAGCATTACCCACTGAGTCACTGCCACTGCTCTGATCAGCACTGTGGATTCTTCACCTTCCAAGTCATCAGAAAATTATTCCTTATTTTATACTCCAGGCCAGTTTTGAGTTAGTGACATTCAGCTGTTTAGCTATCAAAGGTCTGAGCAAGCATTTACCAGAACACTGAAAGGTGTTAGTTGCCTATCTGGATAATGGAAATATTTGCAGCCACAGTATATTAAAAATATGCATTGGTTAGCTGTTGTTTGGTGTTAAGTAAGAATCTCCTGATAAGCAACTTGTTAAAGAGTTATTCTTTACTTGATGCTTGAAGTTCCCTCTGAAGCATCTGGTACCTACAAACATGAAAGATATGAATAAGATGGACCAATGGACCCATTAGAGATGAAGATTCCTGTGTTTTCCTTAATGCAGAGGTGCTGCCTATAAAATGGACCTCTCCAACGTGTAATATATTGTCATGATTTTGGTCACTCTGCACGCTGCGGTCTTTGAAGCTTACAGTCTTGTATTAAAGATAAGCCTTGCAATGGTGTAAGTATAGTCGGTCATGCCTTGGGGCAGGGGGATGGATTATACAACCCTTGAAGTCTCCCTTCCAGACGTATTTTCTGTGATTGCAGTGCACATGCCCCTTGGAGGAGTAACTGACCTGCAGCTCCACGGCACTATCTCCACCAACCCTTCCCTTGGTGTCTCCTTTCTAGATGCAAAGCCCTGATCCATTCTCTCCCCTCGTCCGCAGGTCTCTACTTCTCCGTAAGTGGCGGCAAAACCACTGCCGTGGGCAGATCCGCCGCCTGTTCCCACAGTGGCAGTGTAGCTGTGTCCCCTGCCCCATGGTGGGGCATCCCGCAGCCAGAAGGAAGATGCTCCAGAAGCAGCATCAGCTTTTTTCTGCTGCTAAGCTGTGCTCCAGCCCCCCTTCCCCAGTTGCTGCCAGCGAGGTAGCAATTATGCTCCCATCGATCCCTGCTCTCCAGGAATCGCCCCACGTGCACCAGCACACTGTCACAATCAATAGCCCAGCCCTCGTGCAGAAACAGCAAGGGGACGAAAGAGGTGATTTCCTCACTGGACAGGTTACGATGAAATAATATTGTGTCAGGAGGTGAAGCAGCAGAGCAACTGGCGCTAAAGATTTCCCTCTGTGGCCACAAGGAAAGCTAGGGCTGGATGAGATTTAAAGTCAAGCTTGATAGCTGCTGCTTAGATCCTGCTGGAGATAAAGTGTAACTGAAAGAATGTGCGGAAAAAAATTGTTTAGGAAACAAAAAGTGATGTGGGCCTTTAAACCCATCACTTCAAAATAGTTCTGACTGGGAAGAAAACGAGGAGATAAAATACCTTTCATTTTTGACCTCTAGCTGATAGGTATTAAATACATACAGGGATCACTGTGAACAAAACTCACGGCTTCCAACAGCCAAGCTCAATCAATTAGCTTATTAGTAAAAGAAAAATATTGCATTCAAAAAAAGGAGGCACTCGCCTTGACAGTCACTGCTGTCATCCTGTGTTAGAGGCATATTACAAATTAGGCAATCAAAGGTACTACTTAGATTTTCTGCCAATTTTTGACAGACAAGGCAAGGGGAGTTTCAAGACTTCTCTGAAATGTTTTTATCTTGTTTTGAGTGGCCCCTTGACGTTGTATCTCAAATGAAACGACTAAACAGCTTTATGCCTGTTACTCCCTGATGCAAAGCTCATGTTTGATACGTGATAGTCATCTCTCCCACGTAAAGTGTATTAGAGTCTTTGGCTTTGCTGAGCATAAGCAGAGGGCATTGTGGGTGCTGCTTAGCTCAAGGGCCTTGGTGTCTGTACTGCCCATTTGCACCCAGTGCCCTCTTCCCAACATGTATCAAATACTTAGAAATACATACAATTACTTAGAAACATAATACTGATCCCTATCATGGAATCTATGTTAATATATTTACACAGAATTAAAACAGAGATTAGTGTAAGCATGGAAACCACTGATAACAAGGTCTTTAGTCAAATGTGTGTTCACAGGAAAAGAAGTCTTAGTGGTTAGATCTGGGAAACTGCCTGAAGACTGCTGCTGCTCCCAGCCACACCTTGCACACACTTTGCCACCCCAGGCACATTATTTAGTCCAGATTTTTCAAAAGTGCCCAGTTACTTGGAGTGCCTCATTAGTGATAACTCAAGTGTGGAGCACCTGCAGATGCCCCTCCATCAGCAGAACCTAGCAAGGCTCTGCACATCTGCTCATCAAGTCAGCTTTGCAGTTAGGCATCTCGCAGTTATAATGGAGGCTTTCTGCTTTCAGTGCCTCTCAGTTTTCACCTCTGTGAAACAGGAGCAACGCTGTAGGAGATGAACAGCTTAGTGGTAAGCCTCCAGGCCAGAATATCCTGTTCATACTACATGGCAGCAGGGAAAATCTGGGTGACTTGGTACTCCTAAGGAAATCTGGCTCTTAGGTCCTGTCACAGGCTGCTCACCCCGTCTGTGTGGCTAAGCCCTTGTGGTTTCCTGCAGCCTCCAGCCATCCCATGGTTTCTCTGGGGCAACGCTGTCAGGCCCAGCACAACACAGGGATGGACCCCAGTGCTGCCACCAAGAAGGTCCCTGGGTGCTGGAAAGCAGTCTGTGGCCAGTCCAAATCCAGGCTGCCCACAGGGCCCCTGGATGCCTTCTGCAGGCTCTATGGATTCCAGATTAATAGTGCTCTGCAGTCATCCTGTGCAAATGCAACACAGGGCTGCTTGCCCCTTTGCGAATGAATGGGGGCAGCATGTTTGGGCTGGGCCCAGCAATGCAGGGAGCAATTCCCCGGCAAGCAGAGAGTACCTGGCTTCCCCCAGCTCTGCAGAGGGAGAGGGCGAAGCATGATCCACCCTCTTGGTGCTGTACAGCTCCGGTCTCCGCCAGTCTAATGGTGCTTATTTGTCACCACGGAAAGGAAAACCCAGCCATGTGCAAGCGCAACATCTGCTTGGCGGGCTGCCTCTGCTTGGCACTCACCAGCATGCAGCACGACACTGTTTGCTGGACCCCCTGCCACTCGCCCTGAGTGCTTTGCAGCAGCGTTGGCTGCAGAGCAGTAAGGGTCAGGGGAGGCCAGCGCGCTCAGAACTGCTGCATCCGAGCCTAAAGCAAAGACTCCGGGTGGCTGCCTAGGGATGTGAGCAGGGACTGGCAAGCTGAGGCCAGCAGGCTCTGCCGGGACACGTCTCCTCCCTCTCCATAGGGGTTAGGAGGAGTTGGGCAGAGTGGGCTGGTAGCTGATGGGCGTTTGGCTGCATTTCCAAGGGATGCGCTATAAGAATTTGGATGATGCCTCTCTCTTTCTGTGGGGTAGCTCCTACCTGGAAATGCATTTAATAAGGCATTTGAGGATTTCTTAATTGTTGTCCTGCTTTGTAGTGCAAATGGATCTGACTCAAATCCCTAAATGCCAGCACTTTTTGGGTACTGATTTAGCTTCGGGTGTGACACTAATGTCTTCCCCTCTCCAAAATACTGTGGTTACTGTAAGCCATAGCATAGCCCTGCCTGGGGACAAAGGACAAAAGGAATGGGTTCCTGTGCAAGGCAGGAGAGCTCTGCCCCAGGCATGGGGCACCATCAGCCCCCGAGATGCAGTGTGTCGGTGGGGAGCAGGTCTCCCCTGTCTGATCCCACGCCTCGTATCTGTATTTGTGTAGTGATGAGGGCTTTCCACTAGAGAGAGACATGAGTACACACAGAAAACCTGTTTGCTATTTGTATCACACAGTCCACCTGGCCAACATGGTGCAAAAGGGAATGGCTGGAGCCGATCATGAAATGAGCTTTTTCCCACGTTAACATTTTTACTTATCTCTTCTGGCTGACATTTGTCGTCAAGACTTTTGGGGTTTTGACAAAGAAAATCCTCCTTTTTTTTCCATCCTTGCTTAAAAAAACCCCATATTTTATTATTTTTAGTTCTTTCAGTAGCTGCCAAAATATATTCAAATATTGGACAATCTTACCAAAAAATCAAGAAACTTGTCAAAAATATTTCTATATCAGAAATATATTTCTTGAGAAAATTTTCACCTGTTTGCTGTTTATCTGACAGGGAAGTGGATATTACCCAGGCAGAAACTGGTAATTCTCATGCACCTTTTTGTCTCTATAGACAAAACCCCTATTCAGTGACCTCTGAAATATGAACATCTGTGGGAGGACCATGGCAGCTATTGAACAGAACATGTTTTAGGAGCAGAACAGAAGAATAACATTCTTAGTTGAAAATCCCAGGGAAATAGAAATGTGGTCAAGGACAGTGGTGTTAATATTACTATATTTATGTGTCATGCCTTAATCCTTGCAGGCAGCCAGGCCTGTGCTTTGCGCACCAGAGGGAGCTGATCCTCTCAGCTGTTTCTTACCAGAAGACCTGGCACAGTCAGCAGAACCAAACCTTCTTAGCGTGGAGGTGGAGCAGCACCCATTTAGAGGCGAGTGCTGTTGACTGAAATGACTTTAGCACATGATGTATTGTTGTATGTATATAGTGTAGCTTTTTCTTTGGGGTCACTTGCAGCTATGAGTGTGGAGGGTGTGTAGCACCTAATGCTGCTTTCCCTGGGATTTCTGGTGAGCATACAACTCAGGGTGGCAGGGCTGTGAGTCACACAATTTCTTCTATTTCAGGTCTTGTTTTTGAATGCTTTCCCCTGTGGTATATGGGTGGCTGAAGGAAACACACTCACGCGTGCTTCACATACTGCAAATAGAAAGTCTGCATTTAAAGGCCTCCTATTGCTTTCTCGCAGACCCTGCCAAGCTTCAATCTGCTAGTCTTAGTAAACACGTTCTCCTGGGGTGTTGCTCACTGGGAACAGATGGTCCCATGGGGGACACATGGTCCCAGAGCTGCGAACTTCCAGGGGCTTTTGGTGGGAGAAGGGATCCCATCCTTTACCTCAAAGGCCCATCCTAAAGGCACAGTGAAAACATTCTCCTTTAGCATGTTTCTAATCCCAATAGAAATCCCTCTTTATTGCCATCAGGTGTCAGTGGGTAGGTTAACAACTTAGCGCACGCTGAAGCAGTGGGTTCCAACATGCAGGCATTGTCCTCCTTTCTGCTGGACATAGAAAAAATCTGAGGAATGAAGAGAAAAATGGGTAAACCACATAGACTCAAAGACCATGTCATAAGGGCCTTTTTCTTTGGTACCTTCAAAATGGCTTCTTGCCCCCCAAATATGCCTCCTGCACTACCCAGGGTAAGACCACAGCAGATCTCCATTGTGACTGGAGACTGGGTTGTAAATCCATGGCTTCAGGAGTCTGTTGTGAGTCACCATGGATCTGAACAAGTCTGTTTTCAACATTTGCTCTTAAGTTACAGTCCTAGCTTTGCTCTATCTTATCACCTTGGGGAACAGAGGTGCAGGATTGAACTGATCCCTTTACCATCAGCAGCTGTTCCTGGATTGCTGAATGACTGCGTTCGAGATTATTTCCCAGATGCTTTCCATTGAAAGTTTGGTTTCTCAAAGAGATGTCTTTTCCTTTTCTGTTTATCTGCACTGGAGCCATTACGATCATAGCAGCTACTGGATTCACAAAACCAGGGGCAGAAAGCCTGGCTGCATCCTGCCCAAGGCACCCCCTCTACTCCTGTATGCTAGTTTCCCATAGCCTTTTCTCGAGGAGCATGGCCTAGACCCAACAAGGTTGTTAAGCTCCCAGTTCCTATTTGTTCTTAATTTTCTCTTTGAAAACTAGCCCTAAAGGTCTCAAAACCCACAATCCTTTGTTATACCTACTTTTTGTATACTCCAGCTTGAAGCCCAGCCTTCCTGTGGGGACGTAACACCACACGTAGGGGACTAACCGTTGAGAGGTAATACAGTTGGGAATTTTTACCTCAGAGTCATGTTTTATTGTAGATCACTTTCTCCCTTTGTAATACCCTTCCAGGCCTCCTAATAAACCCCTCTCTCCACTTGTTTATGGACTCTCATTCTGTTTCAGCAATCTGATAAATGCAGAAGCCTTTAGACAGAAAATGTAGACTAAAAGCTGCTCTAAACCAACGTTTCTTCCCTCTTCTTTGTAAGCCCAGTGCACATTAAATGAAACTTATATGCTTCTTGAAGCTGCCTGTGTTATTATTGGAACTGATGCACATTCACTCCAACCAATCTATTTTTATTTGAACCACTTATGCTGTATGAAACCAAGCATAATAACTACAGTCAATATAGATATATTTGTTTTTGTTTAAACTCCTAAGTGTGCTAAAAGCAATAAATGCTTTTCCCCCTGAAAACCAATATATACGTATAGTAGGCAGAAAATGTATGTATCAGTTAAAGCAGGAGTGACCAGTGGCCCAGGGGGCTGCTGCTGAAATCCATCGTGCTGTCACCCACGCAGGTGGCTGCGGGGGGCTGGGGGCTGCAGAGGCCCCAGGGGGAAGGCGGGGAGCGGGCCTGCGGGGGCTGGCAGCTCCCTGCCGGGACGCCCCGCTCGGCGGGAAGGGAAAGGGCAGCGACGCCACTGGTGAAGGGCCCAGCAGACGGGCCCGCGGCAGCAGCACCTCCATGCTGTGGCCTGCAGGCCCCTGCCAGGGCAGCGCAGCCTGTTGCCCCGGGGTGTGGCGGAGCTGCAGGGCGCCCTCTGTAGGTGGAGGCCCGCCCTGCCCCATACCGGTTCCAGCCGGTCCCAGCCAGCCCCGCGGCGGCCCCCGGGGCGTGAGGCGGCCGCGCCCGCAGGGGAGGCGTGGGTGGCTCTGAGGCAGCCGAGGGAGTTTGTGGCACCTCTGTGAAAGCACGTTTTGGAAAGGCTGGTAAGAGCCATGCTCAGGGAGCAAGGAGGCCAGAGCAGGAGGGGAGAGGAGACTGAGGAAGAGAGAAAGGCTGTGCAGGAGCAGGCGCGGAGAGGAGAGCAGCAGCCAAGGCCGTGGGCCGGGTTGGGGCTGGGAGGTACAGCTCTGAAGGGGCTGCTGCTGCTGTTGGAGCACACACAAAGCACTGACCCCATTTTCCTGCATTGCCCCTGGGCTCAGGGGCAGTCCCTGACAGGGGACAGAGTATAATGTCTAGGGAGGGGACTGGGGAGCAGAAAGTAGGGAGGAGAGGTTTGGCAGAGGCAAGGAGTGTTTTCCCTGTGTGCCTGTTCGGTTGTCTCACTACCAGAATCACTAATTAGAACTTTGTTCATTGACAGTAAATCAAATTGATTGAAAATCCCCCCAAATCAGTGAACTGTTTTTGCCTATGACACCAATATGCCTCTATCACTGGACAGAAATTAACCACTTTGGGGATGGGCTTTTACCTTCCAACATGGTAAACGAGCAGGTAACAGGCATCCTCTTTCCGCTTTGATGGGATCTGCTTTATTGCTTTTGTTTGTGAGGCAGCTTGTCACTTTTCATCATCAAGACGTTAATATATAGGAGAAAGAGAACTTCAAGAATGATCAGAATGGCTGATCAAGGTTGGAGGGGCTACTGAAAGTAAAACCCAAGGTGGTCTGTGTCTGTCCTGGTTGCTTTTGAAATGCAAGGTCACATCATCTAGCCTGACCACACACCTCATCAATTAATACTTGTGCAAAGTACAAGCAATTGCATTTTGTATCCTTCCTCCACAACTGTATAATATGTCAAAGCTAGGAAATGCTATGATCTGATGAGTAATCATGGCTAGGGCTTCTGTGTTCTGCAGCTCCTCCTAGAGCTCACAGACAATCACCTGTGTTTCCCTACACTCACATCTGTCTTTTCTGTTAGTTGTCCCCTCTTCTTGTAACAGCTTTGTTATGCCTGCTCTTCTACAAAGACGATTCAAAATCTCCAGTTTAGTTGTCTTGTTACCATGCCCATAGGCAGCATCAGTGCTCATTACTAGGACCTCATTAAACACATTGAATTGTGAACGGCATGTTTCCAATTGTGTGGCCTTTGTTGGGCTTTCAAATAGTTGTTGTAGCAAGAAAGCTTGTGGGGCATTTCAGTTAGACAACAGCTGCAGTGTGTCTATATCCCGAATACCACATGGTTTTGGTTTGTTATGTGACTTCTGTATTACCTGGAACTGCTTTGCTTACATCCAGTAGCCTAGTCCAGGCAGGTGTGTACAGATGGTTCGCCCTAGTTGGTCTGTGGCACTAAGTGATGCACCAACAGTTTTCATTCAATACAGTTTCTAGCTTTTCAGCACGTACCAGTCTTTCAGAGACAGATGTGCGTATTCAGCTTCTGGAAGAGGGCAAGCAAGTTCAGTGTTGCTGGATGAGCCTGCAGATAGCATTCATGAGCTATATTACTGTAAGCACTACATTTATACTTTTGCCTTCTTCACCCGTGCTTTAGAAAACAATATGCAGTGAACTGTCACTCCCAGTGGTTTGGGTTCCTGGAGTGGGTGGCTTGTGCCACATTCTGGCTTACGGAAAGTTGTTTGTTAGTTGCAAAAAGTAAAAGAGACACACACATGCTAGACAGGTTGGTGCATAATTAGTGTTCAGTAGTAATCAAATACCTAGAAAGCATCAACATTAATGTAGTTTTGGTTTGGATGAAGTCTTTTGTTTAGAGAGAAGGTGCGTTAAGGTGTGTTTAGATAGACCTATGCTGGCCTTGTACTTAATCTTTGACCCTTTGTATAGCTGTGAAGTAGTATAAGTGCAAGTATACTTCCTTGTAGTGGGCTGTTTTATTCTCTGTCATTAACCACCTCCTTTTGTGTAGTTTGAGGCAAAATTGTTTTCTGCTAGGGCTGATAGCATCATGTGTGGGTGCTTGGAGTGTGGAATATGTCACCAGCCATAGTAGACATCTGGGTATCTGACTTACCATTGTGGTGCTGAGCAAACAAGTGACACTGTTCTCTTCCATTTCCCTGAAAAGCTGAATTTCTGGTCTGTCACCCACCTTGGCACAGAGTGAGACTGTATGTTTAACCTAGTGGCTCTGGTAAGCATTTACATCCTTACTATGTCCCCACAAGAAATATGGGTAGCATGTGCCAAGGCAAGCCTTGGTCCACCTGTTATTGTAGGCTCCATCAGAATGAATGACTGGTTCAGGAGTCGACTGATTGAGTGGTGTCTCATCCCACTTCCAGCGTGTCAAAGCCCTTACAAACTGTAGTGCATTGTGGTAACCTCCTTATCCATATTAGCAAAGATCAAGGGCTGAATAGACCTTGCTGCTCATTCTGGAGGGTTTCCATTGCCATGAAGATAATTTAGATGGTCTCTCCCATACTGCTGTTGGTCTACAGAGAAGGTTTCAAGTAGCAGAGGTCATCCCACTGCCCATCTTTGGGCCTGGAATCAAAATGCCTCCCTTGCCTCTGCTGTTTTCTGCCAGTCTGTGTGTGGGGTCTTTGAGGGCAGTTCTCTGCTGTCTGGGGTGTAGGGCACAGAGCCACCAAAAGCACTGCCGGCCTGTGCTGCTTGGTCTGGGGCAGAGAAGAGCTCTGTGGAGAGCGCGGCTCCAGTTCAGCAGCAGGGCACTGCAGACCAGCTCATAAGCCCTCCCAGCCAGCTGGACGTATGAACCTATGCTCAGGGACAGCGTGGACACAGAGTTTTATGGCTGTGCAAGCTGCTGTGGTATAGGGATGCCTTTATCTCTCTCTGCTTCAGGTGTCTCAGCTTTACAATGAACTAGATACTAAAGTAAATAGTATAATATAGGTGGATAATGTGACAATAACAACAACTGATGGGGGATATTTGGAGGCTGAATTCATGTCTGGGAAACGTGCTGTAAGGACCTAAAGATGGAAGAGCATTATTGGTATTATTGACATTGCAGTAACATCTCAGAGGTCTCATTTTGGGACCTGAATGCCACTGTGCTAAGCTCTCTGTATGCACAGAAGTGAAAGATAGTCTCTGCCCCAACCACCTTTCAAAAGAACAATATGACAGTTCCCAGCATGTGGCTATTAACCAGAAAATGGGGGAGAGGACAACGTAAAAGTGAGATGATAAAATTTGGCATAATAATCTGCAGTCGTGACACACCCACTCCTTTGCCATTGCCATGTGTTAAAATCCTGCAGTGGTTCATAACATTAGTGAGTAACTATCTCCGTCTTACAGACCAGATGTTCTTCTCCCCTTCTGCCTTTTCTGAAAGGAAAGGGTTATACCTGGAATGCTACTGGACCTGTGCTGAACCCCCAGAAAGATCAGGAGGAACTCAGACCCTTAGTGTTAGTATGCAGAGCTGATTGATCCAGGAGCATCTATTCAGGCAGGCTTCAGACTGCAGTACCTCCCAGTTAATCCATTTAGCATTGTGTTTGCGTGTTTGCTGAAGTATTCAAAGGGGCTTTATGAAAAGGAGGATTTCTCCATAATGAACGGAAACAAACAAGATAAAAAGGCAGAGATAAGCAAACAGACAGGATTTCAATCCTAACCTGCATTTAAAGTGAGTGGCTGTCAATACTAATAACATAAAAGCAGCAGTGAAGTGTGGCTGACACACGCCAGGTAGAGAATGCTCAGAGACTTCTGAAAATCCCATCAGAAATTGCAATGGCAAACGTAATCAGCATGTCTGGAATTGTCTTAATTCATTGGTTTTATATTGTCTTGAGAATCTGGCAGGGATCCTCTGCACATAGCTCGTGCAGGCACAGCTTCGTCCTTTTCCAGTCCTCTTACCCTTCTTGTTACTCTATAATGGAGGTAGGGGGTGATGCTAACGCAAGGTGGTCCTGCCCATGGCTATAAGTGTGAGGCACTTTCTCAGTGTATTTAGGATCCAGAACCTGTTGAAATTGCAGACCCTACATGTCAGTCCTGCATGCTAGAAGAAGTCAATATTGATTTGACTAAACGTGACGTGATGCAGGTCAGGGGACAGAGGCATTATCAGAGCGGTGTGGAGGCCTGTGGCTGGGCTGGCTGGTGTCGATGTAGGCTGGGGGAGCAGAGCTGTATGGGGAGACACAGCAGAGAGGCAAGTGATGCTGTTAATCAAAACCGAGGGTCGTTGAAGTGACTGTGGGGTAGCAGTGCCTTTGTAGGACCATGCCCAAATGTAGAATACATACAGCACAGTGAGGAGTGGAAAAACAACAGGTAGAGGGGCAGATCTGAGAAACCAGTTAGAAAGGAAATGCAGGAGCCCAAACTGCAGTTTAGTATATCCACAAGCGCAAATTTAGCAGGCAGTGGTTGATGACAACATAGGGACTTGGGGGCTCCACAGTAAATTTCCAAAGCCATTTGCACAGTAGATTAGTGCGTGACCCAGGAAATCAATAGCCAAAAAGTGTGTTTTATGCTGAAGCTGGCAAACAGGTACAAAATCACAGTAAATGGATGCAGAATGACTACACTCTAACGTTTGTATAAATACATCTAGTGGAACTGTGGGAGGGCTACAGTGCACTCAGGTACATTTTTCTGGTGGGACTTTGGCAATGGAGGGGGAGCCTCTGCTGGAATATTTGGCAGAATTTGAAGCAGTGGTGGTGGGAATACCTTGTGAGCTCAGTGTGCAGAGCAGGCTGCTTCCAGTGTCAATCAGAGTGCTGGCCCTACACAGGGGGGGTCAGCACCACAAAATATCAGCTGTAAGGAGACATAATTTGATTAATGAACTCATCCACAGAACTATGGGGCCAATATGATTCCTAAAATACAAACACTACAGGGAATTCTATTGACAGTGACTAAAATAAAAGCTGAGCTGGGAGTGAATCACAGACCCAGTTGTCACACAGCAGTGGTTCCTGGCTGCTAAGCCATGAACACAGTACACAGCACTCAAGTGAATGGGCATTGCTAACCCAGAGACCCCTGACTAGTTCTGGAGAACATGTGCTATTTCCAGTCAGGTTTACTAGCTCACTGTCAGTGTTGGCACTGCTGTAACCACCTCCTGAGCTAGTAAAGAAAAGAGGAGGCAGCACTACAACACCAAGCCAGGTAGAGAAGCAAGGTGGGAGAATAGCACAGGTTGGAGGGGAAGGGAGAAGAGGAGACAGCTGTGACAATAGCTGAAGTAGAATAAAAGGGCTGAGGAGGTCAACCAAACAGATGCAGAGCATTGCTTGATTTCTAAATGAAGCTCAGCTGCAGAAATGCTGTTCTTGAGCAAAGAGGGGCTGCTGCTGTAGCCTGGATTTGTAGGCAAGGAACACTGGTGAGAGTAGTGGGCAAAACCAGATTTGCTATGAAGTATGTGGGTGAGCAAGGCCAAAAAGAAAGAGGCTGGAATAAGGAAAAGAAAAGAAAATGGGGTGCTGGCAAGAGACTACAGACCATCTTTCCAGGTAATTTCTAGACCTGCATTATCCATGGCCACACTGGCATTGCAGTATCAAGTGAACTGCTGATCTTGCTTCCCTGGGGAACGGCCAGAGCTGGAATAACTCAGCAGCCCTGTGCTGGTAGGTTTGTTTTCATTTCAAACAATGATAATATTTCCCTCCTCCTGCTGCCCTTTTTTCTCAAGTGTTTAGAGTTGGTATTTCTGCTATAACTAGGTCAGGGAACCTAAGTAGGTCATGGTGACTCTCTGAACGTGGCAGATCTAGAAGCAAAGCTGAGGAGGGAAGACCTGACTCTGTGTAAACAAAAGGTGGCAAGCTGGGCCTAGTGGAAGGAATGATCCCAGAGTGAAGTGGGGAGAGCCTGAGAAACACCTGTATGGGAACTGAGGAGAGAAAGTGAGGTGTGGGGCAGAGAACAAGGCCTGAGGGAGCAAGAGGGTTGGGGAATGGAGTAAAACTGAAGGGAGGAGGAGGAGGAGGGCAGAGAATGGGATTACAGCTGTAGGTGTGAGGAGAGCAGAGAAAGTTGTTAGAGCTGAAGGATTGGAAAGAGAGGGGTTAAGGCTGAGGAGGGGGAGAGTAGAGATAGGCTGGGGAAGGGCTTGCATGGAGGGCAGAAGGTGGGGAAAAGGCTGAGATGGTGAAGTGCATCTGAGAGGGAAAGAGTGTGATGGGGCAAGCAGGGATGACTTTTAACCAGAGGGTGAGGAGTGGGAGATCAGGGAGAGAGGAGAGTGGTACTCATGTAGTGTGAAGCTGCCAATCCCAGCAAAGCCATGGTGAAGCCATTGTGTGCCTTCCCTCCTTTCTGGGAAGAGTGAGCATGTTAAAGGCAAAATTACAAAAGAAAAAGGGGCTGTGACTGTGCTTGTGCTTCTCTGTTGTACCTCATTTTGCAGGGGCATTGCTCACTGATTTCAAAGCTCTGACTCCCATCCAAAGTTTGGTGCTTTTCCACTGGAATCATCAAAATCTGCTTCTCTCAAAAGCAAAGAATAATGAAGCTGCATCAACAGGAAGAGCTGTTTACCCCAAAGGGAGAAACCCCCAGGATTTGAAAGTTAATCATTTTTATGTACCTAATTTTGGGTCTCTGTCACGCAATGCCTTGCACATTTGGGGTTGGCAGGTTGAAAATGATGCATGCTCCCCATGCTACCCTGCGGGACCCCTCAAACTAATGTGCCGTGGAAATGTGGAGACTGTTTCCCCATCTGCAGCGTCTCCCTCCTTTTATCACAGTGCAAGTGTGTTAATGGGGTCAAAATCAGTGCACCCATGCAGGCTGCATCCTCTGCGCAGGGGCATTCTGCGTCTGTTTCACATGCTTGGGAACGCTTCATCCTGAACTGAGCAGGACGCTGCACTGCACTGCATCTGGTGGTCTCTCAGGCAGCATATGCCTGCATTCAGTCTGGTGCCCACAGCTCCTCTTCTGGTAATGTTCATGCTGTCCCATTATGGTATGCATACTGTTGCTCAGAGGACAGTTAGAGTAGCAGCCTGCAGTGAGGGATGTCCCATGTTATTATTATTGTCAGTTATGGCTGCAAGATCCACTGAGGTAGGATCTACAGTGGGGCAACCAGAGCTGTTACTTGTGGCTTGTGCCCAGAGATCTGCTGCACCCGAGCCCTTACCAGCAGTCCTTACTCATAGTTGCCCTACCAGTACTTAAAATATTTTAGTTTTCTTCTTCCATGGAGGTTATCAGTCCTGCCCTAGCTGCTGATCAAGTCTTAGTGGGTTTAGCTTTTTCTGTTTGTTTTGGATAGCTGTACATGAGCCTATAGAAATTTGTCTCTTAGGGCTAAGAACAGTGGATTTGGAAGAGAAGGAAGAAGGAAAAATGGAAATATTTGTTAAGGAGGGAGTGTGGTCCCTAATGATACCAGCCTGGTGAGCCTTTTTTCCCTTTCTCATTAGCAGAGATGTTGCTGTGAAGGGGGTATGCAGCTTTGATTCTAGCAGTAAAATCCACTGATCACCTTTGGGCCACTGGCAGTACTTGTCTGTAAGATTCATGAAGTTATCTGTGTATAGGCACTATAAAGGGATGTAATCAGTTGGAGTCGGTGTGCAGTGGTTACATAGAACTGATAGGGGTACAGTGCTGTACTGCTGAGATATTAAAAAAAAAGTCTGAAATTATCCTGATGTACCAGCGTATATACCCTCCAAGAACAGGGCAAGAACAGCTTTAGGGATATTGACTTTGGTTTTGTTCTTTTTAACCAAAATCTCTGTGTGAATGCAGGAGCAAGACAGGGCAGCAGTATGTACTCTTCACTGACAGTAAAGCAGAGATTTGTCTATGGATGCTCTGTAATATTCACACATGAATAGAGAGCCAAGTCAGGTCTTACACAGGACAGTTGGATGTCTCATCTGGGGATGCTTTTTACGATTAAGCCTTTGGGATGATCCTAACTTGATCATATTTCCAGAGCTGTAATTTGATGACACCCTCTAGTGACTGGGTTAAGAGTATTCAGCAACAGTTTAAAAAAAAGTCTAGGAACATAAAAATTTGGTTTTTTTTCAGTTATTTCAGAGCAATAAATGCATTGTTTCAGGGTGGCAATTTTCCTCAATACTTTAATTTACTAGGAAAATTGAACTACAGTTCTTAAAATCCCCTTTGGGCTATGATTTCTGGCCATTTGATCTTTTTGTTTTCTCCAGATACTTCTCCTGACAGTGAATGTTTATATTGCTTAAAAAAAACCCAACACAAATACCCACTTATTTTGATGGTGGAATGTGTCTGGAACAAAAATACTATAGTTAGAATTTTTTCCAAATATTTTTTCTGATGAAAAGCCATGAAATTATATAGAAACTGGGATGTAATATGAAAAGCTGAGCTGTCCAGGTGAAGCTGGGAATTAACGTCACTGAGTTTTTTTGAACACAAACACCAATTTTTGTGAAATCAGTAGAAATTTGCCAGAACTGTGATGACAGCATTTGATTTATTATGATTACCCCAACTATTATTGATATTGTCAGAGTAAGCTTTACCCATCTGCTTTCTTTTGTGCACACATTAAGAACAAGGGCCACTCTGGGACTTCACAGCAGAGTTCAGGCAGCAGCAAAGCAGTGTAGCTACATGCATTAGACATGAGGAAGATTCACTGCTGAGATGAGGCAGACACGTGGGATTAGTGATGGGCAGGGCCACTAAAATCCATCATGGTACTGATACCTCTCAAAAAGCAGCGCCAACATTCAAGGAATTACAGAATACTGTTGTGCTTTGCCTGGTTTTTCTGAAATCAAAGATGGGTCTGGGGCCCAGCTGGTGCAGGTCTCCACCTGGAAGAGTTTCTTCTTTCCTCTCCCAGCTCTCCACCCTTTATTTTACCTGCTCCCCTCTTGGTGCCTTCAAAAGCACCTCCCCCCTGCCCAGTGCCACTTTCGTAGCAGCTCAGCCCTGTGCTGCTGCCTGGCCATCTTCCTGACACCCTGTTGCTTTCCTAAGGAGACTGTATGGGTTACAGTGCCCCTACATTTCCCCTCCAGTTCTGTGGAGGCAGTGGGAATATGTATTGTGTCACTCCTAGCTTCAAAAACCGCAAGAAGGACCCACGTAACTGCCAGCGAAGATGATTGTTTCCTTTTGAAATCCTTAGGGCAGAAAGCTTTTGAGGGAGAGATATGAAGGAACCATTGCACGTGTGGAAAGGGATAAATCTGATTGTATGGATCAGTGGGAAGCATCTGCAAATGAAAGAAATGAAGGAAAGTTAGAAGAGGGTGCTTAGCAGGAGTTTGCATAGCGAGCAAGAAGACAAGAAGGTGCAGTCACATAGTTATTAAACTGTAACCCTGACACAATCTGTAGCACTACTAAAATCTTTAATCTGTTAACAAGCCTTTTGTTAAATTGGAAAGATAACTCCATGGCTGCATTTTGTGACTTCTGTACACTAAACATTGTGTTGATGTCAGATCTTCCCCTGGAGTAGTACTACGTCCAATGCAAAGATGCCCTTGTAGGCTTCTTCTCTTATACAAGATGTTGAAAAGGCTTTTTATAGCTCTTCAGGTAGATTCTGTGTTGCTTTCCTGTTTCCTTGATCTCTGATATTTACCTGGTTGTTTGAAATTTGTCCAATTCTTCCTACAGATAAACTGCACACAAGAAGTTCAGTTCATCTTCTGTAACGCATGCATTCCTGCAGAATGCCTTATGAAATGCTGAGAGTCTGATCTCCGCTGTGCCAGCAGGGCAGAAAGATTTTGTGTTCTGGGCCTTGACCTGCAGCTCTGGATATCTGCATTTAATTTTCAGCTCTGCCACATACTTCCCAAGTGACCTTGTGCAAGTCATTTATTCTCTCAGCATTTAATTATCACCCTTTTGCAGATGAGAAGTTGACACTTCTCTGCCTTCCAGAGAGTAATGTGAGGATAAATTCATCAACCTTCATGTTCTGCTGTGAACAATGGGAACTCACTGAGGCAAAGCAAAGTCCAACAGGGGAGATGAGGCAACATAGGGAAACAAAGCAAGAATGGAGCCCATTTTTGTTAGTTAGAGAGCTATCCTGTATGAACAGGGTGTATGATGTCTTGCAGGATTTTACATCAATCCTCTGAGTGTGCAGTGCTATGACTTTATTATCCTATCCTTCTGTATAGTACAGTGACAAAACTGGGGGGTGGGGGGGATCACAAGGTTCCTTGTTCTCTTTTAGTAAGCAGTCATCAGATGGCTCATTCACTTATGTCACTTCTTTATGTAGCTCCTGCCTTTTCATTCCTGTAGCTAGTCTGAGTCAAGCATGGAAAATGGTCATTTACTGAGATTACGGAATGTGGGTTGTATTGCAAATAGGAAAAAAAGGTGCAAAGCAGAAAAATGCCTCTCTTGGAGAGAGAACGTTCCATGTCAGCCTGTGTTGTCATTGTGCTGAACATTTCTAGTCTTACTGCCAAAGGACTTTAGCTATGTGGGACATCTCCAGCATTTCCTAGGGAGATGGCTTTCATTTTTACAAGTGACAGCGGTGGGTCTGGATTGCATGTACAGGCATCTTGACCTGGGGGTGAAGTTATTAAAAAGTGGGTGCAATTCAGAGGAGTAGGACTTACTGCTGAGGTGTTGGCAGTCAGCTGCCTATGTTATCTCCTGAATCACTGTAGTTAGTCACTAGCAGTATCTGTCTTCTTCTCACAAAGTGCACACTGTACACACTTAACGGTCCAGATAGTGCCTCCCTTGACTGGTTTCAGTTGGACACTTCCAAGAGCCACAGAGGACTAGCTGCCCCTTCTTCCTTCGTAGCTGTTCCTGCAAGTAAGAAATTCTAACATGCTGATTGGTCTTTTGCAGCTGTTTCTCTGCCTATGTTCAAAAGGGTGGATTTCAAGTGCCTTTTTCATCTTGCTCCTTCAAGAGCAGGTGAGCATCCTTTTGTGTAGCTAGTGCGTGAGCTCAAGCTTGAAGTCGTTTGGGATGCCAAATTACATATGGCAGTTGGCTTCTTTTCAGGTATGAATGAAAGCAATTACTTGCCCCCAGTATAGCAAAATACTGTCAGACAGCTCTGGCCTAATTTTTGTTTTGTTGCCCACAGCTTTTATTAAAGCTAAATGGAGCTGCAGGTTTTCAGCACTTTGGAATGTCACATGACAAGACAGACCTCTTTTCTGATAATGGAGGTTACTGACTGCATGGATGGAAAACATTTATAAGAACTAGACTTCATTATTTTTATTTTTTCAAGTAGTGAAAAAGCTACCTTTCCCACTTGCTTCTTTAATATTAGATTAAAAAAAAAAAAGCTTTGGTAATTGATTTAACTTCAGAATGAAGTTCTCTTGCTTTGCAGCTTCCAGGAAATATAGGTAGTCTGTTTGGATGTGTGAGTTTTGGGATCTTTTGGAAGCCTTCTGCTTGTGAGTCTCGGGATTTTCTAAGATGATATTGTATTTTGGCTAGCAGGGTCCAGGATGTCAAGTGAAAAAGGGAATAGAGACTTTGGGGCCGAGATTTTTGAATATTCAAGTGGCTAACTGTAATCTATTTCAGCTTGAATAGGGTACCTGTATACCCTTAAGATCTGAGAACTAGTTGGGGGAAGCAAGTTCAATCTTTATTCTCCCCCTGCCCCACTGTCCCAGTGGCATTTTAAAATCTCATGGACTAAAGATTCTCTGTACCTGGATTCCTGATCTGAGCAGACCCTAATCACCAATTGCCTTCCCAGCATTTCTAAGGTTAGGATGCATTCCAGGAAAATCAAGCAGCCTGTGAGAAGTAGATGCTGTCTTTGCTTAGTCTTCATCCTGGCTTCTCTGGAGTAATGTTGGAGGGGTATAAAACGTGTTTTCCGTTAGGAGAAAATGTGCTTTAAAGAAGGAAGCCTAAGTAAATATACAATAAAGAGATGTTTGAAAGTGTCTGTGAGAGACAATTCATGGCTCTGTTAGTATCACAAGGAGACTGTTGTCTTGGGTTTCTACAGGCCCTTGCTGTAGTTCAGGGAATGACTGTGATGCCAAACTTTACCTTTAAACCCCATGCTGGAAACAAACAGCCAGTGAGTTCTCAGCCTGTTCAGCATCCCTGTTAAATAAGGGAGTATAGTGAGCTGTGCTTTGGGTATTAGAGGGTTGGCACACTTATGGTATTGCTGTTACCGGGATAGTGTATTTATAAAATGTGCTATGGAGCAAATATGGTATTGCTGCTAATAGTGAAACAGCCCTAGCAAAATGCCTTTGGAAGTCATGGAAGGTATGAAAACGCAACAAGACCTTTCATGAAAAGATTTCCGAGTGGGGGACGAACAAAGACTTCCTCTTCCTGCAATGCGAGTCAGGTCGTATGGGTGGGTACAGCTGATACTTGGGCACACGGAACAGAACTTGGCAACAGGAAGTGAAGTCACATGCCTAGCAGAAATTTCAAGGGCACACTCAGGAGACAGAATGTAATTACTCAATTTGGATTTTGGCCATGACACTGAGTTAACCCTCAGAGCAAGTGTGATTTTATTTATCTCTCTTCCCCATCCTGAGAGTTCCCAAGATTAGAGGTAGGCACTGAGGACCCTGTATTTAATTTTCTTGATAAGCTTTTTCTATGACCTGCATTCTTGTAATGTCTGAGCCTTACAAACATGAATGAATTTAGTGTTATATCACCTCTGTGAGGCTGGGAAGTACATTCTCAGCTGCCTTTTCGTGCCTAGAAGTAGTCACTGAGAGAAGTACAAGATTGGGGAGGTTTGGTTTGTTCCTTGCACAGGGAATTACAGTTTTAGTTGCTGCCCTTTTCCACAAGGAAAGGGCATAAATATCCATGTTAGGAAACAATCGGTAATTTAATGAGCCTCAAAAGACTTGGTGGGAAACAGGGCATTTCCCCTCACTGCTGTCCTTGCTCATGGTGAGTGCAGAGAACAGGCAGAACGAGGGGCCAATCACTGTATATTTCATGAACAAAATATCAAGTTTTTTGTTGTATAGGGTATTGTATGTTAGGCAGCTGGCCTGTCCCCTCTTCTTCCCAGCTGACACTAGGATTCTCTGATCAGGTAGGTTTTCCTGTTATGTGAGCCCTACCTGTGGAATGTACATGGAAAGCCTGTGTTTACTTTCACTCAAGTGTTGCTTTTTGATGAAAGAGATGAGATGCATTTTCTGCCCCCTCCCCCCCCCCCCGCCATGTTTCAGACTGTTTCCTGCAGAACAGCTGCATAGCTTCTCTGAGACCTCATGCTGGCCCAAGCTCCTGTGATTGTAAAAATAACTAGATAGGTGGTGACGTAGAATAAAAAGAAAAGGCAGGTAAGCTGGGGACACAGAGATCCCTCTGTTCCCCCGCCCCCAGCAATATATATGTATTTTATTTGGTAATCCAGAGTACACAGTTATTCCTCTTGCCTTTCCCTGCCATAGGAATGGAGAGCGAGTAGGGCTTTAAGTAAGGCCACACTTTGGGGTACCTAAAGCTGTGTTTGAAGTGCTCCACAGCAGACTTCTGTACCCAGAAAGATTTAGACCCACGCAAGCACAGAACTCTCTGTGACTTAGATGGAAGGAAAGATGCCCATACCGTGAACTCCGGTGAGATCACCGATCAGCCACGACCTGAGCCGCCTCTCTCATCAGAGAGCCATCAGGCCGGCGAGCGAGGGCAGGCTGGGATGCGCTGTCAAGCAACAGGAGCCGTGGAGAACGGCGAGGGGCAGGGAGAGGCGCAGGGCGGGGGGGGCAGCCCCTGGGGCTTCAGCACCGCGGAGAGGGGCACTGACCGCCCGCCGGGAGCCGGCGGGGCGCAGCCCCGGCTCAGCCTCACACGCCGCCGCGGGGTAACGGGCGGGTTCTTGTCAGCCGCTCGATGGTTTTATAAACTCTTTGTATGCCAAGACTCGCAAACACCCACCTGTTCGAAGACAGCGGGGAAAAAAAAAAAAATCGAAGTTCTTTACAAGGGCACTCGGCAAAATGGCAAGTTTAACAGTCAGTAGTTGGGCAGCACTGTTCATGCAAGGATCCCCAAGCACTTTACGAATATTAATAAAGCCAGCTGCAAAACCAGTCATCCCTTTATAACCTAGGTAGGTTTCATTGTCCCTTTCTAGCTGGGGAAACTGACGCAGATAAGGATAATGTGGTTTGCCTCAGCCTGTTCCGTCAGCCAGTATCAGACCTGGGAAATAAAGACCACGACATTTATGCTCTCACTAATACAAAGCCATACAGCTCCTATAGCTCTGACCATTTTGGTTTTAAGAGATAGATTTCCTTCTGTAAACTACCGTTCACTTAACTGATCTAGGTTGGCAAGCTTATGGCAAAGGATTTTCTAGCTAGCCTAATTACAGCAATTCTCACCTACCACCCTGCTGTATCCTGAGGACTGCTGCTGTTTTTGAAAAGATACGAGTCACTAGCCTTATTTCAAACGCACATCAGTACATATGTGGTGCTGGGTTTGTTATTCTTATTCTTGAAAATGTTAATTTGCAGCAACAACTTGCCCCCTTAATGCCTAGAAATATATAAATAAAAGTGCTATTTTGCAGTCAATTGTCAGGCATGTCCCATGCTGTTTTGTTGTTCCCCTGGACAGGTGGAGACAGAGCAGTTAGGCACTCATGGCTTCTGTCTGGTGAGCTGACTCTTGATTGACTGATTAGCTTCTTTGTATGGCAGACGCTTCTCTCGGCTCCATCATTAAAGGTGCATCATAACCCCTCAGAAGAGCCTTTTTTTTTTTTTTTTTTTTTTGTGGGG
>JAVKLA010000031.1:1698567-1709102 GCA_034782735.1 Sagittarius serpentarius | reverse complement strand
AGAAGAGCCTTTTTTTTTTTTTTTTTTTTTTCCTGAGACAGAGGGAGAGAGAAGGAGTAATTCTGAATGTTTTACAGTAAGGAAACTTTTGTTAGTATGGGAGGTCTTTAGAGATGGAGTGTAGCCAAGTTTCTGGCTCCAAAACTGCTGAAGAGCCCAGAACATGTAAAACTGGTGCATGTACCTAAGTAATTTCTTTGAAAAAGAAAATAAAAAAAAATTTATAGGGTAGTAACTCATACATCTTCTCAACAGATTTTTCACAGATAGTGTTCCATTACTTTTTGTTTGTAGAAGCTATCGTTAGGATTAAATAGTGAACCTTTGTAAAATACATGGGAAGGGGTTGGAGAGGTGTTCTTAATTTTACAGTTGGATAAGATGAGGTACAGAGAAGGAAACTGGTTTATAGACATGGTTGCAGGTGTCTGGACTGTCAAGTTCCAGCTCTCAGTCATTTTGGCTCGACAGCAAACCATACTTTCCTTCTAGAGGTATGAGACAAGACCAAAGATATGACTCCAATTCTTTGTCAGTGATGGTATCTGATGTAGCTTCTTTCCATTTTGCTGTCGATAATGCTATGAAAGTCCCTCATCTAATACATTGCCTGGAGAAGTGATGCTTGTGTGTATAAGTGTGAACTTAAGTTGATATGCTAGTATAACTTCATTGTTTCTTTATAAGATAACTTCTCATGGGTCAGCTTGCATCACTTTGGAAGGAGCTTTAAGCTAAGGAAAACAAAAAAGCAGCTCCTATTCTGCAGCAAGCATTTACACAGGGAATTATAACACTTGCTTGTTTAACAAGATTTCTGAAGTTATACAGATAAGCCCAGTAAAACTGTTTCAGACAAAACAGAAGATTTTACTTGTGATGTAGCACTTTCTGCATCATCCTTGCAGATGTGATGAACTCAGAGATGACATGTCTGCTTCTGCAGTGGTGACCAGTAGGGCCACAAGTAGATTGAGCTATAGTCATAGGATTGTGCCTGGCAAAAAGGGAAAAGATAATCAGTGTCTTCTGTCTGCAGGTCAGTATCTTAACAGTCAGCTGTGGTTTGTAGCTGGATGGAGGACAGATGGAGTCTTCTGTTGTTATGAATTTGCCTGTGCATGGGGTGATCATGAGCATTCTTTGTATGATCACTGTGACTCCCTGCATAGAGTTGAGCACAGTATGTTCAAGACATTGCAGTTCAGCTGTGACTGATGCTTGCTTGGCTGTGTCCAGGTTGTAATAGTCACCTTGACTTAACCCCAGGGCCTCTTGCTGAGACAGTGACAGGTTAGGCAGAACTTTGTTAGTTAGAACCTGTTGGAAATCTTCTCTTTTATTAGGATGGTAATGTGAAACATAGCAACTGCAGACCTGGTGGGTCTTGTGGCTCTATTTCTGCCCTTCAGTTGAAGGATCTGTTCCTGTAGGAGGATTCTAACTTCTGTTTATGCAAGAGGCTGATGCTGAGAGGCACTGCCTTGTCATTAAACCAGGTAAACCCATTGTTTTATTGCAGTTCACATCCTGATCCTAGATCTGAAGAGTAGAAAGTTTCAGTGCCTCCAACACTAAGTATAGGCATCCAAACAGCATTTTGCCTAGTAGGAATCTGCTTGTACAGAAACTTCATGGTCATTCTGTATTAAGCCTGCATAAGGATTCACATATCTTTCTGCATGATGGGAATCAGGTCTATGCAGGCATTTAGACATCAACATACGGAGCTTTGGGTTCTATATGTGGTCTAAATCTAAGATATTTGTAGGTCTGTGAAGTTGTGTCTTAAAATCGTAGAAGAAATCCTGTCATTTCAGAGATCTGCAGAGCTCTCTGTGGAGAGCTAGACATAGTATAGATCTGTCCTGGGATGTAGCATGGTGTCTGGTTTAGTAAAAGTTTGGAGAGCTGAGAGAGAGCAATAATTCAAAGGAGCTTAACATTGGCTCCTTTTTAATTATAAGCCATGTTGATTGGCTTTTAAGAATGTTTTATTAAGTCATCTTCAGTCAGGGGAATATTGATGGCAATGGACTGTTACAGAACTGTATTTGTGGTGGTGTGAGAGGTGCGCTGTGGGAGGGCTGTGAAGGCTACTCTATTTTTGGGATACAAAATTGCAGTGCAAGGAGGAATGGATGGCACCTTGCTGTGAAATAATATTATTCATACCCATTTCTGTACAGTATTGCCCTTTGAATGGGCAGTGACATGGCAGCCTTGTCTAAAGGCAGCTGCCAAACCTTTGCTCATCCATGTTCAGTGCAGAGTTTCAGCTCTGTTAGGAATCGTTTGCATGCAGCAAAACTCATTCTCTCTGAGTTGCATTGGTGCAGTGCCAGTCAGCTTGGGGAGGAAAGGCAAACCTGCTAACTGGAGCTTTTGCTTGTTTACTGTGTATTTTTATCTCCCCTTCAATATTTTTTCTTTCTTTTTTTTATTTAAATATTTGATGTCAGTTCATTTATTTTTATGACAAATTATATTTTCATTCCAGAAACAGAAAGCGATAGCTATACCAGCATCACAGGGGCATCTGTTCTCTACTTTTAATTAGTCCTCTTCCCCCACTCACTTCTAGCCCATACACAGAGATGCATGACTTTTTTTTTAACTACCTGTGTCATCCATTACAATGGACCTATCTGGGTGTTATGCCAAAACCAGACCATCTATGAGGTCTTAAGCACTGCTAAAGGATAAATAGAAGCCTTTGCGTGGGTTTGATTCCTCAGGGTCAAGTCTGTGTTCAGTGAGGTGTGCCCTCAGGGAAGACTGTTGCTTTTTCCTTGAAGTGCCAGATACCATCATGCAGATTAATCATGAATCTGTTACTTTGGTTGCCAGATTATACCTCCAACCCTTTGTTTTCTGTCATGAAATGCCATGACCCCTCCCCCGTGCTTTTTTTTTTTTTTTCTTAGTGAGAAGATCTGATGTTGTGCTACCTTTCACCCCCAATGCCTTAACACAGGGTCATGTCTCAGACTTCAGAGAGATCTAGGAGTACTCAGTACATTCCAGGATTGACTGAGTCGTTTATTTATTCTGGATGTGATGGATTGTGTCTATCCTGGATGCCTTTGTGCTTACTACTATAAGTTCCGGGCTGACTTGGTTGATAGAATGAAGGAAGGAATCCACTGGGACCGGTAGTCAGTAGTCACAGCTGGTTTTGATAGGAGCCTTACAAGGATTTCAAGGAAAGGAAGAATGAAAAACCTACAGCAGGAAAAGGAAGCATGAAAGCTGGGCCATTAAACCATAGCAGGGTATCATGAGTTTAATTTGAGGAGGGGAATATATAGATGTAATGGCCCTCAGTTTATGCCAATGGTGAAATTTATGAGGCTCTGAAAGGGCATCAGAAGGGGGAGGTAGTGAGTGTTGCATTGCATGGGAGACTTTAAGTGAGGTGGCAATGGCACCAACAAACAGATCATGGGGAATAATCCTGGTCTGATTGTGAGGCGAATGGATGAACTATCACCTTAGCTGATCTTTCTCACCTGTAACTCTCATTTGGATGAGATACTTTGAAGTGCTGAGAATATCCATCAATATCCATTGAAGTCTGTGATAACTAAAGGCACAGATCATTCTGCAGCTAGTGGTATTGCTTCTGTAGGTTTGAAGCATCCCTCTCTGTTTTCTGCCTCGGACACAACTCACTTTTCTGCATGTTTCAGCATTCCACATGTTTTGCTTGCCTCTCTCTGCTTCACAGCTGCTGCATTAAATCCATCTGTGGACGCTTAAAAGATGCTATGGAAATGTATTGCTTGCCTTTAGCAATAGCGGCGGTTGGCCAGTTGCGTTGCTCCCCTAGCCCATCAGCCTCAGCACTGCGGTTTGTGTTTGCTGGACTGTTCCTTCTGAGTGTACGGAGGTGAACACATGTTCCGTATTAATCTTCATTTCAATGAAGTTGTTTTAGTTCATGCTTTATTGCAGCGCTTTGTAATAATGCATCTGTAATGGCAGCCCTTGGGGCAGCAGTTGCATGTGGCAGGCTGAGTGCCTGAACTGCTCCTGAGAATGACTCCAATCATACAGAATGAGGCACTCCCTGGTGCACCATCTGAATTTATAATACCAATTTATATGGTGCCCTAAAGCAAGCTTTGTATTTGCTCTGGGACACAGGGGCCAGGCTATAGGAGGGGAACTGCTCTCCATTTTTTTGCTGTCCCTTTTTCAAATATATGCATTTGTCTAGCTTTCCAACTTGCCTGTCTTAAAGCCTAAACTGAGCCCAGGAAATGTGAGAATATGCCCGATACACAGTGATGGGTGCAGAATCTGTAACTGGACAAACCAGTCCTGATGCCAGTCTTACGGCATCAGTCAAAGCCTTTCCCTAGGTGCAGAGGGGAGACATGTAGGAGGACACAATCCTGCAAGCAGTGTAGGGCAGAGTCCTGGCTGCTAGTTCATTATGGTCATGCTTTTGTACTGGGAAGGCAGTATTGGCGTAACCTCCTTTGAGAAAACAGGTGATGAGACCCAAGCCACTTAGGGTTGGGTTTTCAAAACTCAGGGTTGGATTTTCCTGAGATAGGTACCCAGTAGGATTTTCAGAAAGTACTTAAATAGCATGGATATCTAATGCCTATTAACTTTGAAAAAGGAGCATATAGTGCTTTAAAGGTCAAAAGCAATGCTTTAAGCTTGCCCTGGAGATACACCGCACCTATCATTAAACACAGGCTAAAACGTTTTTGTCAAAAATAGTGTTCACTAAGTGGAAAGAAGGTATGTTTTGCTCTTTTTGGCTCTCTGGAGGATTTTGCTTATGCTAGAAAATTCCCATCCCCCAGTGTTTTACAGCAGCAGGGAGATAAATTTCCCCTCCTCATCCCAGTTTTACTGGAGTCCTGTTTGGGGTTCCTCATCTCACCTTAAATCTTCAAGTTATAGACTCATGCAAAACAAAGATGTCTGTTGTCATCTGATTGTGAATGAGAAGTACTTCCTCCCATGGACAGAACAATCTTTGGCACTGTGTTTGTCTGGCATGTGAGCAGAGAAAATAACAGATTGTTTCATTTTATTGTGTTTATCCAAAATGGTGCAAAAGGTTTTAAAATACGATAGCCCAGCCATTAGAAGGGCACTGGCTGCAGCAGTTGTTCCTTCTCGTGAGAGCTTCCCAACTGATCAGTTAGTTATAAAAAGATGCCTGCAAGCATCTTTCAGGAGCTCATGGGATAAAAGAAATTCTACTGAGGAAACCTACACTTCAGTGACTGTGGAGCAGATCCAAGCTTAGTCATGAGATGGGTGCTGTAGTGGGTGTGAGGGGGCTGCTTTTTGAGAGAAAGAGGGCAGCTTGTCTTGTCCTGCACTGATTCTCTTATTCCACCTGCTCTTGTTGGCTGGGGAGGGTTTCTGTCTTGTGTGGATGAGTGGCCAGCTACAGGTAAGTGATGTGACATTGCTAGGGGTTGATCCTGAAGCATGAACACAAGACTAGATACAATACCCCAAACTGCCTGTGTTTCTTATATTGTTAGCAGTGTTATCTAGTGGTTACAGCAGGAAATGTTCTCATCTTGTACCACTGGTCTTGAGCAATCAAGGTGTCGGTACTTCAGGGTTGCTGAAGGGGTCAAGGGCAAAGAGGAAATAATCTTACTTGAGGAGTTGCTGGAGCTCTTCAAGGAGTAGCTCCTGGGGATGCATTGGCTGAGCATTTCATTAAAGACAGGTTTATCTTTCATTCATGTTAAAGCCAGCTTTTCTGATTGCAAGTCTTTCCATGCTCTTCCTCTTCTAGTGCTCATCAATTCCTATTCTTACCCAGCCTTGCTGATGGACAAGCAGGTATGACATGGTATTTGTTGCCAGGGGAGCACACTGTGATGTCATCGGTTCATTTTCATGGCTCCACCTGAGGATTCAGAAACAGGAAGAGGAGGCAGAGTTCAAGTGGAGGAGATAGTAAGCAGTAAGGATCTGCTGAGTCTTACTGCAGAGGGGGCTAATGACATCTCAGAAACTGGAGTGATCCCATGGAGTTAGAAGACTCAAGAAGCAAGGAAGTTCAAAACTGGTGGAAGTACTTGGAAGGTTTGTGTGTTGACTCTGAACTGTGGCTTCGGTTTGGACTATTTCACTGGACACTACCTGTTACCTGTAGAAGTGGTTCTCTTCCTTTTGGGCCAGCTCTGAGTCAGGGTCACAGTGGGATTGTTAACAATGAGAGATAGTAATGGATGTTTTTCTGTCTTAGAGTGTCTGTCTTAAAATGAGGTATAGATAAGTGTCTAATATCTGGTAGTAGAGGTCATAAAGCCAATGTGACAGCCATCAAATTTTATATTGCTGGCTGAAAGAATGTACAGCTCCTTTCTTCTTCCCTTGCACACGCAAGTGTGCACACGCATCTGTCTCATCTGTTGTTTGTGCTTATGTATTCCTAAATATAACTACACATGTACAAGACACCCTTTCACAATGATGCTCTTAAAGATAGTGGAAAACTGTGTATGAGACTTGGAGAAGGGCTTGCATCATTTTTTCCCCAAATATATTAGCTGATATAATGAAACATACTCCCTTTCCCTACATGCCTTGCCCTGAATTTGCACCTACAGTATTTGCACACACACACCACTCTTAAGTCCTCTTATGCACTCCTGCTACACGGAATCCTCTCATCTGAATGAGTTCACCCTTACACGCCTGGGTACACATAACAGGTTTTTTTGGCATATGCTCTCCCATTCATACACTGCCACACACTCAAATGTGTGTCTGTATAGTTTGTCCCCTGTACACTCAGCTAAACAAAGCGATACTTGGAAAATTGCTCCTGTACACGCTGTGTAGAGTTTCTGTAGCTATTAAATAAATGCAATGGAACATGCTAGGAGGAGGAAAAGGTCTGTGAATCAAGAATAAACAGATATGTCCTGCAACTGGCGAGAACAACTTTGGAGGTTGAACCTCCCACTGGAGTAAAAAATGACGTCTGCAGGAGAAGGGCTTAGAACTAATCCTCTGAAATGATGGTAAAGGGAGTTCTGACCAGGTGCTGTCATGATTACTCTTTTCCCATCTCTCTTATTTCTTATTATTGTAATGAGTCTTGCTCTCTCAAGTAGGATAAGGTCACCGGTGAGATAAGATCAGCTTCGTTTGGCACAACCAAGATGAGCTGATTGCAGTTTGGACTGCAGCTTCTAAATTCAGCTTGGGTATTAACTTCTGGGCAAAAAGACACCGAAAGTGCTAACATGGCAAAAAAAAAGAAAAAATAGCCAGAGAGATAAATTGCATTCTTGCCTTGTTGCACAGACTTCCCTGCCACTGTTTCAATGGCAAATTCCCCTTGAGCCTCATTTCTATTAAACAGTACCATACAAATGCTTGGTTTCAAGGGTTTGGTGAATGCCATTCAGAGAACCTAAGGAAAAAGCCCAGGAGATTTTACCCTCTGGGACAATATTGCAGTGCAGCCTCTTCCCATCCCCTGCTGCCGTACTCGGGGTATTCATTTAGATGGAATCTTCTAGATCTTGTGTTGCAGCATTTGGACATCCTGGCATGATGGATGATGCCTTTAACTCCTGCCTGTTCTGTCTTCAGAGCCTTTTCCAGGCTCTGATCCCTCTCTCTCATCACCTCTGCTTAACTGAAAAGGGGGGACCAGGAACTGATGATAATGGCATGCACAGTTTCCACTGCATCAGGGAGCTGGGTAGCTCCTGTGAGCCAGCTTGCTTCTCTAGAAAGATGTAAGCAAAAGCTGTGTCTTGTGAGTACTATAGCCACTGCCCTGAATTAGCAAGCCCAGATCTCGGAGCAGAAGTACCACCTTGAAAATGAGCAGTTCCACGTAGCAATGTATTGAAAATTGCACCAACTGAATTGCCCCAGTTTATTAACAGCGTTATAGCTTTCAGTTAAAACAAGCACATGAGCTTGGTAAAAAGTTTTGGAAATTTATTCTAAAGGGAGCAAGCAAAAGAAGATGAGTAACATGTCTATGTCTGTGTATTTATTTTTGCCTTTGCCTCTTCTCTCTGGTGGTGGGAGCAGAGACTGCAGTGCCTATGTCAGGAGCGAGTGGCCAGGTACCCAGGTGTATAAACCTGTGCCATTGCTAATTTACAAGGTCTCTTGGAAAGAGAGCTGGCTGTTGTCTTAATGAAGACACCAGAAAAGGGTGATGTATCTTCTGATCGTCTGATACACGTCATACATTTCAAAAAGTCTCGCCACAATGCCGGTGGCGTATGCCGTGGAGGGGAGTAGCATTGGAGGGGGCTGGTGTGAACTTCACTGTGGTAATGATTTTTTTTTTTCCTTCCTCTCCATATAACTTGTTTGCAAACTGCAGGACTAGAGCTAGAGATGTGAAAGAAAGAATTAGAGGAATTAGAAAAATCCACTCCCCTATTGAGCAATTAGAGTATTGCTTGCTGGACAAAGCTGTACTGCACTGCTTTCCTCTTGCCTCTGTTTTGCTCCACAGCCCAGTAAAGATGTGCCCTGCAACCTTAAAGAAACTTCCCTGCTCTTCTAATATTTTTTCTCACTGCTCTCTACCTATTTATAAAATCATGTCTGCTATTTTGGTACCCAACTGTAACAATTTTTCAGAAGTAGAGGTCTATGTGTCCGAGTTATGCACAGTAAGTTTTTTTTCAAAGTAGTTGTTATCTTCCTTGGCTCATATATAGCGCTCTGAATAGAAGCTCCTCAGTTACGTGAAGTCTCCTATCCCTCTTTCTGATTTATACACATTTCATATGTGAGGGTCCTAGGTTTTCCTTTTTTGAGTTGAAAGAATAGTGTGTGAATGAAAACTAGCTTGTTTTCCCTGAGACTTCTTGAGCTCACTTTACCCTTTGTGATTAAACTGGCTATAAGCTCCCATTGCTAGTTTTTTTTTTCTCTCAGGGTATGTGCTGTTTTCAGTCTGCCAAACTGAAGAGGTTTAGCTCAGAACTAGAAGTAGAGACTGTGCTGTTGTCGCTGACTTTTACATGGAAGATACTCTGGTGATAGGCAGCCGGATCAAAATATTATGCAAGTATGTACGTGGTCTTAGAAGACCTTGGAGAGTGAAGGGCCAGAGGTGGTGTGGTTTCAGATGACTACCTCATCAAATCATTACTCTGATAAACTGCAAGCTACAAAATGCTAGATTGCCAGAACTATCAGCAGGGGAAGAAAGGTACTAGAAGCCAGGTTTTATTGCCAGATGCACATTTTAAATCGGGAGTTAACTATTGAAGTAAACGAAGTAATACCTGAGTTTCTTCACAGTAATTGAGACCAGGATCTAATCCCATGCCCTGAGGAGGGATTGATAGTTCTCACTGCTGTTATGTTGTCCATGAAAACCAGGAAGTTTAACAATAACCTGCCTTTGCACAGACATCTAAAGGGATAAGTTCTTGCTCTTGGGATGCTGATTTTGAGTTGGGCAGGTGCCTCTCCTGGACCACTGTCACCTTGTTGAAATAGGTCTCCATTATCTTCTCTGTGCATGTATCTGAATTTGTTAGGGGATGTGAAGGACTGTATTTTCCAGAGAAACTTCCCAGGGGGCTCCTAATACTACTTGAAACTATTATTTAGTGTTTCTGTGTGGCTATTATCCACCTCAGACACAGCTGCATTTCGATAGTGGGCAAAGTGATCAATACATACTGTATAAAATAATTATTATTTATTATTTATTGAGTGCTGTGAGTAGGCTGTCTGCTATGCAAAATGTGGAAAACGACAAAACCCCTTAGAATACATGATCAGAAGGGGAAGGAGAGGCAAATAGCTTTCCAGTCTGTCCCTAGGGCAAATGTATTTCTAAATGTCTGGCATTGCAGTATGAGCATCATACACAAATTTTACAAGATCATAGGGTCTGGAGAGCGGGGCCGGAAGGTTTGATTTCTCACTCTTGGTTTTGTGTGCGCTTCATGTGCATAATGTTCCTGCTTGCTAGTCTTCTTTGAGGTGGACTTTCAGCATAACACATTAAAAACCTTTACATAGATGTTCCCCACAGAAGGCACTCTGAATTATGTTGTTTACTCTGCTAAGCACTAATGGTGATGAAATGATAAATAACAATATTTAGGAATATTTGGAATGCAATGCTGACCCCAGCGCAGTCAATGGTGTCCGTCTGTGCCATTGCCTCTACTTCTGCAAGTGAGGAAACGAGCGGACAAAAAGTTTGAGAGATTTGTGCAAGGTAACAAGGAAGCTTAGTGGCTGGTTTAAGTGAAATGGGCAGTGTATAAATTGAGTTGAAATACCCAGTAGGTTTGGGTCAAACTCTGAGCTAGAAGGGAAAAACTTCTAAGAGTTTTGGGGGGATCACGGAGGTGATCGTCTGAGGAAGGCGTTACCTCCTGCTCGGACGGCGGGTCCTGGCTGGCTGGGGTAGTGTCGGCAAACTCTAGAAGGCAAAAATAAGCTCTATCTCCCCCCTCCCCTTGCTGGGACCAGAGGCGCAAAGCCACCCCCTTGCTCTGCCGGCCCGGAGAGGCAGCGCTCGAGGAACGAGACGC
>JAVKLA010000031.1:1683522-1695450 GCA_034782735.1 Sagittarius serpentarius | reverse complement strand
GCCAGCCCCCACCCCCCCAAGGTTGCTGGTCCCTTGACGAGAAAATTCTGTGTTACATCCTGATGGCTCTGCGGCTTTTTTTTTAGTGCATCACAACAGTGGCACGATGACCTTTGCTTCGTGCCACACAGATTCGGGTTCCCGATAGGACTCTGACCGCGGCTTGGGCACACATGCACACACTCATACACCCATAGTCATATACCTAGGACAGGCCGTGATTTAATTCTGATTTTTGCGTGTGCATCTTTGTGTGTGTGTGTGGCTGATAAACATTGGCAGAGGGTCGGGAACGCAGTAAATGCCAAAGGCACGTCCATACATTTCGCCGGCCCCTCTTGCCGCGCTCTTTTCCTAGACATTGTGTCACACATCACGAGATTTTGTATCGGGGAGGGGTGTGCCCTATGTGGATGGTAGGGGCCTGGGGGTTGGAGGGAGCGTATGTGTACTGGGGAGGGAGGAATTGGGGGGTGGAAATGGACCTGACGATGCTAATAACATTATTTTGGTCAAATGAACGCCTGGTGATAATGATTCAGTGTAACCATCCGTGAAATACATGCTTGCGACACACTGGAATAAAGGTTACTCCAGGGAGCTCTGGCAGAGCCAGGCGTGCTCGGGGGAGTGAGCCGTCCCCTTGATGGGGGAAACAAAATTCATAAGCACCCCCGGCCCCCTCCCTTTCCAATGCCTCCTTGCATGTCCGAGCTGGAGGGCATTGCGATGGAGAGAGGGGGTGGGCTGCGCTGGAGCCAGGACCAAACAAAGCCTTCCTGCCTCGTCCTCCCGTGCCATCCTCCCTTGCCCTCTTTGAGCTTATCTGTGCCGTTGATCCAGGCGATGCAGGGATATCGCCATTTCCATGCAGTCCCTGCCGGAGGCTGGAGGGTGGTGAATCGAGAGGGGGCGGGAAAGCTCCTTGTGTTTCTGTTGTAGGATGTGCAGGAGAGCCATGGCTTTTCAGGTCTGAGTAGAGCAGGGAAAAGGCCTGGGGGGTGGGGAGCAAAGGAAGGTGAGAGTCTCTTCCTCCCTCCCTTTCTTCTTTCCCCCAGTTAGAACATGGGGAAGGGCCAGGCAAGCCTCAGCGGGTGGCTGCAGGTGGCTGGTGTGCAGGGGTGGGGGAGCTGAGGCAGTGAGAGGGAGGCTTTTCCTGTGTTTCAGGCAGGCCAGGACCCTCTCCAGGGCTCACAGACCTGCTCAGCACCCTCCGCCTCTGGGTGCGAAGGACCTCCTTGCTCGGTCACAGGCTGCTTACACCCAGGTGGAGGGGAGCTGGGGGAGAAGGGTGCTCTTGTGGTTCCACCAGCCACTGCTTCTCCTCTCTTGTGTGTGGTTGTGCCTGCCCCGAGGTCTCCATGTTTCTGGATCTTTCCACTTCATGGAACAATACCAAAAGCTGAATAAATAGATCTGTCCAGGTCTATTGTTGTTTGCCTTTTGCTTTTGTCCTTTCTCTCTGACCTTGAGGTGCAATGGTAAACTACAGCCAGGAAGATGGGGCAGGAGTGTGTCCAGTGCCTGTGCTGTTAGTGTGGGAGATGCCCGGAGAGATACAAGTTTCCCCCACTCCCCTGCTTTGTGCTCATCAGAGCAAATCTTGTTTCAGCTGCCCAGCTTCACCAGTAGTTACTTTTTGATCTCTCCCTGCCCTCCGTTTTACCCCAGTCCGTTCAGAAGTGTATGCTGTACTGCAGCACCTGTGCCTGTAGGCCAGCCATGGCTGCTGTTGAAGGCAAAGCAGTGGCCAGCTGAGCAACAGGCAGAGGGTGCTGCAGGGCCTACGTGCCTGTTCCGCACTGGAGACTGCCTCCCTGGTACCCTGCAGGGTGAAGGTGGGCCCTGGTTTTACGGTTCCTCTGTTTCCCCAGTGATTAAGTTACTAGTGTGTTCTTGTGGCACAGTGAGCCTCTGTTTATGAATTATTTGTTAGCAGGAATAGGAAAGGTTGGAAAAAAGCATTACTGTAGGTAAACTTCAATGATTGCAATGCGAGTCTTCTGGCTCAGCAGTCCCTCACTGTGGTGCTTTGTCCTTTCTCGAGCTTGCACAGCCAGTGGAGCTGAGTGAACTTCACGTAGTGCTGGAACTTACTCCTGACCCTGCATGATTTGCACCCTTGAAGTGAGACGGGAACTCAGTTCCTGCAGAGCATTTGGAGGGTGAGAGGTGGTGCCAGGGGTAATTTGTGGTAGTGATGTTGGTAGATTTTAAGACTTAAGTCCCTGTGTGAAAAGGAAATAAGTATGCTTCCTCCCTCCCTTTACTTTTGCTCCCTTTACTTTTGCTCCCTTTACTTTTGCTCCCTTTACTTTTGCTCCCTTTACTTTTGCTCCCTTTACAAGCAAGGGGTGCTTGCTTGAAACCACCAAGCCATCAGGTGCAGGCAACTTACTCTTTTTGTGTTAGGATTGGATTTAGACCCTTAACCTAGAGGACACCTTCAAACTGCAGAAGATCTTCTGGCTCTTGTCTGGCATATTCCTGGGAAGGAAGAATTTAGTCTCTTTCTTGTTACAGCAGCAGTAGTATTTTGGTGGATCTACTGAACTACTTGCTTTTGTCTTCTGCAGCCTCCTCCAGGGCTTTTGAGTTTACCTGTCTTGAGAAGCAGAGTTTATTTTTCCCCCTTGATCTGTTTTCCTTTGCCCTCTCCTCAGCTCTACACTCTGGGCATGTGCAGATGGATGTCTGGATACTGGCTGAGCTGTGATATGCTGTATAAAGGATAAGGACACACAGTGATCTGGCCAAGAACAAACTGAAGGAGCCAGAAGCTTTGTGGTGACCAAAAGCCAGGATAAGAAATGGCCTCTGACAATGATTCAAGAGACATGGTGTTTAATTTAAAAACAAAATGCATCTAACTTTTATCTGCCCCTGCCCCCACCAGCATGAAGAGGAGATAGGCTTTATTTTGGGACAATGCAGCTGGAGCCAGAAATTATCCAAATTTTGGTTAAGCTTTGGAAATTATCAGCTGTCTTCTCTCCCTCATCCCCCTCTTCTAGTTAATAGCAGAGTCTGTCAATCTAGCAGGGTTGGCTCTTAATTCATACAGCAAGTGGTGAGGAAGATATTTTGCATTTCGGAAACCAAGATGCTAGAGTGACTGGCAGCTTCTTGAAACCAACTCACTACATAATCTTGGGTCAGGTCATTTGCTTTTTCTTTTCTTTGGTTTATCCTCACATGGGCATAGACAAAGGCAATTCATGTGTGTAAAGGACTCTGAGAATCAAAGATGGTGTTTTGACCTCTCACCACCAATCCAAACAGCCAGACCAAGATGTGTTTGTAGAAAGGCAGCGTGGAAGAAGTTCTGCCTTTCTCGTTGTGGGCAGTGGATGGCATTTTTAGTGCTCTGCATTTGTACCTTTTTGGGGGGGCGGGGGGGGGGCATGGAAAAGTCATGACTTTGGGTTGGGCTAGCCTGAGGATGGTTTCACTGAGGTCTAGTAGGGATGAAGTGCAGTGTCCCTGCAGTGGTGTGTTTGAAAAACTGAGCAATAAGATTCCTAGTGGAAATATGCCAGTGGTGTTGGAATATCCTGCATTCTTCCTTAAGGGAAGGTGGGGATACGAGTTTTCTTGTTGCCATTCAGAGAAAAAAAGCACTCTCTGAGCACTACGTACAGCTGTTGGGAACCGTGCACCGCACAGCCGGCTTGGCAGTCCTCTGTCTGGGCTAAAGCCTGCAGCCTCTCGGGACTCTGGGATGCTGCAGGCATCACTATGTGGCTTTGCAGAGGGTGGTGGAGGTGTGCCCACAGCCATCAGAAGTTCAACTCTGTCTGAAATGTGGCCCCTTGCTACAGAGCGGATTAGCCCTTCATCTGCCTTGTTTCCTCATGTCTCTTAGAGCTTTCCCCTTGTCTCTCACAGCCCCGTGCCTGAATTTTCTCCCAGACACGCTCCCCTGCCTGTTTCTTGTCTGCTGGCAGCAGGAATGAGCCAGGGTATTGGGAAGGGGATGTCAGGGATGAGGGGGGCTCTGTCAGCATACCTGTCGTCTCTCAGCAGTGTGCTCAGTTCCTGTCCTTTCCAAATTCCGTTCCTCTGCCCTTGATGGTGAGGGACGGCTTATTTCAAACACAATCTGCTTGTGTCATTCCTGGCCCTGCCGCTTGTCATCCATCACATCACGGCAACTAATTAACACTAGTAGCTTTGGATCCTGGGAATGACAGTGCTGGGATAGTAGACTCTTTCAAAGATCCTGATGGCTCTCTTCATAACTACGGCAGCCCAGCCCAGGAGTTCATGGACTCCCTTGTCTCTTGCCTGCTGCACCAACCCTGTAGTCTGCCTGTGTGTTTAGCAGGGAGGGTGCCCAAGGCCTAGGCCTGCCTCAAAATGCCCTTGACAGTGCTGCAGCATCCCCTGCATCCAAGTACCTCCCAGCAGCCGGATGAGAGCCAAGGAATGGGATAGAATAATAATTGATGAGGATGGGGGGAGGTATGATGTAAACCTTTTGAAGCTGCTGGTAGCTTCTCCACTGCTTTGGGTACATATAGCTGCACGTAGTCCCGGAATCTGTTTGTGAGTTTGACCCTGGGAGCATCCTCTGCTCATGGCAAAGCATACTGTCCTATTTCTGCTGCGCTGCTGATCTTATTGCTGTGTTGATGGGGGGTGTTGTCAGGGGAATCAGTGTGCTGCTCCCATGGGGATGGTAGGATTAAAGGTGAGGCACTGGTCCTACTGTGAGGTTACCCAGAGAGCACTTGCTTGTCTTCTCCCTCTACTTTGTCTTCCGTGCTGTTGTGAACCACTTCTGAGGCAGGGAAGAGTCCCATGGAGGTGGAAAGGAAGATAACTAAGCCAGGGGATGATGTTTTCTGGCAGCTGAAGGAGGGTGAGGAGAGGAAGAACTCTCCAGCAGGGTAACTGTCTGATGGGACTGGCTTGCATCTGCAGAGCAGGGAGGTGCTGGCTTCGTTTCAGTCTGCTGTTGCAGCCCATTTTTTTTTTTTTCAATAATGTGTTAATTAAACATTGATTTCAGGGGAAAAAGGAATCTGCTTGAACTGCAGAAACTAAATGGAGTGTGGAGGAACGGGATCTGGTGAGGGATGTGTGGAAGGACCTTCTGTCAGCTGTCTTCATGACCACTCATGGAGGGAAGCAAGGAAAGGGCTGGAGAAAAACCTGTTCACCTTAAGCTTAGTCTTTCGCTCGTCTTACAGAAGGAGCAAGATTCCCCCTTAACTGTGCAGTTTTTAACTGATGCATGCTAAGGAATTACCAGGTAGCCAACTGTATTTTCTTGTAAAATATAAGTAATGAAATACTTCATTTTTATTAAAACGCGAAATGGAAAAGAAATTTTTCAAGGTATGTCAGTGTTCAAGATGCTTTCTGTTCAGTTCAACACTCTCCTCATTTTCTACTCTTGTAGTTACTGTTGTATATACAAATTAATTAAGCTGTGGTGCAAGTTAAGGCACCAGTCATAATGGCATAGTTGCTGTCATTACTTGCAGATATCTAGTAGCTCAACTGACCTTCATTTACTGCATGTGGATAAGTCAGTCACTGAACATGGGTATGATTGTGATGTACACATTTAACATTTTATCTTCTGGTCCTCAGAGCACTGGAAGGTGAGACAAGATTGTGATAGCTCCCTCCCTTGCTTGGTTGAACTCTTCTGTTCATTAGACTGGAAGAGCCAGTGGGAGGCTATGCTTGCCCTCCTTTTGTGCTTCCAGGTGTTAGGGATGCATAGGGAAGATAAGAGTCCTTGCTTTAGTCTGAGATCTTATCTGGAATGAACCTGTCTGCTGATGTAAGCAATATAATCTTACGGCATTAAACAGTTTGATTTGAATTATTTTGACCACTATGGTTTCTGTCTTCACTAGTTCTGGGAAATAATGGAAAGGAGGGATAACCTGTCTGACCTTTCTGAGCATTGCGTAAGTCTGAATTAAAGTGATCTCGCAAAGATCTCAGTCAGTTCATGCAATAAGCAAAATGGCAGTGTTGTCCTGAGAAGGAACCCATCTTGCCTGCTAAGTTCTTTTCTGCACCATCTGCAATATTAGACTACAGAAGGATCTGCTGTAGCATCAGGATGCATTTGAGAAGGAACGGATTAAGCCATGGAGCAACTATTTTCCAGGAAGATTTTTGACCTGTTGATGGCTGGTGAAACCCACAGAATCACAGAATGGTTGAGGTTGAAGGGACCTCTGGAGGTCATCTGATCAAACTCCCTGCTCAAGCAGGGCCACATAGACAAGGTGACCAAGTCCAGATGGCTTTTGAATATCTTCAAGGAGGGAGACTCTACAACCTGTGCCAGGGCTTGGTCACCCTCACAATAAAAGTGTTTCCCCATGTTCAGCCAGGACCTCCTGTGTTTCAGTTTGTGCTTGTTGCCTCTGGTCCTGTCATTGGGCACCACTGAAAAGAGCCTGGCTCTGTCATCTTTACACTCTCCCTTCAGGTATTTATATGTGTATATATGTTGCTAAGATCCCCCTTGAGCCTTTTCTTCTCCAGGCTGAACAGCCCCAACTGTCTCAGCCTTTCCTCGTATGAGAGATGCTCTTAATCCTCTCTGCGGCCCTTTGTTGGGCTCTCCCCCTTATGTCCATTTCTCTTGTACTAGGGGGGCCAGAACTGCACACAGTACTCAAAGTTTGGCCTCACCAGTGCTGCGTAGAGGGGAAGGATAAATGACGAGTTCCTTGAAATGAAAGCTTTGTGTATCTGAGAATAGAATGGAATAGTTCCAGTTGGAAGGGACCTACAATGATCATCTAGTCCAACTGTCTGACCACTTCAGGGCAGACCAAAGGTTAAAGGGTGTTAAGGGCATTGTGCAATGCCTCTGACAGGCATGGGGCATCAACCACCCCTCTGGGAAGCCTGTTCCAGTGTTTGGTCACCCTTTCTGTAAAGAAGTGTTTCCTGCTGTTTGGTCTGAACCTCCTCTGATGCATCTTTGAACCATTCCTACACGTTCTGTTGCTGGATACCAGAGAGAAGAGATCAGCACCCCCTTCTCTACCTCCCCTCCTCAGGAAGTTGTAGAGAGCAATTAGGTCTCCTCTCAGCCTCCTTTTCTCCAGACTAGACAAACCCAGAGTCCTCAGCCACTCCCCACAGGACATGCCTTCCAGCCCTCTCAGCAGCTGCTTTGCCCTCCTCTGGATGCATTCAAGTACCTTAACATCCTTCTTAATTTGTGGGAGAGAGATATTCTTGTTTCTTTAATTGTTCTGTTACTATGGCTGGTTACACACTGCAATCTTTTTGTAGACCATGAGGAAAAGAAATTTTAAATTATTGATTGTCTTGACTTTTTTTGGGGGGGAGAGTTGGGGAATGCAGGAATCCTGGGATGGGACTAAGGCCAGACTTCTCAAGGGACTCTGTTTGCCTGATACTGCATTGAGGTTCAGGAATCTGCTGTCGTGTCTGGTCAGCTCATGCAGCACTTTGAAAGAGGGTATGATACAATATAGTTTCAGGTATATGCATTTAAAATACCTACTATATATCTGGGAATCAGATGTTAGGGTCTTGGTGGGAAAATACAAGGAAACAAATTGATCCTTGATGTGATTTCATATAAGTAATTCATCAAATATATATTGAGGGTGTACCTAACAATAGTGGACCAAAAGGTATAATTTTGTTGAGCCAGATTTTAAGGATTTAGCTCAATATAATTAGTTTTTTAAATGTGTCCCTTGTCTTCCTTGTTGGTTGATATGACCTAGTTAATGAGTTGCTAGCAGCTCTGGTACTAGCTTGGGTCACAGAGTGATGTTTTGCCTGGGATGTTGCAGTACTTTTTTGGCAGCGGATTGTAATTTCATTGAATAAATGTATTTTATGAGGCTAGAGTGAGCTACTATTTGTTTATTAAGACCACAGTGTATCAGGTAGAAATGCAGAGTGAAAAGAGAGTAAAAAATTGATAGGCTTTTGATAAGACGGTAACTCTTAAGAAGTTTGCCTGAACACAGCAGTTCTTCCTTCCATGCTGTGTCTGTTACCGATATGTAACATGAGGCAGGAAGTTGATCTGCTTTCTTGGCACAACATAGGTCATATACCTATTAAACTGGAAAATGGTCTGAATTCGATAAGAAGAAATTTATTAAAGACAAATGAAAAGTACTGCACTTGGGAAGGTGAAATCAAATGCCTACATGTAAAATGAGGGCTAACAAGCCAGGCTACAGAACTGCAGAAAAAGATCTGGGAGGCACTACAGTGAGTCAGAGACTGAATGTGAGTCAACAGTGTGGTGACGTTGCAAAAAGCAAATCTCATTTTAGGGTATGTTTAACAGGAACGTCACGTGTAGCACACAGGCAGTAGTTTTTCTACTCTAGCAGCCGCTGCTGAAGCCACAGCAGAGCACTGCTTCCAGTGTGAGCAGCAAAATCAGAAGCAGTGGAAGGAGATGAGGAGAGGGCAGCCAGAGTGGTGAGCACCAACTGCGAGGAGAGGCTCCAAGAACCAGGTTGGTTTAGTCTAGAGAGGAGATTGGCGAGGGACATGAGAAGTCTTCCAATATTTAAAAGCTTGTTTTAAGACGACAGTGATTAATTGTTCTGTGTCCACTGGCAATAAGACAGGAAGTAATCAGCTTAATATGTAGCAAGGAAGATATGGAGATAGGTGCTAGGAAAAGCTTTATGAGTATTTGGATAGTTAAGCATGAAAACAGCTTTCTGAGGGAGGTTGTAGTGCCCTCATCACAGGAAGTTTTAAGAGCAGATGAGACAGAGACACCAAATTTTATCTAGGTGGTTTTATTATACTTTTGACTGGTTCAGAAGGGGAATGGGCTGCCTGAACTCCTGATGTCTGGTCCCAACAACTCTTGCATTCCCTGAAAGGCAGGCTTCTCCCTTCGCTGGCTGTTGTGGTGGGAATGTGGGGAGGCAGGGCCAGGGTGAAACACTCCTTCTGCAAATGCCCCTGCAGCAGCTTCCATGCCCCTGGCATGATCTAGTTTTACAGTGCATGTCCCAAAAAGGCCTGAGGGAGCTTGTGTGTTCAGCAGTGTCACATTAGCATCCAGCGCTGTAAGCCTTTCTATTTCTGCAGATAACAAAGAAGCACAGGGCTGGCCTAGCTTTATGCATCCTTGTAACTAGGAAATGGAAGTTATTTGAGACTTTTATCGTGGTTACTGATTAATTGACACTGGGAAGATTTGGACAAATGATTTGGAGCTGGAAAAGAAGACTTACACTTCTGCTTTCACCTGTTAAAAACCACTGCAGTTTTGTATGGTGTGTCACAGTTACTACAAGATGATTTTTCTGTGCTCTTCCAACAAATGTAGCGGATGAGGGCAAAAGATTTTCCTCACTGCAACATCTTTTCTTCCAGTTAACTAAAGCAGAGTAGTGTGGATTAGGCATTGCAAGGAGGTGTGTTAGCACCTGGTGGATTTGAGAAGAGGGGGCCTAATGCATGATTCAGTAAAGACATATACTTCAGGACTTGTGAAAGGGGCTCATGGCACTTCCAGAGAGGAGGATGTTACTCAGGGAATGGGGCTTTTCTTCCTGAGGGCTCAGCAAAACCTTTCATTGGCTACTAGAAAGTAATCCAAGACATACTATGTAGTGTGTTACTTCTATCTTTTCCTGAATCTTAGATTTGCATTAACAGCCTGTCTGGAGCCAGTCAGGCCTAGGAGTGAACTTCTGAGCATCTCCAGTGCAGAGACCTGGTTTCCCTAACAAACCTTCTCAGAGAAGGAAGTTTCTTCCTTTTCGTTTAGCAGAACATCCAGGAATATATGCTTGTTGAACTTGGACAATGTTGATCTTAGCCACTATGTGCGTCCATAGTTTATAATGTAACCATTTCCCACCTTCTTATATAAACTTACAACTGCAGGCTCTTGCCATTTTTCAGAGTGAGGGGAGGACGAAGATGATATCCCCTACTTCTTGGCACTAGAAATGAGGCAGGGTTGACACACAAAAGAAGGAGGCAACAGTTTGTGTGTAAGAAGCTTGTTCTGTCCAAGGAAAATCTAAGGGTTATATGCAGGGTGTTAGTCCTGCTGCACTGCAAGGCTGGCATCTTCTTCTGGAGCTGAGTTCACACGCACTCACAATTTGGAGCATATGGAGAGCTCAGCAGATTCAGACCTCAAGAGATGACTGGTGAAATGGTTGAAGGTAGGTTGGGATGTAATTATTTGTTTATGAGGCCCCATATAGCACCAAGTAATAATTGTTTATGAACACTGCTGTGAAGTCAGGAGGGAAACATTTGAACCCAAGGAGAGAGTAAGATATAACCTAATTATTGTTGTTACTATTATCCCTGCCTATTGTGGTAGCACCTACATGATCCTGGTTCAAATGCAGGGCAAAAAATATTCCCTACCCCAAACAGCTAGCAAGGTAAGGATGAGACAGGAGGCAACAGATGGACATAGATAACTGGGGGAGTACAGAAAACCAAAGATTGGTCAGCAGGATGGGTGGTATGATAGCATGTTGACAGCTTAGCTGTTGTCAGGCTTTCTGTAGGCATGTGGCAAAGGATTGCAACAATAATCAAGCTGCGGCCTTTGCTTTGGTGTTTTTGTGTGTGCATCTTTCATCTGTTTTACCTAAACAGCTTAATTCTCACTTGATAAGGTTTTTCTGTCCCAAAACTTAGCATCATTCATCTGATATAGATAGGGAGATGCACTGGTCCAGCAATGAAATGTCCACTGTGGTTTTTAAGGGAAACTGTAGATTTTATTGCAGAAAGAGAATAAGATAGTAAGCACAGGGTTTTGATGCTGTGTGTTTAAAAGGATGCTGGGAAAAGACTGATCTTAGCAGGATGAGCAACCAAAGTAAGTTGCATAACACAGGAGGTTTGTTGGCCGAAGTGGTGTCTTGCCAAGGTGAGGCAAAAACTATCTAATGCCATTCATAGGCAGCAATTGTGTGCATATAGGTTATGCCCTTGGTGCTGTGTATTGGTGAGTGCAAAAGAGTGCCTGAAAGTGTGGAGGGCTCTGACTCAGCTGCACAGCTAGCAGTTGTTCCAGATGTGTGGCTGTACCATGCTGCTGGGGATCTTGAGCATGCTTGGCCTTAGGGGCTCTGCCAGTGGCTGCATTCACATGCGTGTCTTGTTTTGGGTGTTACCTGGAGAAGGCCACAAAATGCAGGGTAGACGTGAGGTAATTTTAGGGTGTCCTTCTTTCTCAATTTGAATTATATCAAGTAACTTTGTGTGGTGCTGTGATGTCCTCTCTCTTTTACTGTGTGGTTTGTTATCATCACACAGTGTCACACAACATCAGTATGTTATAAATGTGTCTCCTATTAAGCCTTATGTTGCCAACACCCATCTCCCTCTTTGACCTGCCATGCCATTTATTGTTCTGCAGCCCAGAGTGACCGTGGGACATTAGATGCGTGTTTATAGCATGTGTGTAATGGCGAGTAGTTAAAATGGTCTAAAACTTAAGACTTGATTGGACAATTCAAGCTTTATTTAAGGTATTCTGGGTGAAGTTGTTGCCAGGAATCCTCCAACACAGACAAACTGCAGAATTATGGGCCCATTAGTGCTAGAACACATTTTTGGGGCAAGTGTTCATGGAAAAGTGCATTGGCTGGTTTGGGGTTTATTCCTGGCTCTTCTACAGAATTCTGTGTACCTTTGGAAACAAGTAATCAAAAGCACTGTGGCTTTTGGCTCATAATGTCTCCATGTTTCAGTTTGTCCTTTATAGATGGTGAGATTTCATAGGTGCTTGTAGAGTTTTTTGGTTTGGAGCTGAAAAGTATGGATAATGAGGACCAAATATTCAGCTCTTTTTGAGCTGAACTGTCATGGTTTAACTCCAGCCAGCAACTCAGCACCACACAGCTGCTCACTCACTTCCCCCCGACCCAGTGGGATGGGGGAGAGAATTGGAAA
>JAVKLA010000031.1:1665383-1683422 GCA_034782735.1 Sagittarius serpentarius | reverse complement strand
CCTTTGGCCAATTTGGGTCTGCTGTTCCGGCTGTCTCCCCTCCCACCTTTCCTGTGCCCCTCCAGCCTTCTTGCTGGTTGGGCATGAGAAGTTGAAAAGTCCTTGACTTAGTCTAAACATGACTGAGCAACAGCCGAAAACACCAGGGTGTTATCAATTCTTCTCATACTAAACTGAATACACAGCACTGTACCAGCTACTAGGAAGACAATTAACTCTATCCCAGCCGAAACCAGGACATGAACATATCCAGCTCTCCCAGCTTCTTTGCATATCGTGCCGTAGCCCTTAACTATCGGGACGGTTCTTGCAGTGGTGAAAGCTGATCATATAATGAACTGTGTTGGCAAAAGCATAGACAGCAGGTCAAGGGATGGGACTATTTCTCCATACTCAGCACTTGTGGGATCATGTCTGCTTACTGGGCCCAGTTCTGGGCTCACCAGTACAAGAAAGATGACGACAAAATGCAGCAAGTCCAGCAAAGAACCCCTGAGGAACATTGTTAGTAACTGGCTGGTATTAGGTGGTTGTACCACTACCACTAGCCTTCGAGTGCAGTGGTTCAGTAAGTTTTCCATGTGCTTTGCAGTACACCCATCTGGTTCCAGCTGTTTATAAATCATGGAATCATAGAATATGTTAAGTTGGAAAGGGCCCGTAAGGATCATCAGGTCCAACTCCCTGTTCCTCACAGGACTACCTAAAACTAAACCATATGACTAAGAGCGTCATCCAGATGCTTCTTGAACTCGCAACAGGCTTGATGCCCTCACCACTTCCCTGGGGAGCTGTTCCAGTGACCAACCATGATCTTGGTGAAGAACCTTTTCCTAATGTCCAATTGGAACTTCCCCTAATGCAGCTACATACCGTTGTTTACAATTATAGTATTGGAGACTCTTTCAGAAACTGTGCTCTCCTTTTCTTCATTGGGCCTGTCATCTTACCACAGAATGCAATCTGGATGACTTTTTTTTTTCCCGTGGTGAATCCATGCTGACTGTTCCCAATCACCTTCTGGTCTTTTTTTACGCTTGGAAATGGGTTCCAGGAGGATTTGCTGCAGAACTTTCTTTGGGACTAATGTTAGGCTGACCAGTCTATAATTCCATGAATCTTCCTTCTTGCCCTTTTTGAAGACAGATGCAACATTTACCTGTTTCCATTCATCAGGAGCCCCCTCCAATCACCATGACCTTTCCAACGTGACCGAGAGTGACCTTACAGTGACATCAGCCCTTGTTGCATCCCTCAGTGCTGTTGGGGCATCTTGTCTGGTCCCAGGGCCTTGAGTATGCCTAGTTTGCTTAAATGGTCCCTAACTCAGTCTTCCTCTGCTGTGGGTAGTTTTTCAGTCCCCTAGATCCTTCCACTGGGCACGTGGAACAGGAAGGCTGAGAACAGTCCTTGCCAGTGAAGACTGATGCAAAAAAGGCATTGAGGATCTAAGTGTTATCCTTTTACCACTAGTCCCCTGTCCCCTTCAGCTTTGGGCCCGCAGTTTCCTTAGTCATCCTCTTGCTACCAGTGTGCATTTAGAAGCCCTTCTTGCTGCCTTTCATGTTTTGTGGATTTTCATGCAATTTCAAGCTTTTCTAATTTTCATCCTGACACGCTGAGGCAGTTTCCGTATTCCTCCTGGGGAGCACACCCTCACTTTCACCTTCCATTCGCTTCCTTTTGTGTTTGAGCTCTGTCAGGAGTTTCCCATTCAGCTGCCTGCATCTTTCCATACCAGCTTGGCTTCTCACACATTGAATTGGACTGTTCTTGTGCTTTGAGGAGTTTGTTCTTTAAGATCAACCAGGTCTCCTGGGTCCCTTTGCTAGATTATCCCATGTAAGTGCTCAGTGAATGATTTCTTAAAGCTCTCCAGTGATTCTTCTGTCACTGTAATTGTGCTGGGGAAATGGTTCTGTTTGTAAACTGCTTTATATATCATTTTGGATTTGGTGGTTGTTCTCTGTAATTTTTGTTTCTCTCCATGTTAAACACATTATACCTCTTCTCTCTATTTCTATGTAAGTCTTTTCTGTCTGCTTTATAGCCTCTTTTTGCTGGACTCTGCCCAGATATTTTCATGCACTTTATTTGATGTTGGGTTTTTTAATTGTTTTTTTTTTTCCGCTTTTTTTTTCCCTGATGCCTCCCTTCTTTATACTGTCAGAGGCAAATAATCAAATGGAAAGGGCAGGAGGCACAAACTTTTTTTTCATTCTGCCATTCAGTTATTTCATGACAAAGGCAAATTGCTGTCTCTTTCTTATCTCTAAAATGGGTCTCAAATTCAATAGGAGTTTAAGTTCTTTTTGTTGAAGATTGTAGACAACAGACAGATTTATTTAATCACATTTAGTACACTCCTCATGTTAGGATTGGCTTGAGATTCTATCCCAAACTGTTCTCTCAGTTAATGGTTGTTAAACTTACCAGCAGATGCTGCCAACCTTCAAAGTTCTGTGCTGTGCACCATGTATCTTTATCCTCAGACTTTTAATAACATTGCTGTTGAAAATCCACCTGAAATGATACTGTGGACTGACCATAGATTAATTGCCAAGACCCTGATGACCGCCACATATTTAGAAACTGAACTAATCAAGTTACATATTGCATGTAACAGTGTTGCGAGCCCTTCACTGAGATTCTATGCCATTGCTTAAAAAAGTAAAGACACAGGTTCCTTGTTTCAACCCCTTCCCCCACCCCCCAACCCTCCCATGATTAAAAGAATGGCCATCTGTCAATATTCTAGTCCTCCGGACTCTATGGAGAAAAATCCAACTTTATATTGTAATTGTATGGAGAGGAGACTAGTTTTAGTGACTGTTAATCTATTTAATTATATCACTGTATTTCCCAGTCGTACACAAGAATCTTGTTGTGTGTGGTGCTGTCCAAATGTAGAACAAAAGGTTTTCATTCTAAGTGATTTGTGTCTCTAAAACGTGCCCCTCCGTGGCCTCTAATAAAGATATCTTTCTATAATTGATTGAGCCTCAAGTACTGCACCCAGACAGAATGTCCCGGAAGACTGTAACCTGCAGGAAGAAGTGAGTGAGATGAGTACTTGTTGGTATACTAACAGCACACTGTATGATACTAGATTCCTGCGTGCCTTGCCAGTTCAGGTATGTGTTGCAAGGGGCAGAGAGCTTAGTTTAGAAAAGTATCTAGATCAGAAAATGATTTGTACATTCAGACAAGTCTCTTCTGGAATGAATAATGTTGGAGAAGGGTATTCTGAGTGCTGTGGAAAGGTGCTATGACAAGGAGTTTACAGGTGGTATCTGGGCATACATGCGATAATAAAATGTAGGTTAAACCCCTTAGTTTTTCTTGTCTGTATACTAGGCTTTCCCTTGTACTCCTTTTCTTGCACTAGATGGTAACGGTGAATAGTGGCAGTATGTGGTGTGCACCTGTATGTCTATAAGATCTGGTTTTATAGTAGCCTTGCAGAGAGGGAAGACAAGACAGGCGAGGCAGCCTTTGCTTTACATCTCTGCTGAAGTCAACCACACAGTACTTATTCTAATGCCGTTGGTGTTGTGTCTGATCTCAAACGTGAGCAGACATAGAGCTTAGTAAATTGATGACCTCACTGTCTTCCCATCTTTCTCTCCTGATAACTAGATGGCTGAGAGGTTCAGACAGTGGTAAAGCTGGAAAATGCAAGCTCACCTAAATAAAGCTTGCATTTTGGGTGGCTTAGTATGATTAATTTTGTCCCTGAAGTCCTGGTTTCAAATCCTGGTGAGACCAAGAGTAAAAAAGGCGTGTGAAGGTCTTCAGTTATTCCCTGTTTGGTGTTCATTTCTGTGGCAGAAGTAACCCAGGAAATTTGGTGTATGGCAGGCCTAGGAGAATCAAGAGGATTGTGAGGAAGGGTTGTGGGAGAAGATGGGTCACAGGCTATTTGGCACACAGCTCTCCCATACCTTCCCAAAAGCCAAACCGGCATGTGCTCAGACACTCAAAAGTTTGCATGTTTGCACACTCTGGATGTGCACCTTCCCTGAACTCTCTGCCCCTGTGCCAAGATGGCACTTGCTGGCTCCTGCTGTGATAATATCTGCTGGCTTCTGCCTGTACCCAGCACAAGTGAAGCCCTTTGTGGACCTGAGGCTCACGCTGGCTGTGACAGTGTTTTCATAAGGCTCAAACTTTTATTCTCCACCTCGTTCCTTTGAACTCTGCCCACCGCTCTGTGAATACTAACACTAGCCTATAAATTATCCAGCAGGGCTCTGGCACTTTAGCAGCCTGTGTTTTCAGTGGTGTGCATGCATAATTGATCCGGGAGACTGCCTCTGCTTTTAACTTGGGCGTTTGCAGAGACCTTAGACTTTGAGTTTTCAATCACAGCTGCCTGTATATTTGTTCACGTCTCTGCCTGCCTTCTCCTCTGCCACCCCCCCCCACACCTTTGCATCTGGCTGGGTAGCATGTCATGTCACAGTGCAACCTGCTATAAGTTTGGGAGTGATGCTATAGGCAGCCTTCCTATGATGTGCAGGAGCAACAGGTCAGTGCAGGCAACTTTGATGTAGAATATCATGCATCAGACTTTGGAAAGCTCCATCCTGACTCAGTGCTTGGGGGTCGGGGGTCTCTGTGTCTTTGTCCCCTGGTGTGCCTTATTGGTCACCCTACTGAGCAGATGCTATTCTGCTTTTCTCCTCTCATTTTCCAGGTGAAACTCTTAGCATCATAAATGCTGCCCCTGTGACTCATTGCTCTTAGCTTCTTTAAGCAGCTAGAAAGTTGCCTTACACAGTTGCCTTACACAGTTGCCTGCTGACGCTGTGTGGAGTTTGAACTCTGAAGAGGTGAATGACTGCTGTGGTATTTGGCTCCTGGAGTTGACTCCTCTTGCCTTGGATCTTCTCGGTGTCCTTACTTAGCTCTGTCCACAGCCAAAATGTCTTGGTTGAATCTTTTTTTCTTTTATGTATCTAGGGATAAGTTGCTCCAGAACAGTCAGCCCAAACCTTTGTCTGAACTTCAAATGGAGTCAACCTTGATTATCAAGGCTTCACTTATCTCTTCCAGTCAGTTCTTAGTAAGCCACTCTCTTGATGCTGGCACATCATCATGCACCTCTGCGTAAAGGTTTGGCAATTGCTTCCTACATGAGCAGTCAGTTCCCAGTGAAAGATTGTGCTATTTGAGAGCAGGAGGAGACAAGGTATGGGTTTGGTGTTTGTGTGATTGGGAACTGGCAGTGCTAGGACTCAAAGGAGCAAATGGGGAAAATGAAAGGAATCTAATAAATTATTTAATTGTAGAGGTACTGGAGACATGGTTGGGGCTAACAGCGTAGATGACGGTCTGGTAGCAAAAGAAGCAGGTGGAGAATAGGTAAGAAAAAGGAAGTTTTAAGAACAAGAGAGGAAAACATGAAGAAAATTGCCAAGCTTTCGGTGAGGCAAAAGTATATAGGGAAGTAGGAGAGGCTGGGAGGGAGAAGGACTAGAGAAAAAGTTTTTGACCTAAGAGAGAGAATAAAGAGAGCAGAAGGCAGCTTTCTGATTTATGAAATGTACATCTAACAGAGCTTCATGTGTGTGCTGACCACACTGACATCTGCACAAACTGCACAAGAGCCTGGCCAACTTGGCATAGAAAGGGAGAGGGGAAAGCCAGGAGGCATCACTGGAGGTGGCGTCTGGAAGGAGGAAGGTGGGAAAGGAGACAATCTCTGGGAAGGGAAAGAATGCCACGCAGTGCGTTGAATGTGGGGGAAGCGTGGGGAAATGCAGAAGGGAAAATTTAAGTGACGAGACTCCTTTTGACGAGGAACAGAATCCCAAAAGAAATGCAATGCTTTTAGTATTTTTATTCTTTGTTGTAAAAACAAACCCCAAAACATTCAATGTATCTTGCCCCTAGGTGTGTGATTGGAGAGGTAGGTTGCAGAATGAATCATAGATGTCTCATGTTTCTAGGGTAGAGTGTATGAAAAAGCAGGTCGCATGCTTTACTGAAATAAGAAAAAAAGAGACCGTAGCCAGTATTGACACTGTCTGTTGAATGTTGAATATTTTTTTGTGCCTGATGGGAAATGTGTGTTTATTTGAGGCAGAGGATTTTCAGTGCATGTGTGTTGTTTAAGGAGTGCCCAGCAGCTTCATTTTACTTAGCTGAAAAAAGAAGTGCTCTCCCTGGGCTCACTTGCTAATATTTGAGTTTCTGCAGTTACATTTCCATATGTGTTTTTCCTTCCCTATTTGTATGGGTCTAATCCAGCTCAACTAACAGGGGGATCTGAGTGCTTACAAGAGAAACAGTAAAACTGACTTGATGCAAAATGCTGTCAAATGCATGGAGTAAGCATTTAGGTGAAAGGAGTTTTCCCTTCTAATCCTTCAGTTCTATTAATCTTAGGTGTTGCCTGTAACAATAGCAAATAAAAAAGTACTCAAACAGAATAATGATTTTTTTTTTAATTGGTAGTATTCTTTAATGGAATATAATTTGCCAATGAAAACTTACTTTAGGATCCAAGACAAATAGCAAGAAAGCTTTGTAGGTTTTTGGTGTTAATTTTAAATGTGCTTAAAATGAGTGTAAGATCTATTAAAAAACAAGTGCAAGTTTCTAAATTTTAAAGCCTGCTAGGGAAGATGTCAGGTTTTTTTATTCAGTTATTATCAACTGCCTTGATCCCACTCAGGTTTGTGGTGTGGTTTTTGTTTTTTGTGTGTGTGGTGGTTGTTTTATTTAATATCAAAATCTGTGTCCATAGTGAAACATTTGAGGAATCATATAATTTTGGACCACTTAAATTATTGGACAGGCTACTGATTCATAGTGAGGAGAAACACATGCATCAGCTACATAAAGGACTGCAGGAAATGAAGGACATGGAGTGAAGAAATGAGGAGGGTGCAGGTTTGTATGGGATAAAAGGATAATGTTCCTTCTTTCATCTCGCCTACTCTTCACACATTGCAGTCTGACCAAGTTCCTGGGAAGGGCTTGACGTGCAGCTTGCAACTCCAAGGACAGAGCATGGATGTATGGATTGGGAAGGAAGGATATTATGGGCACGGCTCCAGGTATGGACTCCAGATAGCATTATTACGGTGTTACTCCTTCGTTTCCCACTGTGGGTCTCTGCAGCTTTGTTGTGGGAAGCCTGTTGCAGCCAGTCTTGCCTCTCTTTCCTGGGGATGGCTGCATCTGCTCTTGCATAATTTCCTTCTCTGAGGGAAACTGTGGAGTCGGCAAGAAGATTCATGCTGGCCCTTGCCACTTTTATTCTGGATGCCACTGCTTTTCAAAAATCCTAATTACATTTTCTTTGGTTAAAACTAGGAATGAAAAACACACCTTCCATCAAATGACCAGCCTGAGGCTAGAATCTGTAATTGTGTATCCTCATCCCTCCCTGGCTTCTCTGGATGGAGAGGGAGAGGCTTGTGCTTACCCTTAGAAGAGCTCAGCTTTCTCTGCTTGGTGCGATAGTGGAAGGTCTCTTGGGGAGCTGACGTTGGCTGGTAGTGCCTGCTGGCTGTGATGAGGAGGTAAAGGCTTGCTTTTTGGGAGTTGGTATGGGAGTGGGAAAGCAGTGAGGCCCAGCAACTCTGCTGAGGATAATAGGGAAGCACAGAATTGGAATGACTTGGAAATAGCATGTATGATGAAATTTCTTAGTCTGTGCAACAATTCTGTAAATTTAAAATATAAGATCTACCTGTGATCCTTCCCCTCTGTTCTCTGATGAGGGAGGAGAGGAAGCCGATCATGCAAGGGGACACTGTACAGGCAGATTGAGACCTTGAAAACACCAGTGAGCATGTAACCATGTTGAAAGAAATGAGGTCTGCAAGACGAAGAAATGTGTTCTTGAAGCAAGACTATGGGAAGACTTGAGAGCATACTACCTTCTTCAGCTGAGAGAACTTTGTCATATCTGGTGGGATTTTTCTGGGCAAAGTAGTTGGTGAGGCTTCCCAATCTCTCCCTAGCAACTGAGGTCTGTTTTGTTGATAATAATTAGCACTCTGCTGTCTTATTCCTCTGAATTAGTGGGCATGGTTTGTTTTCATCCCCTTCCTATCCATTTCTTCTATACTGCTTTTCCTTCTGCGTGAACAAAAAACAATGTGAAGTGACGAGGGCAGTAAGGGTCTCTCTTCTGGAGACAGCAGGCATTCACTGTATTCCAACAGGGAGGGCTCACACACCATTATTGGTTCACACATTGAGCTGGTGGCTTAAAGAATTAACAACTGACCATCCCAGAGGAGAAGGAACAGAGCATGCCTTTTTGCCAGTAGTGCATCTGCTTTTGCATTGCTAGTGGCTAGATGAGGTGGACTTCAGCTGAGCATGTCTCCTGTTTCTTTGAGAGAGAGAGGGGAGATGCTATGGATTTGTCTGAGCTCTCCTTGGTGTCAGCTGGTTGAAACGTGGTGGTGAATTATACACATGCAAGATGTATGAAGTGAAGTTGAACTAGATAGTTCTTGTCATGCTGTTCTCTGGTTTCCATGTTTCTTTAGCCAAATGTTTCCTTTTGCTGAGGGTTGCGCTGCCTGTAGCATGTTCTCCTCATCTGAGGCTCAAATGACACTTGCTTTCTTGGCACGACACCAAGACAAAGACATTTTGCTTCACTAGGGACTATGGTGCAACATTTACTGGGGCTAATGAAGTCAGACTGTGTGAGAAGAAAACATGATCCTCCCTTCAGTTCCTGTGAGATATATCATCTAAAGAAATATATGGAGAAGCCAGCAGAGCATTCATAGTAAAAGCCACACTGGAGTGTGTCACCCTCAAAAGCAGAAAGAAGCTGCTTCCCTGCTCTCTGCTGGGGTTTTTCATGTTCCTGTGTCATGCTTTCAGTCTTTCATCTGTTCAAGGTTTTAAAAACTTTTTCCACCTGGTCTTTCTGCTGTGGATACAGTGCCAAAGGGCACACCTGATTAGTGTCCAGGGTCACCTCAGGAGACCTGGGTTAAGATTGAACCTAAGTTCCAGGCACAGCACATTTGATGAACTGTGCTTTTCCCTAAGGGGCTTTTTTTCCCCCCATCTTACAAAATAGCTCTCATAGATTGGTGTGACTGATGATGTCCACTCAGGAGAAGCAAATTGTTTGAAGTCAAACAGGTTGGCATGGATAGATGCAGAAGTGTTGTGGGATGGAGCCAGGCGGTGAAACAGAAAGGCTTCAGGTTGTGTCTGCCATCAGTTAAGGGCCTGGGAGCTGTGGGTCAGCACAGCTTCCTTTTGAATTGTAGACCTTGATTTTTCACTGTGGCTAACTTATTTATGTTGTTATGGCCATGTGGTGTGTCACCTTGCCCCATCTGCCTTCACTGGGTATCCCTCATTTCCCAGCCATTTTAATCATATTGAGAGCTACCTTCTTTCTCAGACTGACCTGCCAGTGTTTATGTACAACAAATAGAGGAGGGTGGAGTAGTGATGGTGACATTTGGCAGCATGAGCCAGCCCTCTAAGTAGAGGGGAAGAGTGTGTTTCCTTGGGCTGAGCTTCTGTTTTGCCTTTTCTCCTACTGCTCACTCCTTCATTGACAGTCCTCTGTGGGGTCACCTCCTTTAATCCTTGTGCAGCAAAGGTTAATGTTAATGCTGTGTGTGAGGGAAGGAGTCCCTGCTGGCAGAGAAGAAGAATAATTTAATAAAAAAGTAATCATTGATCAGTGGCTCCAATCTGTCAAAGGTCACTTATCGATCTGTCTGTCATTGTGAGTCAGGCCCTCTGTTTTAATGACCTAATTCCCAGGTAAGTTTCTCTGTTATTTGGCAGAAGTAGGGCTAGGAAATCCTGCCTCTTATAGGAATGTCGTTCTTGGCATGTCATGCCAGGGGAAAAAAAAGCCTTGCAGTAATCTCAGCTATCCATGCTTTAAAGTGCTCCTAGTCCTGCTTGTTTTATATGTTTGCTATCTCAAGAAAACCAAAAGTTGCAAGGATCATGGAGGTTATATGTCCTTTTGCTACTGGGGAAGTCTCTTCAGGCCAGAACCGAAGTGCAGTTACAGGGGTAATGCAGAGGAAGTGGACACTTGTGAAGCTGTAATAGTTCCTTGTGCCCTAATTTAGTTTGAAAGAAGTAGGGACAAATATGAGAGAAGGCTCCAAATCATCAAATTCTTTTGAAAGAATCATCAGATTTTGTTAAAAGTGTCTGGCAGGCATTCCTCTTCCTTCTGGCCTCTAATATGAGCTGTAGGAGGGCACACAATGAGGTGTAAAGATGTCACATTTTTGAGTGGTTACGGAGAAATTCAAGAGCAGCATGTAATCTGCTCACTGCAAGGGACAGCATTCACCAGCCCTTCTGATACGATATCCCATTGGAAACCTCCTGAGATGTAAAAATCCTATGGGCTCAACTAGCTGTGGTGCTTGTAGGAAGATGAGTTTTATAGCATTCTCTGCAAATCCTATCCAGATGTTGGTTGCCAAAGGCTGCTGCCCCTGGATGGGAGCATTCCCACTTGCCATATCTCTCACTGGTACCCTCTTCCCATGCAGCACAAAAATACATAATCCAGTCTTTTACATAGAGTCTTTTTATAGGCATACTAAAAGTGGCATTAAAAATATAGGACTTAATGTATCTTTTGCTGCAAATGCTGCTACATGTAATATTCATATTGTTCTAGAGTGCATGTGTACAGGTAAGGTGGGTAGCTCACAAAGGCTGCAGCCTGCAGTGCATGTCTGAATAGAAGGAGCAAGAGGAACCCAGGCCAGAAGGGCTGTGGCATAAATTGACAGCAGTGGAGACTGACATGACATTTCATGACATGATGTTGTAAAGTTAATAGAGTTAACCAGGCTTTATGTCTTTATCTACAATCGCAGTTCCTGAAACAGGATGCAGAGGGTTGTTCTGATCCAGAATAGGAGGATGCTGGACTGGAGATGAAAAGTGTGAGTTTCTGTGGCAGTTTGCTTCTGCTGTGGCGTAGGCATCCTTGAGGCTTTGTCCTGTGCTCCAGATCTCAACAGAACACAGAGGAAGTTCACATGTCTTTCGGAAATGCCCAGGTTAAACTTCAGGAAAAAAGAGCAGCTCAAAATTCCATCTTCAGGGCTTGTTGGTGTCTTTGATTATAAAATATCCTCTGTCTTAAGCATCTAATGAAAAATTTAGGATAAAAAGTACTTTCTAGCCTTGCTAAAGCCAATGAAAATTGTTTCTGACTTCAGTAGAGCTGAATATTACTTTATTTCCCCTAATTCTTTGGATAACATTAATCACCTTCTTCCGCCAACAAAATGCAGACTCTCTACACTAGAACTGTGTGCATCTGAGAACAACAACAGTAATTGAGGGAGGATCTGTCGTCTGCTGCAACTGTGACTTCTGGCCTTTCCTGTTGTCTTGATGGAGTAATGAACATCTCTGCTTTGTTTCTTTGCACCCTCTTGGCTGCTTTGCTCTTAGAAGCTGATATTTAACTCCTGAAGCACTTCTCCTTGAATGTCATATACCTCACTGAACTTTCCCAAGATATGTTGTGCAATAAATATATTGATACCCTCTGCAGGCAGGTACGGTTTGTAGAGTCGTATTTTACCATGTGCCATGAGTAAGTGGAGGTCACTGATTTTCTATTACTTGTCTCTTGTGGGAGCAGGTGTGTGTGGCAGCTCTCTGATATTCCTCAGGGACCAAGCTCCAAACATCTGGTAGTGTGTGACAGGTGCCTCTGTGTGTGTCTGTTTGGGGTCTCTTCAAGCAGACGTGTAGAGTTACAGAAAGGCTATAAAATTTCTTTGGGGATTTCATTGCGAGCTGCTGGAGCGATTAATGAATAGCAGCAGGGTGCTATGTGGGTGTTTGCTCCAAGGCTGTCTCTGATTATACAGGACAGGGACTTGCACTTTTTCACACAGAAGAAAATGAAACAGTAGTATTTTTCTTGGGGATTTTTTTTCTCTTTTAAAGTGAACATGCTGACTTATGGAAGAGGAGCGCTGTGCCTCACTGGTGTGTGGGTGTCAGCCTCAGCTTCAGTGCTGTGGTTCACCGCAGACTACATAGGTAAAGAAAGATTTTTAGAGAAGGAGGTTCTGCTCTGGCCCCTCTCAGGGTACATTACTTTCCATGGTTATTGATGGTCTTGTAACTCTCAAGTGGCAGAGCAGAGAGGAGTCCTTATATCAGTTATGAAAGGCCATCAATAACTGTTGGAAATAACGTACCAAGAGCTGGTCCCTCTTAAACCCAATTAAAAGCAAAACCTGGTTTTAGTCTTCGAATTGAGAGAGTTTGTGGTTTGGTTAGGTTTTCACTTAAAGTCCTGGAGCGGCCAGGGTGGCTGGCTATGCCGTGGAGAACAACTGCTTTGGAAGATGGCAGAGGAGCAGGCCTGGGAGTGGAAAAGGAACTTAATTCTTTTTATTCTGACAGTTGAGGGGAGGAGGAAAGAGCAAATGAATCCCATGGCCTACAGCACAGAGAGCACAGAAATGTGGATATGAAGTGGCTTGTGGGGTGTGTGACATGAGGGAACACTTAACGTTATTTCCGCTTTTTACTGCTGGTACCAAGCTCTGGAGTTCAGGGTCTCCTCCAGTGGTGGAGGATAATGTTCATCCTCACAGCATCTCATGCAGGCCAAGAAGTAATACTCATGGAGTTGCCTTAGCAGTACCATCAGCTATCAACACAATAATACATGGTTCTGCAATGATACCCTGGCAGGCCAAGGAAAGAGGAAACAACTGCAGTCTTTTTCTTTTCTAAACTGAAAGATGTGGCAGGTAGTTTGTAGCTACACAATATAACCACTGGCAAACCAAGTGGGGAATAGGATCCACTACTTCAACTTTGGACAGATTTTGATCACTGAATTGCTCTGCTACCTATAGAGAGCTTATGATGCAGTTCAGCATTGCCAAATTGGATAGAATTAAGGAGTGACACCAAACACTGTCCGGTTTATTTTGAAAGATAGTTGTTGTCATTAAACTAAGTAGAACATCCCATTGATGACATACATTTTTAAATTTTGTGTTGTATTTTTAAAGCTTTTTGTATGCATTAAAAAAAAGCCCCCAAACTACTCACAGGACATCTTTAAAATGTCCTAGCCTGTATCATGACCTGTGATCATGCAAGTGTCAGCCTTAATAGCTTTATCCTTTCCCCTTCTGTAAAACAGAACTAGTGTTGTTTTAGCCCCTTTCCTGATGTTGAGGAGCTAAATTTTGTGATGCACAGTCAATTGCTTTAGACTAACGTATGAGGCATCAGTTGGTCTGATGGTCACCCTCCTTGTGGATGCTATTAGCTTACGATGAATATGAGGTAACCTCGTTTGGCTTAAGCCTTTCTTGTTACGATCTGAATTAAATTTGATTATTTGCTGTTAACCAAGAACATAGACCTGTGAACCCCTCAGTTGATGGGCTGATGGGTAACTGTCTCAGTAAGCCACAGTGCCTTAACTGTGTGTCTATGCCCCTAATATGTTACCCAGACCTCATACTCCTCCATCCAGCACTCTCTCTTCTCCAGTATTTTTCCTAGCTTATAGTAAGAGATTTTTGCATCAGAGACTTAGTACAAACAAGCTGTGATTGACCTTTTAAACCAAACAAGCTTACATGTTTCCAATATGAAGAGACAGCAGACAAGCCTCTGGCTCGAGGCAGAAGATGGAGAAGAAAGGGAGGGATAAATATCAAGAGGAGTAGGAATAAAGAACATGGCCTTGCTATGGAGAGCAGAGGAAAAAAACTAAAACTTCTGCTTGCTTTGTCAATATGTCTGAAATGTTGCAAGACACTTTGTAGTGGGAGTCTCTGCTCTGTGGAGAGAGGAGGAGGAATGTGCCTGTGTGTATTTATAGACCATAAATATTTGTTTTGTGCAGGTTTTAGATACTCTCTGTCATCTGAAGTTCTTCTCAGACTTGGCATCTGTTCAGCCACGTAGAGGACTTGTGTGCATGTAAAGTCTGCTCTAGGAGTCAGCTCTCCCTTGGGGTAAATGCTCTGTCTTTCGTTACCCCTAAGCAAGGAAGTTTTGAATTTCATCTGGGAGTTCAAAAAGAAAGATACACTGAATTAATGTCATGTGTGTGCTCTGGCCCTTGCCCATCCTGATTGTTTCGCCCACTTCATCCACATTAGAGACTGCACTTCTCTGAGGGTATTTTCTAGAGGAAGCTCAATGATCACTGTACTCTTGTTTTTTAAGGGATTAATGTATTTTGTCCCTGGAATTGGGCAGCAGGGCTGACTGGTTGAAGAGCGTGCTGGCTGAACATGCAGAGGGCAGTTGGTAAGACAGAGCATAGTTGCAGGAGGTGAACTGTGGGTGAGGCAGGGATTGTGTCTTGCATGTTCCTATGGAAGGGCTTCTAAAAGTCATAGTTATGACTTTGCTTTGAAAGTTGTCTGAAAGACCGCAACTACACAGTCTGTTCATGCTTTCTTAGGATAAGTGCTTTTTGCCCCTTATCCTCATGTTAAACTGTGTTTACTATATTTACTTTGGACCTTTGACTTCTAGCAGTGTTGTGGTGGGTTGACCCTGGCTGGATGCCAGGTGCCCACCAAAGCCGCTCTATCACTCCTCTCTTCAGCTGGACTGGGGAGAGAAAATATAATGAAAGGCTCGTGGATCAACACAAGGACAGGGAGGGATCACTCACCAATTGTGGTCACAGGCGAAAAACAGACTTGACTTGGGGAAAAAAACCCAAATCAATTTAATTTGTTACCAATCAAATCAAAACAGGATAATGAGAAGTAAAACCAAATCTTAAAAACGCTTCCCCTCCCCACCTCTCCCTTCTTCCTGGGCTTGACTTTACTCCTGGTTTTCTCTACTTTCTTCCCAGCAGCAGCCCAGGGGGACAGGGAACAGGGGTTACGATCAGTTTGTCACATGTTGTTTCTGCTGCTCCTTCCTCCTCAGGGGCAGGACTCCTTACACTCTTCCCCTGATCCAGCGTGGGGCCCCTCCCATGAGAGACAGTCCTCCATGAACTTCTCCAACGTGGGTCCTTCCCATGGGCTGCAGTTCTTCACGAACTGCTCCAGAGTGGGTCCCTTCCACGGGCTGCAGTCCTTCAGGCACAGACTGCTCCAGCGTCGGTCCCCTGCAGGGTCCTGCCAGCAAACCTGCTGTGGCGTGGGCTTCTCTCTCCATGCGTCCACAGGTCCTGCCAGGAGCCTGCTCCAGCGTGGGCTTCCCACAGGGTCACAGCCTCCTTCAGGTGCATCCACCTGCTCCGGCGTGGGGTCCTCCCTGGGCTGCAGGTGGAGATCTGCTCCAGCGTGGACCTCCCTGGGCTGCAGGGGCACAGCCTGCCTCACCATGGTCTTCCCCACAGGCCGCAGGGGAATCTCTGCTCCGGCGCCTGGAGCATCTCCTCCCCCTCCTTCTTCACTGACCTTGGTGTTGGCATAGGTGTTTCTCTCACATGTTCTCACGTCACTCTCCAGCTGCAAAATGTGCGGGTTTTTTGTCCCTGTTCTTAAATCTGTTATCCCAGAGGCTCTACCACCATTGCTGGTGGGCTCGGCCTTGGACAGCAGCAGGTCCGTCTTGGAGCCAGCTAGCGTTGGCTGTATCGGACATAGGGGAAGCTTCTAGCAGCTTCTCACAGAAGCCACCCCTGTCGCCCCCCCACTACCAAAACCTTGCCATGCAAACCCAATACAAGTGTATTCTTTTATCTAGGGCCTGATGTTCTTTCAGATCATGTTAAATCATGACAAAGAAATGCAAAATTGAGTGCTGTTAAGGTGTCCCTGGGCTCTTGCAAAATACAGATCAGATGTTTTGGAGTTTACATTTCACCTTTGCATGAGCCTTAGATCAGGCTGTTTCCTGCCTAGAAAAATACTTGAGATCTGAATCAGCTGTCACGTTCTAAGTGCTGAGTGAATGGAAGAAGAATTTCAGGTTTTCTGTTGATACTTGTATCATTTCTACCTTGCCCTGTGATCCATGGATTTTAAGGCTAGAAGTGGCCATTATAATGATCTACTCCAATTGCCTGTGTAAATGGGGGAAGCTATATGACCTACAGCATATGCTTGTATACGGTGAAGCTATTTTGGAGACTTAAAATGTTTTGGGAACAGTACACTGGGGACAGTTTCTCGCCCCCACCATCCTTCAGCTTTGTCTTAAACCCTTTCTGATATTTATTGGCCCTTTGGGGCTCAGGCTGTGTCTTCTTTGGTGTTTTTTACATTATTTACCTTGATCAGGGTAGGAACACAGGACTGCAGAGGACTTCCTGAGTCCTATGACATGCAGCTGTATATCTTCTAAAGAAAATAAACCCCATTAGTTTTGTGATGTCTGCTTCTTTTCTGGATGGATGGCTATTTCAGAACTTCAGTCTTCTGATTGTTAGGAATGCTATTTTAATTCTCAGTATACGCTTACTTATAGCCAGTTTATACACCTTTGTTATGGTGCCAGTGTTGCTCTTCAGCTTAATTCTCTCTTCTCTGTCCCCAAAGTATTTATAGACAGTAGTCATGTCTCTTGGCCTTTGTCTTGTTGGGCTAAAAGTACCATGTTGTCTTAGTCTCTTCTTGTGAAATAGGCTCTGGGTTGTTTGGCTCATCCTTGGAGGCTCTCAAAACTTGCTTAGTCTGGCTTCCTCCTTCATGCGTACAGGTGATCAGAATAGCACGTGCTGTTTCAGAGCAGATCTAACCAGCATCTGGCACGATGGCTGGAGGAAAGCCTTGGACATGTTAGGGCCTCTGGGTACTGCTGAAGGCAACTCACTGCCAGGTTTGTGTGCAGATCCATCTGTCAGGACTCAGCACAGAACCCTCACGTTTTAAACCTCTGCACAAACTGTTTTAGTTTATGTGGTATTTACAAAGCAGAAGGATCCGATTTTCATAGTATGGATGATGGATGTTGGTCCTTGTGGCAACATGGACTCAACTTCTGCTCTAGAGGCATTGTTGGTATTTTCTCAGCCCCACAGGCTGGGGAAAAGGTGTAATTGGGCAAGTCAGATTTAATTCAGAAGCCAGCGTGCTGCTTCTCCCTGTTAGTGCATCTATGTTAAGCATCTGCCTAATGTAATTGCAGGGCCAAATTGATTTATGAGGTCAAATAATCAGATAGACAATACACTTAGCACAAGATAGGTCCTCCTTTAGCATAATTGAGGGTATACACTTTTTTGATAGTATGTGGATCTGAACACATCTGCCTTTTGAGAACATGGTATGGTTGTATGTAATACTTCACATATGAACCTGAACATGCCTTAAATAAGGATAGATGTGAAATGGTTACATATAAATGCACTTCTAGTGTGAGATTACATATGCACATAAAACTGTTGGAATCTTCTGTTGATAATGAAGAATGAATATAATGAGAATGAAGCCCCCATAATCCAAGGGGAAATGGTTAGCAACCTGCTACATAACTTAAGACACACACAAGTCTATTGGGCTGGATGAGATCCACCCAAGGGTACTGAGGGAGCTGGCGAAAGTTCTCACTAAGCCACTTTTCATCATTTATCAGCAGTCCTGGCTAACCAGGGAGGTTTCAGTTGACTGGAGGTTAGCAAATGTGACCCCCAAGAAGGGCTGGAAGGAGGATCCAGGCAACTACAGGCCTGTCAGCCTGACCTGGGCACCAGGGAAGCTGGTGGAGCAGATCATCCTGAGTGCCACCACGTGGCATGTACAGGGCAACCAGGTGATTAGGCCCAGTGAGCATAGGTTTATGAAAGGCAGGTCCTGCTTGACTAACCTGATCTTCTTCTATGATAAGGTGATCCACTTAGTGGATGAGGGAAGGGCTGTGGATGTTGTCTACCTAGACTTTAGTAAAGCCTTTGATACCATTTCCCACAGCAGTCTCCTGGAGAAACTGGCTGCTCATGGCTTGGACGAGTGTATTCTTTGCTGGGTAAAAAACTGGCTGGATGGCTGGGCCCGAAAAGTTGCAGTGAATAGAGTTAATTCCAGTTGGTGGCCAGTCACAAGTGGTGTTCCCCAGGGCTCAGTATTGGGGCCAGTTCTGTTTAATATC
>JAVKLA010000031.1:1601255-1665283 GCA_034782735.1 Sagittarius serpentarius | reverse complement strand
TGGCCAGTCACAAGTGGTGTTCCCCAGGGCTCAGTATGGGGGCCAGTTCTGTTTAATATCTATCAGTGATCTGGATGAGGGGATTGAGTACACCCTCAGTAAGTTTGCAGACAACACCAAGTCGGGTGGGAGTGTTGATCACTTGAGGATAGGAAGGCTCTACAGAGGGATCTGGACAGGCTGGATCCATGGGTCAAGGCAAATTGTATGCAGTTCAACAAGGCTAAGTGCTGGGTCCTGCACTTGGGTCACAAGAACCCCACGCAACGCTACAGGCTTGGGGAAGAGTGGCTGGAAAGCTGCCTGATGGAAAAGGACCTGGTGGTGCTGGTTGACAGCTGGCTGAGTATGAGCCAGCAGTGTGCCCAGGTGGCCAAGAAGGCCAACAGCATCCTGGCTTGCATCAGAAATAGTGTAGCCAGCAGGAGTAGAGAAGTGATCACCTCCCTGTACTCGGCCCTGGTGAGGCCGCACCTCGAATCCTGTGTTCAGTTTTGGGCCCCTCACTACAAGAAAGACACTGAGGTGCTGGAGCATGTCCAAAGAAGAGCAACGAAGCTGGTGAAGGGTCTAGAGCAGAAGTCTTATGAGGAGCGGCTGAGGGAACTGGGGTTGTTTGGCTTGGAGAAAAGGAGGCTGAGGGGAGACCTTATCGCTCTCTACAACTACCTGAAAGGAGGCTGTAGTGAGGTGGGTGTCGGTCTCTTCTCCCAAGTAGCAAGTGATAGGAGAAGAGGAAACGGCCTCAAGTTGAGCCAGGGGAGGTTTAGACTGGATATTAGGAAGAATTTCTTCACCAAAAGGGTTGTCAAGCATTGGAACAGGCTGCCCAGGGAAGTGGTTGGGTCACCATCCCTGGAGGGATTTAAAGGACGTGTAGATGTGGTGCTTAGGGACATGGTTTAGTGGTGGACTTGGCAGTGCTAGGTTAATGGTTGTACTCAGGGATCTTAAAGGTCTTTTCCAACTTAAATGATTCTATGAATCTCTGATTCTATAATCCTATCGTGTGTGCATACCACCCTATAGTGTGATAATATAACAGAGAATTTAGGTACCTAAAGTCAGGAAATTGAGAGTTTCTGTTCCCGTAACACTACTAAATGCTCTTCTCCATATGGTATGTTTAGGCCATAATTATGATAAAATCCACAGGAAAACACAAAGTCTAACATCTGTACTTGGGGCTAAATCATGGTTATAGTTGGGAATGGATGTTCACAATCTCCGAGTTTTACACAGTTAAATACTTAACATAATAAATATGTTTGCATTGTATACGGCACAATTGTAAAAGAAGAGACCTGCAAGGAAAATGTTATTATATATAGCATGCTGGGGTTGCATCTCTTAGTATTGTGTTTAATGGTTTCCTTGTTGGAGGTTGAAATTTTGATGAATGAAGAGAAGCCAGGACACTACAATATGAGTCTCATCCCTCGGCAAATGTGTATTGCGTATTGTCTTTTATCCTTAAGAAAGGAAGAGGGGCTTTTACAATAGAGGGTTCTCCAGTTGAGCAGACAAAGGTATATAACAAGATCAAGTGGTTAGAAGCTGAAATAGACAAATTTGGACTAGAAATAAGGTGCCTATCTTTAACAACTATGATAATTAGGCCTTGAAAAAATGTTCTAGGAATTGTTATGAACTCTCCATTAAGAAAAATCTTTAAGACAGGATTGGATTTTTTTTTTTGGCCTCTGCTTCAATCAGAAATTAATTCAGAGAAGTTCTCAGGCCAGATGACCCCCAGGGATGTTCTCTGGCTTCATAATCTGTGAATCTTTCATGAGTCATATTCCAGCCTTGGTTGTACAAAAAAGATTATCTTTGTGGTTGAAAGAAACAGAAAAGTGTTTCCTCCATGTGGTCCCTGTGTGATGCTGGGAATCACAAAAATTGTATGTGGCTCACATTCCTATCTATAAAATGGATGTAGTATATTTTTCCTCATGTAGGTGTAGAGAAGTGAGATGCTTCTGTGCAGAGAAGCTTGGGTCTATAGGGCTGTGTCCATCTGAGTCATGCTGGGTGTTTTTTTTCCCTTAGGTGTTTGCAAGTAGGATTCAGAGACACTCATCTCTCTAGTGTTGAATAGTAACAGATCATCTGCCAGAATGTGGTAGGGCAGAGGTAGAGTGGATCACTGCATCTTTTGATTGCCCACATTTCTGACATGTGTATGTGGAGCTAAGTGAGAAGATGACCCTGACCAACACAACCGCTCTTCGATGCTTACTTTGCCTGCAGAGGCCTGTGTTCAGCGATGCTAGGCTGACTGCAAACAGAAATGTGAGGGAGGAAAAAAAAGATTCCCTCTGTTTCTGGGTGTATTTTTCTAGATGATTCAAGCTCCTTAATTGCCAGTTCTTTGTCGGTCCATTGTATCTGGGGATATAATGGAAGCCAAGGATTGAAGTGGTGGGAATGCTGGAGACAGGTAATAAATGGGCCTGAAAGCTATCGATAATTTCTCTGACCAGTGTTTGAGATCATCTTCACTCCTGCCCTCTCTCTGGGAAGATGACATAGACATTGACTATGGTTCCTCAAAATGTGTGCACAAGGAATTCATGATCATTAGTCCTGTGACATGGGCAGTGAAAAACTCCTGCCAGAACGTGGTAGCGCAGGGGTGGTTTGCATTTCTGCCCCTCACTGACAGTCGATTCCCCCTTGCTCCTTTTCCTGCCTGCTGCACGTGTGAGGGAAGTTCTTAGTCCCTTTTGGCCCTGGGGTTGCTCTTCCCAGCTGCATACGGCAAAGCACGCTCAGCCTGCCACTGTGCACCATCAGCTTTTCAGGAGCTAATTGGATAAACCCTATTCTAGAGCCCATTGAACTTGCCTGTAACAGCGCTTAATTAAAGTGCAGAAAGTTTGAAGAGATAGCAAGTTAAGGCTTAATGCAATAACAAAATGGCACTATTCCACCATCTGCTTCCTTCAAGATGTTAATTGCTTCCTCATATTTGTTTGTTTTAATTAGGAGAGAACCTTGATTAAAATGGAATGAGGAGGGGTAAGGGTAGAGGAATGAAAGGCTGGGAGGAGAGGAAGAGGGGAGTGCAGGAGAGGGAGAAAGGAATGGAAGGTAAAGGTTTGACCATGCTGCTGAGTGCTGATTGGCAGCTCTAGAATAGCCAACTAGGAATAAGTATTTTGGCACTTGTGGATATAGCGCGGACAAGCAACACAGTGTTGTGTCATGGAGAAACTCGGGCATAAAAGATGAAAGGAACAAGTGAAAAAAAGCAAAAGCATTTTTCACGGAGCTGTCTTTGTTATAACTGCTTCTTACCCACTTCTGCAGAATCTTCTCTGATTGTGCACTGTGACTGCAGCGCTTTGTTTTTTCAGTCTTGAGTCATAACCCACATGGAAGAAGAAGCAACCAGACTTTATCCATGTTCACTTCTTTCTTTCCTCTCCCTTGAGCTACCATCCGTCTGCATTAAGTTCATCTTGGAAAGACTTCAATTTCTTATGAGCAGCTCCAGATAAAAGCATTTTCTAATGATTGATAACCATGTCTGCTTGAAGAATAATGTCAGCAATTTTCCGAATAGATGACTGATAAAAGAAAACTTAAAAAATAATTAAAAAACATACTCCCCCATATTCCTAAGTAGTGGCTTTGGCTGAAACTTCAGGGATAGGAGCTTAGAAACTTTTAATTGGATTCATCTGACTTACCTTTTTCTCTCCTTTTTTCTGTTTCTTTCTCTGTGTCTTTTTTTTCCCCCCTTCCCTTTCCCCTTTTTAGCCCTCTTGAGAGTGAAGTCTGATTTCCCAAGCAAGTATAAATGTAATTAAAGTCAAATACAGCTCTTAAAAAAGGGAAGCAACTAATTTCTTTTCTGGGCCAGTGGTATTGTGGACAGATCTTGATAATGGGAAAGCACCGACACGGGAGCATGAAATGGGGGTATTGGAGTCACTGAAATAATAAAACACTTACTAGCATGGTGAGTAAAAATGCTTGTTTTACAGAAGACTATAGGCCTTGTGTTTCTGTTCTCACCTCGTCTTCACCACCCTGCTCTCTGATAGATGCTGTAGCTTTGACATACCCAAACCTACTGTCCCAGGGACTCTCACTCTTTTTTTTTTCATTTGCCACTTAGGATTTTTTTTAAAAAATCTCTTTCACTAGTGGAAAGTAGTTCCATTCCCCTGTGGCAAGCTTAAGAAAGCTTGTGGTCAAAGAAAAATCTTAAACTTAATCTCTTACATAAAAATAGGAAAAAAAAATATTCCCAAACCAAACCCCTTACCTGATCACCTTGAATGGATTGGTGAATGTTTTCTTTGGTGACTGTGGAAAATCTGTAGGCTTTACATTGCAGTCACATTCCCTTAGCTTAGCTCTCACCTGTAGCACTGGGTACTTTGGGTTTTGCTGTTCTTGAGATTTCATCAGTATGACCAGTCACCTTTGTAGCAGACTAGCAATATATATATAAACAACTATTATACAGTATGTATGGACAAATATCCTGTGGCTGTGAGGTTTAGTACAAGGATGGGAGCATGGCTTTTCACCTGTGGATCTCTGGTTCAAATTCAAGTGCTTTAATTTCGTCCTTTAAATATAGTGTAATTGTTCCCTTGGGGCAGGGTAGGAGACTCACTGGATCAATTCTAATCACATTGCTTAGTGTTACAGACTTGAATACTTCTGAGATGTAAGCTATAAAAGAAGCAAAGGAGAACACAGATTAGTAGGGACTGCAGATTAGACTGAATGGTATGCTGGGGTACCTTGGGTTTTCTTTGGACATTCCTAAATTAATTTTGTTTCTTTTTACATTATAAAACCCATCAAGATCGCAACTCAGTATGATGCAATTACTAGTTCCGTGCAATTCTGTCATCCCACCTAGAAGAAGTTCACCAGACCCTCAGTGATATCTCTGTGAAGAGGCAGGAAAGGGCTGGGACTCCTCAGCTTCTAAGAGGGCTGGGGCAGGGAGTGCTGTAAAAGTCACGGTGGTCTGGAGAAAGGGGCATGTGACCTTCAGTTCCTGGGTTACAGCCAAGACTGAAGAGCAGAGGGGTGGCTTTACTAAAAGTGTGTGAATGTGTCTTTAGGTGTTAAGAAGCAGGATGTGAAATGACTGAGCAGCAGGCAGACGTCCACTCTGGCAGAGGGCAGTATGAGATGGCACTGAAACAAGAATCGGGTGAGAGTGAAAGGAGGGAGCACACGCAAACCCCTCTTAATGCAAAGTTACTGCAATAAAGACAAGCTGATTTCAATGTGCAGGGTCTTGTGTTTTGAGTGTGAAAGTACTGAAAGAGGATGTGCACTGGCTGGGGTAGCTAGAGGCATCAGTATCTAGCTGGTGTCTTGGGATAAACCTTCAACAGGAGAATTTTCTCAGCCTAGTGTTGTGGAGTCTATTGGGGATGAATGTCTGGAGAAGATGTCACTGTGGGTTTTGGGATTCTTAGCTTTTATGGGTGTGAAGATTAATCGAAGTTTGTTCTTGAAGTCTGTGAAATCAATTGAATCAGAGTGTGGTGGTGTTTTTGGTGTGGGTTGTGTTTTTGATTTGTTGGTTTTTTTTTGTTTTTGTTTTTTTTTACCAGCAGTGCTGCTTAAATAATTTTTCTGACTTTATTTCTATTACCTATCTAAATAGCAAATATTCTGCTGAACACCACTGTTGCCTTCCTTCTCTGTTCAATCACACACTCTTGCCTCTGGTACTGTTACCTCAGACTTTATTTTCATCATCATGAAACAGCCCGCAGTCCTGTGGTTTAAAATCAACTAGTTGTGTATTGAATGGCAGGTGTAGTTGGTACAGTTGCAATCTTAATTTCTCCCTCTAGTTGGAAAAAGCTATTGGGAATGGATATTTTAGGAGATATACTTTGAATGCCTCTAATTCTGCTGCCCTGGGTGAGCAGTGTTTGCCATAGTGGAGCTGTACAGGATTCTCTTGGGAGACGCCTGACAGAAAGCCAACAGTGAGCTGTATTCCAAGACAACAGACTACCTCAGTGTTGCAGTGTAACTGTATACCTTTTATTGGCATATATTTTTTAACAGGTGACTACTTCTAGCCTGTATTTGTGAGGTAATGGGAAGACCACAGTAGGCTGATGGGTTTCCTGTATCCTTTCCCCTTTTCATTTAATTCTGTAGGAAATCCTACGTTAGGGATTCTGTAAAAGCAGTTTACAGTGATGTATGTCTTCCCTTTCCCATAAACTGCGAAGGCAGTTTTACTTTCTGCAGAAGTAGACATTGCACATGTTTGAAAACCAGCTGCTTCGAAAGCAGCTTTTCATTTTCTGTAAAACAATATTTGTAATGAAATGTAGCTAAAACCTTGTATTTTCTCGCAAGGCGAACGTAGATATACAGGCATGTGCTTTGTACCTTTTTTCCTTTATTTAGATCTTAGTTAAATGCATAGAGGGATTTTCTCCTGTTAGATGCATGTCTTTTTAACTTGCCTTTATTTTTGACTTTTAAAAGCCCCAGAAAAGTGGAGGAACATGCAGGAATCTGTAAAGCAGGCTTAAGTAGTTGTACTTAGCTGATCCTTAGTGCTGGGCAGTGCTGCATACAAGAAGCCTGCCTGACTTTACACCTTTCCTTTCCTTTGAGCCTTTCAGATGGCTTAGATGACCACTGGTGAAAAATGGAGTTAAATGTACCCATTTTTTCTCCATATGGTCAACTGCCTGTTTTTGGAGCCCCAGAGATGAGTTGTCCCTTAGGGAGGGAGGTTTTGGGGGAAAATGAGGGGTTGCAGATCTTGTGACTGAGCAGTGTATTAACCATCGGCTGTGATTCCCATTTAAAACACAGAGCGGCCAAGTACAGATTTACTTGATTTGTGTTTAACTGGGGAAGGTGAGTGCCCCGGTTTTGCATGTTTTATCACAGGAGGGAGCTATCATATGGCTGGGCATGGCAGTCCCCGGGGAGGTGCAGACCATGTCAGCTCTCCATGGGGGAACCTGTTGTGCTGTGAAAAGTTGTCTTGTGCTGGTGGAGTGAGAGGGCAGCTGGAGGTGGGTCAGGAGTTGAGGCAGATAAAGGTTTCTTCTTTCCCTGCCATTGCCCTGCCTTTCTCCCTGCCTGCTGAGTAATCCTGCGCCTGTTTGGGGCTGAGCCATCAGGAGTAAGGAAAGAAAATCTGCTACGTTTTATAGATGCATCTTCCCTTGCTTAATTTGAAAGGGGACTACTAATGTCATAAAGGAAAATAGGTTGCTTTTATGTTAGCTTGTCTTTTGAGTGGGTTGAGCACTTTACAATCACTAATTAAACTTTATGATGTTGCTGCTGTACTCCTAGCTATGTCCCCTGAAAGAGCACTTTGCCTAAGGCCACGCAAACAGGTCACAAGCTGCCTTCTTTTGACTCATGCATGTAGCCTGACTGCTAGAAAATGAATCTTATTGCATGCTGAACTACTGAGCAGCAAAATATTGGCAGCCAATAACTAGGTACTATAGATAAAATCAGTTAATGTGTGATAAAGTTACACGGGGGAGAAGTTTGGCCTAGAATCTGGCAACTGGCAGGTTGCAGGAACCATCTGTTGCCCATGGTACCAAGGAATCATTTTCCTTAGTTACTTCTAAATCTCAGATACTCAACACAATTTGGAAACAGAAGTTCTGCCAGGTTATTAAGAGCACTTCAGGTATCCTCCTTTTAAGTGTTGATTAGAAAAGCTTTTGCCTCTGTTTCTTCCAGACTTATTTCTGTACTCATGACAGGTGTGGGGTGGGAGACTGGAGTGCTCAGTCTACCCAGGAATAAGTGATCTCACTAGTGAATTTTTCTTTCCACCCACATGTTTTAGCTATATCCTAGGCAGAGTGTCTCCTTAGGTGTAGAGAGGAGTTTTACTGTTTGTTTGTTTGTTCCTTGCTTGCCCTACTGGTGGACAGTAGAAGAATCATTGTTGCTCCTGGTGAGAGGGTTTGTGGTGTTTAATTTAGAAACTGGGGCTAATCCTGCAGCATTTCTCATTGGCTTCCAGTTTGCTATCAGCTAGCAAAAGCTTTATGTGGAAGGAGGAGCTGAAAATTGGTGCCGAAGAGGAGCGAGACCCATCACTGCCTCATCACTGATCTCTGGAGCTATGCAGAACTTCCCAGCCAGACACTGAGCTGAATGCAGGGCTTGATGTGAAGGGGAAAAAGTGGGTGCTGTTAGCAAGAACTGCTCATAATGTTTTTGTCAAAATAATGGCTTTTCAGACTGTGAAAACAATGTTAGCAGAAAGGATGTATTATTCAGAATTTCAGATTTTTTGTTGAAAGGGAGGGAAATACATTTAAAATTGATTTGAAATGAAAAGTTATGCAATTGCTAGGAATGAAGCTATTTATAAGGCAGGCTCAGTTTTCCTACTTTTCCTATTCTATTCTCCTTTCCCAGAAGAAATAAAAAGAAACAGCAAATCATAACTGGATGTTACTATAAGCCAAGCCAGGTAAATTAGAATGTTTTGTATTTTAATTAAAAACAGAAAATTCAGTGAAAATGTCTCTATATGATAAATGTATTTTCATTTTCACTAGTGGCTTTCATAGCAGCCAATTGTCCTTTGTCAGCTGTATTGCTAACCATACAGAGATTCGTATTTAGTACGGCAGAGCACAAAATATGTCCTGTGCAGATACTGTACAGAGATATTCCCTGACCCACTATTGCATCTGTACCCTGAGAGATTCTGTCCTGGGGAGTTGCAGGAATTCAAGTCTTTTCCTCACTCTCTCTTTTTTTTCTTTCCTATTTTTAAAATATATGATTTTGAATCCTGACTTGAGCAGTTCGAGTTGGGATTTCGAATTCGCAGCCCAGTCACTCAGAATGTCAATTGTCTTCCAGGGCACTGCACTGTGAGTCCCAAGGCTGGAAGCTTTTTAAAAGACCATCTGACTTTTAAAGGAACATTTGCAGGAGAATATGTATCTTTTAGGTCTTTCTAAATCTACCAAGTGTGATTGATTTATCAATATGTAACAACTCATGCTTAAATAAAAAGACATATCTTCTCCAGTAGAGTTAAAATGCCCCATTAGAAAATTTAAAATAATTTCTGAAGGCATTAATTTCCATAATGCTGCTAGTTAGCTTTTTTTTTTTTTTTTCCCCCTGGGCTCACGTGAGGTATTAAGCTGGCTGACAGGCTTTGCTTCTTGGGTCTGTGGCCCTGGCACACTGCTGCCTGGTTTGGGGTTTTCAGCAGTGAGTTTTAATACAAGGAAAGAATAGAAGAGTGCTGGTGCCGTGTCCCCAGTCTGTTTCTCAGGTGGTGAAGGGTTATTCCCTGTTACACTATTTCCTAGTGTTTTTATCCAGGTTAATTTTAAAATGTATCAGACAATTGTACTCTCCCCCCTCCCGCTTCCTGCAGACATGCCCAAATATTTCTGACAGCCCAGGATGCGCTCTCTGGACTTCTTGTTTTAGCTAACATCTGCCTCTGTCACCCTATGTGTACGATGATTCCTCTTACACTTTGCTACACGTGCTCATTCCCTGCCTTTTTGACTACTGGTGTTTCACTTTGGGAAATGTCATTACCTCATCATTAGGTAGTTCCACTGAAATAAACAGATGAATCCTTTGTACTTTTAATTTTATCAAAATTCCTTTTGTTTTGCACATCTTAATGTTTGTTTCTACGTTTCACAGTAGCAAGTCTCTGAGGAAAAGGCATAACTAGAGAGAAAACTCATAGGGCAAAGTACTGTAAAGCACAGAAATACAGTCCAAGAAGATGTACATGAATTAAAAAAAAATACTGAAACCCCTGTCCTGTGTGTAACTCCTCCCACTCTCTGGGCTCTTGGGCTCACAGGGCTCTTAAGCCTAAATTTGTCTGATCAACAGCCTTCCTTTCAAGAGATTCTGCCATAAGCACTGTATTTCTGCTTTGAGGGTCCCTAGGGCTCGGGAGCCTAGGTAGCCTTTACCAGAGCTGTCTCAGTCCTTGGTCGTGAGGCCACTGCTGCGGCAGAGCCGCAGGTTTGTTATTCCAGTCTTGCCAGCAGCAGGCTGTCTGGGTGAGGCGGCGGACTGCTTGGTGCGCGCTGACAGGTCACCATGTAGTGCTGCAGGCACAGGCCAGGCTGAAATGAGTCCTTGCAAGTGCAGTGTGCCTAGCGTATTTCTTACCTGTCCTATGCTTGCTGGTTAGTTTTGAAACTGGCTCCTGTCATACAAAGCTACAAGCCATTTCCTTGATCTGGAAAGTTTTCAATATCCTGAGCCATTTAAAGTAGTATCCTTTTCCAGCCAAGACACGCTTAAAGATTTTTGCTAGCAGTCTATCTTGGCACAGATTTCCACTTCCATTCCTCATCGCGCTAGAGCCGAGAAACCTGTGTATGCATAACTTCTCGTCACGTCCCCCCAATAACCCTTAGGTAGGAGTGGGGAAGAGAATGGGGTGGAGTGAATTTTGGCAGGAATTTTGTATATCAGAAGATGAAAAGAGCAGAGAGCTGGAAGAATGCAGTGATTTCCCATGGCAGAGAATTCCCAGCCTGCTGTTGCGTGTATACCTACAAAAAGCAACATGTTTCTGGAGCTAGTGGTAAGGGAGGAATGTGGTTCAGAAAGCAGGCACCTGGTCTCACACTGGCTGTAGACTTTTAGAGTGCTTACTAGGTTGCCTGTGGCTTTGCTCCCTCGTGCTGGTCAGCATCAGTCACTGCGAGAGCTGTGTGGACATGGATCCCTCACACTTCAATTCTGATGTTTAACTGGGCTCCCTGAAAGGCATTCCCATTTGGTCTGTAAACAGAGCATCAGCTATTTAAGGAGCTTAGGAACTGAGCTGAGCATTCCCTGCACTGTGGACAGCTTATCACACCTGTTTGCTACGTTTGGGTGTGTTTGCTTTGTGGGAAGCTGAGTAGAAATTTTTGCATGAGATTATGAAGTTGCAATAAAACATAGAGTGCTACATGCTACATAATGGCAAAATCCACTGTAAGTTTCCAGATATCTGTGGGCCCTTTATTTCCTTTTTAAGTGGGTGCTGCTTATCTTCCCATGAGCCAGCAGACTATTGGTAATGACCTAAATGAATTACTGGCCATACCAATGACAGGGAAGTCTGGCCAGGTGCAGTGTCCCCCTCTATGCATGTTATGTTTTTAGTAAAATAACCCAACTGAGTGCATCTGTCTCCCCTCTCTGTAATATACTATCATGACATTTACAAAAATGCAAACTTCTCTGACTTACTGGAAATTGAGTTCAGGAGTGTAAAAACGTGTCGTACAAAGTGTGAACTGACTGTGATCTGCAAGTGAAGGAAAGAATGAGTTTAACCTTTGTTCTTATTCTAGTCTTTCTGATAGTCCTTTCATGCTTTTTTTTCTTCCTTTTTTAACTTTTGGGTTTTTTTAAAGGAACTACTATATGCCAGCTGGAACATAGAGGCATTTTAATGCTAGCTCAAGTACAGAAAATCACAATTATTAATGTGTATGCGAGCAGTGCCTGGGAGCTCTATTCTTTACTGTGTTGTGCTAGATTCTGTCAAAGAGAAAAGAAACTGTTCTTGCTCATGAAGAACTTAAAAAAATGCATATGAAAGGAAGAAGCAGATGGATAGACAGACAGCTAGGAGGAGCAAGATGTTATTGGTTGGTGTGCCAGCCATTACTTTTATTTTGTTGTTGCTTTTTAGGTTCTGTACCTTTTCCTAATGCTAAGTAGCTGATAAAGCAGTGCAACAGTGACTTTTTTCGTCTTGCTTCAAAGTTGGGAGTCCCCTACACTCCAACTGTGTCTCTCCTCTGAGAAGTGTCTAATACTTAGCCTGTCTCTGCAGTATCAAATATGTTTTGGGGGAAAAGTAAACCCATTCTAGACTGTTAGTCTTAGGAAAAGCTTCTTGGAAGCAGCCTCATTTTCAGCCATTGATGACATGCAGAAACGTAAATTTTTGGTAACGATAAGCACGTTTTTAAAAGACTTGATTTTTATTAAAAGAAAATGGAAATACAATGTATGTGTCAGATAATGGGATGTGGAATAAGTTTTGCCACTTAACAGTAACACCAGCACTGCGAATTCACAGAATTCCCTGCTAACATTCCCTGCTGTGATGTGTGCACCTCCTGGCTTTGCATTTGATATATTAGGATCTAGTAGAATAAACAATGCTACAAATCTGTCCAGGCTTCTTGGTGGCAGAAAGCAAAGGATGTGGGGAACAGAGGCACACCAACTACGGAAGGAGTAAAATAAATTATAATGATTCAAAGCTTTCCACTGTTGAGCTTCAAAGTCTTTAGAAAAGCAGGTATTCTTCGTTCTCTTTTAACAATGGCGGAATTGAGGGAAGGCCAGTGTTCCCAGCACAGCTGCCGTGGGAATTACAATAAAGGCTTGTTGAGTTTTGCAGAAATCTCTCTCCTGGTTAGTACCAGCTCAGAGATGGGGGAGTCTGGTTTCACCTGCATGGCAGTACAGAGCAATAACTGCTCAGCTGCTGCCAATGCTTCCTTTTAGCTAGTCCTTGTTAGTGGAGAGTTTGTGGTAATAGGAGTAATTAACACACTGGGAGTAATTTCTGTGTCCTGGAAGGGAACAGAAAGCCATCAGAGCAGCCCCAGACATGATTGCTCTGCAGGGTTACTTTATCTCTCTTTTTTTCTTTTCCATTGTGCTTGGGTTTTGATTTTTCTTCTTTGTGTTAAGAAAGCTGGAGAGCTGAAATGGTCTGTAAATTGCATTCATGCTGAGCTTGGGCTAGGTAGGCTAGTTAAAGGTCACTCCTGTGGACTACATGGCCTCCTCTTTTGGGGTGGAGAGAGTGTTTAAGAAGGGAGTCACACTGTCCCTTGTGGCTTTTTTAACTCATCTTCTTCCAGTGTAGATTTGAAGAGCTCTGGTTCTGAATTAAGTTTGTTTAAATAGGCCCAGGAGGCGAGAACCTTGCAGGGTGATTATGATAAAATGTTAACTCTTCCAGCAGCTAGATGACTTCCCAGCTCTGAAGCGGGAGGCTGTGCTGCTATGGTCCCATGCTTGTTGTTGAACTGAGCACGTTACTAGCTTGCTCATGTCCCTTCTGAGGCCACAGGTGGCATTTCAGCTGTGTGTCTTGCAAGTGCATGTGATCTCGGCTCCTCCATGCATAGGTACCTAGTTTGGGTATTACACAGTGTTTCTGGAGGGGAGCTCCAAATGTAGACTTGTCATAAACAGCCATTCTTGCCCTCCCCAGGTAAGAACTGAGGGCAGGGAGAAGGGCAACGGGCTTAACCGGTCTGATTGTAAACCATGTGCCCAGGTACCAGGAAACCAACCAACCACCTACCTACAGATCACAATTGACAGTGTATGCATGTGCATGTGTATATCCTAATCCACTACAGGGGAGCAAAGACAAAGTAATTCTAGCTTTTTAGTCTAGCTTTTTATTTTCTTCTGTTAAGAGGATGCTGTTGGATTGCAACCCTAGACCTCCTTTTCTTGCTTTTTGCTTTGATACAGGTTTTTTGCCACTGTCTCCTAGGGAGGTCTGTGCTGAATTCAGATAAGGAGAACTGAGCAACTCCACATTCACTTTCAAGAATGGAAAAGCTAAGCTTGCAAGATATATCAAGGGCGGGAGGAACCAATGAATATAGGAGAATATGTCTTCTCCTTGGGCTTGGGGTGGGGCAAAGGCACATGTGGTTCTCACAGTGATGTTAGAGACTGGCATGAACGTTATACCCCTGGAAACCATTCAGAAGCGTTCACCAAGTGCTCTGTGTCACCCCTAGTCCCCAATTTTAAGATGCTGGCCTTCATGCCCACATGTGTCTCTACATTGAAGAAAAAGCCCTAAATCTCTCTGTTCCCTCTTCCACTTCTCTCCCTGCAGCCAGTCATGTAAGATGCTGTATCCCATGAAGTTCTGCCAGCTTCAGCAGGACCTGGGTGTGTTCAGCTCTTTGCAAGGCAAAGCCCCCATTTTCAGTTGTACTTCTGGCCTCTTCACTAAGGAGAGCCCATCTTGCCTTACCCCTGACCCCTGCGAGCAGTGTAGTGCTGCCAAACTCTCCCTGGGTAATAGAATCATAGAATAGCTGTCTGCTTCTGTCTTCAGCCTAGTTCTTTCAGCTCAGTTCCACCGGCACCACCCCAGAGTCCTCTCCATCCCAGCGAGGGGATGATGCTGGCATCCAGATTTATAGCTGAGATGCAAATGCTGCTAGAGGAATTAAAAACTAAATTAATCCATGTGTTTTCTCTAGTCTCTTGAATTTCAAAGCCTCCCCATCCCCTCTTACTTCTAACCAGGCGTCCTTGCTGAGGAGGCTGTGTGATGGGAGGATTTCTGTGTTCCTTTTTCTTCCCCAGTGACAGTAGAAGTTCATAGTTCTCACATCTGCATTTTTTCATTGGAAGGGGTTTTTTTTGTTATTCCCCCCCTTCTTTTTTATCCACAATTCAGCTGGGGATAGACCAGGCAGACAGATTTCTGCTTAAGAGATAGGAAGCTCTGTGGAGACCCACACTCAAGGCATAAGCCAAAAGGAGCCCATTGCTCACTGGAGAACTGGATGAGTGAAGACAGACTGAACAAATACTATTAATTCCCCATTTCTCTGCTGCTGGCAAGCTTGGCTTTTAATATCAATTATTGATTGTGGATATCACTGGATCATTTCGAGCAGCATATGTCATAAAGCTGTAGTGATCTGACTGCTGTGCTTTGAGCCAACTATGGGAACACATATGGATGCAGAGCTAAATCAGGGTCCTGTTTACCCCTTCCTAAAACTCCCCTGCTTCATTAGGGCTTGGGGAACAAAGCAAACCATTGGGTTTTTCTTTTTTTACGGTGAAGGCAAGGACAAGTGTGAGCTCACATGGGGTATGAATACATGGATCCTAGGTGACCGATGTATGTTTTTCCCTCCACACGAGGTATGGTATAATGAACAGTTTTGGTTGTGGAAGACGGTGGCAGACTGCGGGGACTGTAAACCCCTCCAATCAGTGTGTCAGTGGGATTTTGTCCAGCATCCTTAAGTGGAATAACAGGACTTCCACAGGCTTGCACTGGACTGCAGTGGTAGGGGTTTGAGAGGGAAGCCAGCCTGTCTTTGGCTTCATCTAACTCTGTTATTTTTTCTGCACTAGGAATTGCTGAAAATTACACTTTCAGATACAAAAAGTCCATCCCCAAGCAATTAGCAGCCAGAGAGGGAAGTAGTGGAGGAGGGAGGGCAGAGAGTGACAAACCTGTCTCCTGCAACCTTTCTGTACAGTTGGGTAAATAAGCTGTGGAGCAGCACTGTGCCCAGCTTCTCACCCTCTTTCCTAAGCAGGTGTGTTGCGAGACGTTTGCAAAGATATTAATCCTGCATACAGAGTGTGCCATTCAGTAATTATGGAAATTAGTTGGCAATTAGATAACGTCACTCACTCAGCATACAGCTGATAAGCAGTTGAGAGCCACTCCAAAGTGAGGGCGAGACCCTCTCTGTGGGCTGTGGAGCAGATGGCTCTGACCTGGCATTAATAGGCTGCTCTCAAGTTTGGGAAGATGTGTGGTGGTTGGGTAGCAGTTGCCCACGGCACTGCGGTGGAGCTGCCTCCCTTCCCTGGTTTGGGAAGTTGTGCAGCTCTATCAGCCCTGTGAGTGGGACATTTCAATAGTGCAAGTGGGTGTGTTTCCTGCAGCAGTTTTTGCGTGTGCGAGATGCTAAGTTGTCTGTTCGGCATGCAGGTTCCTCACTGTCTCAGCTCTCTGTCGGGCCAGGGAGGCGGTACAGGCTGCTGGAGGTGCAGTGGAGATAACTTGCTGGTGCTCTCATTCCTTCAGGGCAGCAAGTATTTAAAATGCTCTGCAAAGACCTTGCCTAGTCGTTTGCTGAAGGGCTGATTGCATCAGACTGTCTGTCTTGTTTTGTGCTGCTAAATCCTATTAAGCCAAAAATATAACATGGAAAATATTTGTTATGTTACTTTTCAGTGTGAGCAATAGGTGGAATTGGAACAGGGGCGTTGCTAATTTGTGACTGGGAGAGGTGGTGTCCATCATGAAGTCTTTTTTTGTCAGATGTGATCATGCTGTGACAAAGTTTGAGATTTCTTAGAGATAAAATGTATCAGAAAATACTATGAGATTCTATAGTTATTGTCCCAAACTGTAATGTATTGCTATGGTAGCAGTGTGCTGTGTGAGGCTGTTAGGGTAGTACTTATGCTAAAAATAAAATGGTAAGATCAGAAAATTATTTGTTCTCAGTGTGTCTTGGAGGTTCATTGTGGGAAATGGGTAAAGCACAGATTTGTTGCATCAGGATTTACTTTCTCAAGGTTGGGATTCAGATCTTGGTCCCTGCTAAAAAGGCCACTGGGTCTTCTGAGCTTTTCTTGAAGACCCTGCTACTGTGTGGTGAGGTTTGCTCTCGCAGGCTGAACTGCGTGAGACACAAAACTGGAACAGTGGGACGCGCCGTGGGTCAGGACTGATGGGTGATGATAGAGCTCTGGAGGAGCCTCAGATGGCCCCAGCCTGCTAGCGGCTGGGTGCGGGCAGCCTTCCCAAAACCTGAGCTGTAGTGTCTAAAAGGCAATGAAGCACCTAGAAGTGACACCTATATTTCATGTTTTTTTTGTGTCTTCCTCTTCTGAAACAGAACTGGCACTGTTTCCTTTCAAAACAGCTAGAAAGGGACTGCCTTGGCTTCTCTCAATCAAAACAGATAGGGATTGCCTTGGCTTCCCTCAGTCAACAATGCTATTCCTGTTTAACTATTTCTGCCTGGTTTCCCTTGTTAACTGTGGCCTTTGTCCTCTCCTAATGAACATGTATCGATATTACAGAAATCTGTGCCACAGAGGTAGCCTGCTCCCTTTACTGTGCCTTTGAAACTTCCTAAGGATTGAAGTGACCCATGGAGACTGAGATTTCTTTGTGTGTGAAAACACGATTTCAGCAGCCTAGGGTTGGGAGGGATTGATAGGTTTTTTTGGACAGGCGTTTGGGCTGTACATGGACATATGCATCTCATCTGTGATTGTCTGTAGAGTGTTCACACCTGCTGCTGTGATTTACAGCATCTTTCACTGGTTCTCAAAGAGTTAGTCTTCTAAAACAGGGAGAGGAGAGTAGTAAGGCTGAGGGCTACTTCGGATGCAACCCACCCTGCCCAGGAGAATCAAAAGCTGTGGTGAGGAGCCCTCCTCATTGGGGTCCCTGTGGGTGGTTGGTGCCACGCTGGGCTTGCCTCCCTCCCCAGCTCAGGTTGAGCACAGAGCCGTCTGATGGAGCAGTGAATTTTGCTGTGGTGGTGGTAAATGTTCCAGGGAACTGTAAGCTGCTGGGAGCACGTCACTGGCTAATTTACACACATTATTATATTCCTATTCCCATCTCATCAATAATTCTAGGCTTGGGTCATCACTTTCTCTCTTACCTCCCTCTCACTCTCTTCTCCTTCTCCATAAATCATGGGCTATTTTAGTGGAGACACGAGGGAGCACAGAGGAGAAAGGTAAATGGACAAGAGCCACATAATTTTTTTTCCATTTCATTTTCAAAGCCCCTCAAAATCCGATGAACTGAGCCAACATCGTGATTATTGGGAAGACAGATGATTTGAGCATTTGGATCTGTGGTTTTTTTCATCTTACACCTCTCCTAACACCTCCTTTTTTCCTCTCTCCATTCTCATGAGCCAAGCTGTTAAAAATTAAAAGGAATTATCTTCCCTCTGGCTGTGACTTGGTTTTATTTGTGTTTATAGCAGTTTAGCTAACACACACTCAGGCAGCTGCAGGGAACAGGCTTGGTTTCCACTGGGCACTGAAAGCTCATGTTTCTCTCCAACTTGCGGGTTTTCTTTTAATTGATCCCTTTTGTTTTCTAAGTGACTTTTTTCATGCTGGCTAAATTTGCCAGACTGACAGCCCTGGAGACTTATAGCCAGGGACCTGCAGGTCCTTAGGGCAGGTAGGGCAGAGGCTGTGACTATGTGAGCTCTCCCTTCTGTTGCCTAGTGATTCTCTTCCAGCTCAACCTCTGCCCTTACCAAACAGAAACTTTTTTGCACTGCCCATTTCTTCAGCATATGTGAGTCTCCTCCTTTGGAGCAAGGTGGGCGGTGGGGTTGAAAGGCATGTGCTGGGAGCAACAGCAGCCCTAGTAACTCTTATTTTCCACAGCACAAAATGCTTTTCCCAGCCAGATACTGTCTCACAATATTTGTGATCCAGTTTGTGAAATCTGTGTTCATGCTGGCTTCTGGGAGGTTGAATGCCTTGATTCTCATCACCTCCTTTCCTGCTTTGCATCTGTGCTAATGTTAGCCATTCCCAGAGCTGTTCTCATGCCCCATGCATCTCTCTGAACAAGCACCTATGTTAATGGAAAACTTACTTTCTTTTTAAGAAGGATTTTCAAAGAGTGAGCCTAGCTTTGTGCTGTCTTTACTTGTCATCTTAAAACATCCTCCTACCCCAGGCATACAGTCATCCACATGCAAATAGGCAGAAGTGAATTAAATCCTAGTGTTAACGGGTGTAACTCCTGCTCACTGAAGGCAGTTGGAATTACTTGCTGTTAGCTAGGGGTGGATTTGGCCTTTTTGCCAAACCACTAGACCAGGGTAAGTGGTTAAGTGCTTAGGCAGTTCTTATGATCTAAGTTACAAGTTTCCTATCATCTAAGCTGCAGGTTGCCATGTATAATTTGCATAGCACATGTTTCCAGGTTGCAAAGGTCCCTGTTAGAGTCCCTGAAGTGTGCAAGACATGTAAAGTAAAAGCAGCTATTGCATGACAGGCTGACAGCAGGGTTGTCTTCTCTAATGCTTGCTTGGTGTGCTAGGAAGCATAATGAAAGCAGTGGAATGGGAAGTTTGGATAACATCTTCTTTTGCTTGGTATCAGCTTTTAAACTCTAGGGAACTCTGGTCTTTGCCCTAAGCATTTTCATCGAGAGGTAATTGTTACTGGGGAAGCTTCAGCACCATTTCTCTCAGTAAAGTCAATGAGATTGCATCCATCAAAGGAGTTAAATAATTTGGTGTATTTTCATGTTGCTCAGCACTGTGGTGTGTGCAGATCACTTGGTGAGTTCTCTGTTTGGTCCTCTTAGTTTTGAGGACTGTATAGCCAACTGCAGTCATGAAGAAGTGGACAGAGTATCAAGAAATGTAAATGAGTTACTGGACAAGATGTTAATAAGCTTCACAGTAAAGATATGGTGAGTAGTAGGATTAACTTTTTCCTTTCTTTTCTTCTTTTGACTGCACAGGTACTGCAAGCTCCGTGAGTGCCAAGCAGTGAATTATGGGCTGGGTAGCCACCAGTGCATCATGAAGATTGACTTTATTTTTGCCCTCTCGAGGATCACGTGCTTTACGAATTCACTCTCTCCTCCATCTCGCTGCCACATCTGTCGATATTGTCGTCGCTTCTAGGAAACCAGAATTTGAGGCTTGGACTTGAGCTCTGCCTTTCCTTCCTCCCTGGAACAGCCAGTGTTCTATGAAAACAAATCACCGTGGGTTGTTTTGTCCTTCACAAAAGTACACCAGCTGGAGAAGTCACTTCACATACCCTGTACTTCTGAGATAAAAGTCTCTGGATCCTAAAGGATAATTGGGATCTTTCCTTGGGGAGGAGACATTTCCTCTTGGTCACGTGCACTTGCTATCTCACTTTCCACTTACTCTCCCTCTCTCTCTGTCACTCTCTGTACTCTCCTCCTCTTCCCGCTGGATTTAACATTTGGTGTTGACTGCTGGGGTTCTCCTCCCAGTAGTGTGGCTTTTGGTTTTATCCTAGGGAAAAGCAGATTCTTGAAATAATGGGCTTCACTCTGCACTCTGTCTACTTCACCTTGAAGGTGAGTTTGCTGCTGGGCTCCTTGCTGGGTCTCTGTTTGGGTCTGGAGTTCATGGGCATCCCCAACCAGTGGGCCCGCTACCTCCGCTGGGATGCCAGCACTAGGAGCGAACTCAGCTTCCAATTCAAGACCAATGTCTCTGCTGGGCTGCTCCTCTACTTTGATGATGGTGGTGTCTGTGACTTTCTCTGTCTGTCCCTTGTTGATGGGCGCATCCAGCTCCAGTTCAGTGTGGACTGTGCGGAGACTACAGTTATCACAGACAAGCAGGTCAACGACAGCAACTGGCACTTCCTGATGGTCAGCCGCAATCACCTTCGGACGGTGCTAGTGCTGGATGGTGAAGCCAAGCCGGGCGAGGTTCGTCCACAACGCCAATATATGAATATCGTCAGTGACCTTTTTGTTGGTGGAGTCCCACTGGACATCCGTCCTGCTGCCTTGACCCTTGATGGTGTTCTGGGTGAGCCTCCATTTCAAGGATTTATCCTGGATCTGAAATACGGCAACTCTGAGCCTCAGCTCCTGGGAAGTCAAGGGGTCCGACTGGAAATAGAAGGGCTTTGCGCAGAAAACCCATGTGAAAACGGTGGCACTTGCTTCCTTCTGGATGGTGAGCCACACTGTGACTGCTCAACCACTGGATATGCTGGCAAGCTGTGTTCTGAAGGTAATAGAATACTTCCCTGCTTCCCATTGATCTTTACATAATCCAAAGAGTTAATTTGTCGCTTAGCGGGGCTATGACTGAGCTCTTATCCCTGCTGGTGGCTATCAGAGGAATTAAAGTTCTTTTTCCAGCTTGAAGTAATGAAATGGGAGTAAACAGAGAGCATGAGCAATTGCAAAAAGTGCCTTTCTGAAAGCATGCTGCATTTGTAGCATGGGCAGATTTTCATCAGCAACTTATTAATAAGGGTAGAGAATGTAAATTGGTAAATACAGAAGTACCCTATGTTGGTGTTGGTAAAAGCAGCAGTAAAAAGTTATCTTCGCTATCTGGGTGAATTCCGCTACCCTGCATCCCTGAAAACTAAGTGAAGTGTCAGTAAACAGGAGCTATGTATGGCTGACATAACTGATTGACAGGACATTGCAAAAGTTAGGCCATCTTTGATATTAGCTGTTGCTAGTCTGTGGAAGCCACTTGCTCCTGCTCAATTGCTTGCATACTAATCGCTGAATGGCACCTTGATTGTTTTAACATCCTTGATTAAATTGCTTTGGGACCTGCTGAACGATCTTTACTTAGTATTGCAAAGGGAAGAGGGATTTGAGTGTTTCTACATTGTTTCATACTGTCTTTCAAAATTTGAGTCCAGAAGGTTGAAGTCATGCAAAACCACATGATGAAGTGTATTTCAGGGTTTTTTTCCTTGGTCTTTAGCAGTGTGATGGTAATTAACTCTGTATGTGCAAGAGACTTACTTAAGTCGAATGGAAATCCCAGTGTGAATTTGAGAATCTCATCACAGAATTTTTTATGACGTTTGTGTTTAAACACAACAGTTTGAGCTTAAGCCAAAGATGAAATGAGGGCAAGTGTCCAATCTCAAAGGAAAAAAAACCCCCCACTCTGAAATTTTGTCAAAATGAAAATACTTGCAATAATATCTTATCACAACTAGCATTTGTTTACTCCTTTTGGCAATGAAAATAGATTAACTGGAATTTAGTATGTAGAATGTGAGAAGTGCTGAAAATAAAGTCCCTGTACTGTTGATATGTAAGCAAAAAGCCCTACAGAGTTACTATGTAAATACAGCTCTACATTTACAGTGTAGATGAATAAACACACATATTTTTATAGAAAGGGAAGGTTTGGAAAATAAACGCAACATCCATATGTGCATTCATTTTAAGGTGCTTTTAATGATGACAGAAAATTTGGCTTTATATCCAAATACTACAGTAACAGTACATGACCATTAGATAGGAAGTGTGAGCCTATGAAGTGCTGAACACCAGGATTTTTTCTGGCTATTTGCTGTGCACTGATCAGGTCCAAACCAATAATGAGCCAGAACTATTTTCTGTGCTTGAACCATGAGTTACGTGGAGCTGGAGAGACTGCTGGGTCTGACCAGGCACTTCAGTAGCTGGGTTGCTGGGCCTGATCCTCATATGCTTACAGAACAAACACACCTCAGGTCTAAATGCCAGTTTTGGGTGATGGAAGACTGCAAGAGCCACACAGGCATGTGGACCCTGAACATAAAGATATAAGCCTCTTTCTGCTGCTGGGCTAATGGATCCAGACTCTGTGGGGAGCTGCTCAAGACATCAACACCATATGGTTTTCAGTGAACGTCTTGAGAAAATACTGTGAGCGAAGCTTTCATGTACCTCTGGGGCAATTGTGAGAGCTCTAACCTGGGCTTGGGTGGTGGAATTTCTGCATTTCCTGGGTGGGTGGAGCATTACGAAATCCATCTTCTAGTGAATCCAGGGATATTTCTGTTGTAGACATCATGGATCAAGCAGTGCTATTGTTACCTTTTGAATTCGCATGTCACCATTGCTGTTTGTTTCCTATAGTGATTCATCAGTTTCCAGCCCAACTTTCTATTAAGGGTGAGCAAAGAAGTTTGTCACAATGTACCTTTTTTAGTAAACATTTTTAACTCACTATTAGCTGTGGTCTCTTCACTCACACAGAAGATGCTGCGCAGAGAACTGTTCCAATGGAACAAACGTAGAGATTTCCACAAACAGTCATTAACTTGTCTGGTTCTTCAGTTTTCTCTTGTATTACTTCATGGTGTATATTTGATTTATGGTAGAATTTTATAATCAGCCTTGTTTTCTGCCTCCTTTATGCTGCAGCAGTGGTAATTTCTGTGTGTTAAATGCTGTCACCCAAAAATGTTACAGTGTCTGTGCAGATTGTGAAAAGAAGGGGAAAACAGAAGAAAAGCTGTTCAGTAAGTGGCAAGAAGCAGACAAAGAAAAGTGGCAAGGAAGCCAAACAGAAACCAAGTTAAGTATAGATACCTTTTAATCTGACTTTGAAAAATGTAGCAAACTCCAAAGATGTTCTCTTTCAATTCTGTGAGTGTGGGAGAATCGCTACTGACGAACAGTAGGATGTGGTAGAATGGCAGAACTGGATGCAGGCTTTTCCTCCCTGTGGCTTGATTGGCCATTAACCAACTTGTATTTTCTTTGTTTGCTTTTTTCCCAAGAGACTGAGATGTTTGCTGTCAGAACTGTTCCTTTTGTTTTGTCTCCTTATCCTGCCTCTGGATATTTGCAGAAGTAACATGGTCATTTTATTCCTAGTCTCATTTTTGAGAAAGACGTGCTCTTTCAACTGGATATCAACAACTCCCTTTTGAGGGGGGATCCTAAACTCCATTACAATATTTACTAGTCTGTAGTCTGTGTGCGTATTTTCATTTCATCACCGGAGTTGGCTCTTTTACTGTGAACTGATGGGATCCAATCAATAACAACTTCTGTTTGAACAGCTAAATGCAATATGTACCTTTTTAATAATGAGTTCTCTTGACAGTGTCCAGGCCATTACTTGGCTATTGACTGATACCTATGTCTGCAGATGGTAAAACCACAGCAAACTCGTTTATTCTGTGGCCAGAGAAATAAGAAATAAATAGAGAGTGGAACCTGCTGATTCTGTACTGTGATGGAATGAAGCTCCATTTACAGTATTAGGGGTTACTGTAATGCAAAGTGCAGTTCCAGTTATGGTGAACCTCAGCAGAGAACTACCATTCCATACTAAGACAAAACTGTAAATCCTGTCCAGAATGTGACCCTGATGTGCAGAAAGATTTTTGGCACTTGACGCGCACCCAGAGTTACCAGGATTTTGTATGTTTTGGTAGCTACATGCCCAGATGGGGTAGCTGCACAGGTCATTGCTGGTGAATGAGAAGTACGATTTCTATGCCTGAGTGTGTACAGTGGGAGTGCAAATGCTTGTGCACTTTGGAAGGTTTGGCTGTTTTGAATAAAATGTGATACTGTTTTTATTGCAGATGGAGTAAACTGGTTCGTTGAATCTGACAGCTCTATAGGGTACAAAGGCTGGCTGATTTGAGGAGCAATTAATTTGTGTGTTTCTGGGCAATGTGTGGCGTTAGACATGAAAGCTGAAGTCAGAGACACTTTTCCCTCTAATAAACTTCATCAGTCTCTGTGGGATCAAGCTGCTGCCAAAAGAATGAGGTTCCTGTAGAATTTGAGCAGCACAGATACATTCAGGTCACTAGAACCCCCCCCCCCCAAGACCTTCCCCATGTAAATTTTGGAAAATGTGCTGCTGTAGCAGCCAGATGAGCATGTTCATATCTGCTCATTCAGGATCACGCTGTCTTCCTTAGTCTGCAGGAAATTCTCTCTTCCTCCGACATTGTGGCATGGAGAGCAAGTTCACTAATGTGGACAGTGTGAGTGCAACATTGTATGTACACGAGTATTTTGGCCCAAGACCTCATCCCTTTCCCTAGGTCCCTCCTGGACTTTGTGAGGAAAGGTGAACAGCAGATGTGCTTAGAAATGACATTAACTCTGCTTGTAGTTGCAGAACCAAGATGTTGATGTGATCACCAGCTTCACAAAGCACCATGCTGAAGCCTTTGTGTTGCCTGCAGGGGCTGTTTCTAAACGAAGCCTGAATAGGGGCTTGATTGCACCTCTTCCCTTGATTACAGAGCAAGATTTCCTGGGGATGCTGCCTGCTGAATGACAGAGGAGCCCGTTGCTCTGTAATTATCACACTTCTAGCTGCAGCAGGAACAGATTTTTCTATAGCCCCTCAGCTTCGTTTAAAGCGACAAGTTACTGCAGGATTTATCCTCCACCTGCCCCTTCGGAGCAGCCCAGTTTTGGCTGCATCTAAAGGGACTGCCTAGCCTCACTTGCGGTCACCATATCTCCCTGCGAGCCACCCCAAACTTTGTAATACTAAGGGCTAATTTGACACTTTACCATGAGCCTGATGGGTGCACTTAATTTGCATATGCATTTACATACATTTTGTAATCAGAAACAAATGAACATGGCCATAATATTTGCTTCCACTTGCATATTCCTTGATAGATGAATATAAATCGGTTGTTGTTGAATTCACCAGCAATAAACAGCTGCAGACCCTCCATTTGGTCTTGTGCTCTGCTGTTCTACAGGACAGCAGGCAGTTCTGGGACACACTCTAGAGGGCCTAGATCGTCGCTCACCAGTGCAAAACTCTAGAATTGATGTTCTCCAAGGGCTGTGGAGTAAATATTGCAAGGGGCAAATCTGCTGTTTTATGCCACTTCTTATGCCTCAGCTCTAGCCATTGGGCAGAAAGCTGGTAAGAACTCTGCTCGTGACTTAGTTTTGCAGCAATTTGTTTTTCCACATCTCTTTCTCTTGCTTACTTTTCCTGGCTTAAGTTCCTTTGGTTGTATTTAAAATAGTAATCTTTTTGAAGTCTGGTTGTAATTTTTTGATGCATTGCCAGATGGGCACCAGAGAAAGATGATGTGTTAAGATATTAATTAATGTTTATAAAGTGCTTTGAAACTCCAAAGTGCAGTTTAAGCACCATTTGTTATTCTTAATAATAAAAACTAAAACTGAGCAGGAGCTGCAGAATTCCAATTTAGATCCTACATACCCCTTCACAGAAACGGCCTAGGACCCATCTCCCTTCACTGAGTGGACTGCCTGCAGCTCCAGACCTAGCTGGATTTGTTTTGTACCCTCCCCTGCTTTTAATGCAGGGGACCACAGGGAGATTACAGGCCCCTGTATGGAGTGTTCCATTGATTCAAACAGTCTAGCTGCAGTACGTGCTGACAGCTATATTCTTCTTGTTTCACTCTTCTGTATTATAGATGACCATGACGCTACAATCCTTTTCTGCTTGATTGCAGATCAACTGCAGATCTCAGGCAACAGACAAGTTATAGCCCTCATTTAGGCAAAGAACGGACATCCACTCTGCTGAAATGAAGCAAATTGTGGTTGGGTACAAAGGAGATTGCCATTTGATGTGAGGTGGAACTGGTGAAGAGTGAGAACAATTTGTAGGCAAAAATAGGTGGGACTTGGGGGAAAAAAACCAAGATGAAACTGTTACTTTATAAAAGGGTAAGCCATAGTTCACGTAGGCTGTTTACAGCAGCTGTTCTGCCTTGGTTTTACCTGCCTGATAATGTAAGAGAATAGTTCTTGGCTATCACAAAGAGTAGATTTGAATGGGCTGAGTTAGCTTCTGGAGGACTAAATCTAGCTGGGGTCTGGATACCAGCTTCCTCTGTCAGCCCATATATCAGCCTGCTCACTCCTGCTCTGTCTCAAAGTGTGCACAGCTAGGATCTAAACTGGAATTTTTGGGCATTAATAAATAAAGATTGAAATAAAAGTAAATAATAATAATTATGAAAGTGAGCAGAGCCAGAAATTTCTCTTTCCAACTTAAGGTCAGGAGACAATTTGATTTCAGAAGGAAGGTTTATTTTCCTTTGGTTTTGCCCTAAAAAAAAAAGGGGGGGGAACCAACAAACAAAAAAAAGAGTTGATCTATTATTACTGTCCAGGCTTCTGCTGAGCTAGGCAGCCTGACATGGAGGTCAATCAGCAGTAAATATAGCCCCAAGCAAGACAGCACATGCTCTAGCCTTGCTTTCATCCTTATTCCAGGATGGAGGTATGCAGGTCATTTGCCACAGGGTAATTTTTGTTAAGTTTTGGTGGAAAATGGAGGGAGATAACCCTCCCAGATACCTTGAGGATGCTGGAAACGGCGCGACAAAGCTACAGGGAAAGAAGCAGAAGAAGCACACAACTGTCTGGGAAACTCTGGCACTACTAAGAGAAGATGAGCCTCTGCTTGTTGACCTCAGCGCTGAGTGCTCCCAGATGTGGGAGAAGGTGGTAATCCATGTGATGAAATGGTAGAGCGGCCACCTGTCCTGGGCCAACTTTTGATTTCACTTTACCTCTTGTTCCTTTGCTGAGCCACTTTGAACTTGATGGACAGCAAAGCTTCTTTCTTTCCCTATAGAAGGCAAGGCAACTGCCATGTCATTGCTGTCCAGAGAAAGCAATGTGACTTTTGGGTGTGTGTGTGTCTCCCACAATCCTTCATTGCAGACAGGCTCACTGCCACTGTAAACCTATCCTGCAGAGCAAAGCATTTGCCCTTCTTCCATCTGTGAACAGGTCCAGGAGCTGTCATCTGGGTGCAAAACAGCCCAAGAGCTGAGAAGAGGTAGGGGAGGTCAGGAGGACTGTGGATGTCAGACTGCTGAAAGCAGAACTGGTTTGTATTTGAATGTGTTTGCTCTGAAGTGGGGCTGGGACATGAGCACACTGGATTCACATTCTGTGCTGCTGACAATGTTGCCAGTCATGATGTGTCAGCTGTCCAGGCCCTGCCTGCATGTACACTAGCTCATCTCATTATCCTGAGAGAAAAAGGTATAACATAAAGAAAGTGGACTGGGACAGCAGAACTTGGATCGTCCTGTCATAAGAGCGTTAGGACCTAAGAGACTAATTTCCATTTCTGCCACAGACTTCCTGCATCCCCGAGGTGATTTGCTGGCACACTAAAGGACTCAAGATTGAATCAACTGACCTTTCTTTGCAGGGGATATGTACCTGGTTACCCTCTGTGTCTCAGTTTCCATACCTGAAATATGTAGCCAGTGGGTCTTCCTGTACTGTAGGTATTAAGCATCCCGTATGCTTCTGTGTGACAGTGATAGAGACATATAAATATCGTAGCAGGACAGGTAAATGATGATAATTCATAAGCACCCAGAAGGATGACCTGGTTTGATTATCAGTTTTCCAGCTAGGCTTGCAGTTAGAAATTAAGGTGTCTTTCCTTGTTAAGTGGCGATCTTTGAGGAACATTCCTCATCTTTCTTTTCACCTGAAATCTCCCAGTTTCCTGCTGCTTTGTGCAGTGTCACACTGAGTACTCAGTCCCTTCCCAGGCCAGGCTGCAGTTGTGCTGGTAAAGACAGAGCCCAAGCAGCAGTGTAGCCTCTTCCCTGTTGGGTGACATGGAGGAGATGCTGCACTGCAGGGTGCCGATAGGAGCAATGGGAGAAGGAGAGCTTTTGACTTTTCTTTTTTTTTTTATATCTGTCCCATGTGCTCCACTGACTTCCCCCAAATGCCCTCTGTCATGAACCTCAGATGCTGATCAGATGCTTTTCCTTGTGCGGTGACCCACCTCTGCCTACCTGTTTGCATTGGCACTCTCCCTGCTGTGGCTGCTGGTTCCAGCCTGCTCCTTTCACCTTCCGTGCTCGAGACTCACCTCGACCTTGTGCTGTCAGGGAAAACAAAGAGAGTATAAAAGGCTACCAGAGCAGAATAGCAGAGTTTGCACTTCCTCTGCTCTTGTATTAATCATTGCATAAAAAGCAGGACAACAGAGAAGAAAGCCTGTTGGGTTGTTTTTGAGTGTTTAATTAGCCCAAAGCTGGGAAGTGTTTTGTGGTTCTAAGGCACTGAAAGGGTAGGTAAAAATATTCTTTCTTTTCCGGTTAACTCTCATCAACACAACTCTTAACTGTTTATTAGATACAACAGGTGTATTTGTAGCTGGTCTGCAGTTTGCAATGTAGGCCAAGGAGGAAAGGGGTACTTGGCTCTCCGGATTTTGCTCCGAGGTGTGATCTTCCTCCTCGTACTCATGGAATTTAACCAGTGAAGTAACCTGAGTGAATATAACGGACTGGGTTTGGCTCTGAGTATTTGAGAGAGACCTTTATCGGAAAGGAAGAAGCAGTTCATTGGTAGATGTAGAAATTTGAGCTGTAGGTTAAAACCAGACTTCAATCTCTAATGCTGCTGGCAGGCCCCAGAGTTTGCTTGGCTGCTGCATTTATTCAGAAGCTTTTCTCAGACTCTGTAGTCTCTTGGGTGGATTTTCGTTTCTTCTCAGTTTGTTGCCTTAGTGCTTGAGAAAAATGACAGTGTCTGAGTTTTCCAAACCTCTGGTGTGTCTCCGCAGGCATGTGTTTGATTTTCTGGTCTTTACTGCTGCTTCCATCCTGCCAGCTTGGCTTTCAGAGTGAGAGTGCCTCTCGGTACCTTTCTCTTCAAGGGTAATATAGGAGAAATCCTTGGAGCTAAAGGCAGGTTTGTCCACTGAGGCTGGTCAGAAACCACAGTTGAGGCAGACATGGCTAGCAGAGGTGAGAGTTCCTTGTGTTGTGATCTGCAAATTTCATAGCTCAGTGGTGTTTACAGCTAAATTCCTTAAGCTTCTTTCTGTATGTGGCCAAAAATATATTGCTTATATTCCCCTAAGAATTTTTTTAAATGGGGAAGTAGTATATGGAATCATTCCTTAATAAATTGCGGTTAAAAAAAGAAGGGAAAAAAGAAAAAGGTGAGGTTTGTGAAGAGAAGAGATTGCTTGTCTAGGACCACCTAAAAGAAAAAGCTGCAAAAGTAACTGGATTTTCTGTGCTTTTTCTTCTGTCTTTTGCCTTTTCCTCTGTGGCTCTTGTGAGTTGCGCAAAGGGACCCCTCTGCATGATGCATACTAGACCTCTGGTGTAACTGGAGATCTGTGTAGGTCCTTGTTATTCACATAGCTTTGACTTTTAAGGAAGATAACAGGAGATCAATGAAAATAAAAAAATATGGATTGGAGATATTGCCATCATGAAGCAGTAGCGTTGTTACATCTCTCAGGATAACCAGAGCTGGAGGTATGTTTATATTAGTGTCAAAGACGAGGCACAACTCATTCGGGCATATCTAGCTGAAAATTTGCCAGCTTAGGTACTGGTAGCTGTGTGATCACAGCAGCTTGGAAGGTAGTCATATGGTGACAGTAGTATGGCTGTAAGTTTGTCATTAAGTAGAAGACCCTCTGAGAAAACACTGGATACTGCGGAAAATGGCAAAATCCTCTTTCTTCAGAGTTCCTCTAGTGGGCACTGTGCTGTTGGAGATCTGATGTTTTTCTTTATTTATTGAAAATTAAAAAAAATTGGGGCTCCGATGATCGAATTGTAATTTAGGTTTACTGGCTTAGCTGTCTACTCCTAAATTCTCTCTTCTTCCTCATTACTTAAGCTGAAGTGCTCAGCTGTGTCTCAGCTGCAACAATGAACACATGTACAACAAATTCCCAAACCTGTTGGTTTTGAACAGTTATGAGACCTGTATACACCTATACACTTTATATCTACTTTGCATCTTACACATAAATGTATCTGTAAGGCAGTCTGGTTTTTGACTGCCCTATCTTGTGGCATGGTCAAATGAAAGATGTGTGAAGCAACATTTTGACTAGCTAAGGCACATCAGAAGACAGCTTGGAAATGTTTTCCTCATGAGAAATAGTGGTTTAATTCAAATAAAACTGTTTAGAAAAAAATACTGATTTTGATGACAGCCTGCAGAAAAAACGATGTATTTTTATTTTGTAGAATTTCTGGATTTTGACTTTGTTTAAAATGTAACCTATATCAATTGCACATATATTTCTACATTATTTTATGACTTACTGACATTATTGTCCCTAATATGGACCTATGACTGATGAGCTGCAATATATCACAAAAACGTTGAAGTGTTTTAAGGAAGGAGCATATGCTCCCATGCTGACTAAAAAGCTCTAATGAAAACCCATGGACTCAACCCCACTGTGCTACAACTGCGGGAACTGTTAGGCTCTGAAGTGGAGGCAAAAGGAGACTTAAGCATAGGTTAGACTTGACCAGAGAGGAGAACAGATTTCCAGCTCTCAGACAGCAAGTGGAGCCTGGAGCACAGGTAGGGCGATGAGTCAGATCGATGCCCTTTGAAGCCTCCCAGGAGGGATAAGTGGCGTGAAGCATTGTTATTTAAGTTCATTGGAAGTGACAGATCTGTAGGTACTGCTGTTTGTCAAGAGCTCCACTAAAGGAAGGGCCCAAGGAATGATCTTGAGTGGACAGGACTTGGGTGGGTTATTCCCCATTTAACTTCTCAGATGTGCCAGTATCATTGAACAGTGCAGTCTCTGAACAGTGACAGCGAAGGGAGCAAGGCTGCATATATTAAAGAAGAACCACAGCTGCTGATTTGAGAGTTTGGAATTGTCAGCAGTTTGGTCTTTAGCTTTTTAGTGTGTTGGAATGAACCTAAGTAGTTTGCAATGTAGCTGGACCTGAGGACTGGGCAGTGGGCACTCCCAAAGAAGGGCATAACAAATACCTCTCTGTGCAAGAAATGCTCCTGGAAACACAGGCAGCCCCAGCTGGGATTTGGGCTGGATGAGCAAGGCTCTGCCTATGAAAATCACTTGGGAACTGCACTAGTATGGCATGACAGCCATTCTTGAGCTCTCGGATGTTTTCCTTGTCATTGCCGCTGCCAGTGTGGTGACTCCCAGTTTGCCTGAGGCAAAAGATAGCTAAACCAAAGTGCTAAGTAACAGATCCTCTATCTCTGGAGAACAATTGGCTGTGATTTCAGACCTCATTTGTCAATGGTGTTTAATTATAGCCCTGCTACCACTTACACTGGAGGTCACTGCTGTGTTGTAGGTCTATTTAATGCTCCCTCTGGCCTTAAAAATCTATGAACCTATATCCCATTATTTTGGGGCATTTATAACAGTGTCTACTGGTTTTCTTCCAGGGATGAAATTGCTTAAGTTTCCTGTTGGTTACTTGATAAAATGTTGCTCTTGGAAAGCTTACTGAAACAATTTAAGCCACTTTTCAGGTCTGGGAGTGAAACAAAATGTAGGTTTCACCTGTTTTAGATTCTATCCTTACACTTGCCCAGTTGTTTTCTCATTGTGAACGGCTGGCTGACTGTGCAGCTGTGCGGGTACATGAACTATTTGAACTTGCAGATACTGTGTTATTAGTGAGCTGTTCTGTAGAAAATACATCAAATATACAGATCATTGTATAAAATGTTTTCTTGCACATCTGGTCACATAAGTAGGATTCAACTTAAAATTAATCTCATACACCAAGTGCTCTTTTGTCAAGTAAAGCCTTCATTCGTACTGATGAAAGATGTGCTTAACTAAGAACCAGACCCAAATCTATTTACACTTGTTGATCTTGTCAGTTTAAGAAATTACTACTTTTAAGTCCCATTTTGAAAAGTGATTTGGGCATCTTGGAGCCTCATGACTTGTTTGGGCTTCTAAATAGTAGTTTCAATCATTTTACCTTCATATTGTATTTATTTCCATCCTTTTTCACCTCTAAAGATTTGGCCTGAAGTGCACATTTCTCTTTGAGATTCTTTCCTTGCCTGTGTTTGTTTTTAATAATATTAATGATCTGGTACTGAACTAAAACCAAGCCCATTCAAATGTTCTTTTTTTTTTTAAAAACTGAGCAAAGAAGGAAAACTAATTGCAAAACTCCTGCTTTAATGTGATGTTAAAGTTATGAATTTCCAAATTAAATGGTAGTACCTGCTACAATCAAAATGCCACATGGCATCCATTCAGATGTGCTTCAGGCATCCTGCACTTGAATTGTGTGCAAGGCAGGAAAATAAAAGAGCTAAAATGCTGTCAGGTTAATAATAAATTGTGCATACATGTGGCACATTTCATCAGAGTATTCCTAAGCATCTCACAACTACTGATAAATCAGTCAGCCTTCACATCACTCTACCATACTGTGAAATGCATGTTATCTCCATTTTACTGATGGCAAAACTGAGAAGCAAGCAGAATGTGAATTATTGAAGGGTATCAAGTCAGAAGCTGCCAGAGGTGGGATTGGAATCCAGAATGCTAAATCCTAAGTATTAAACAATATAGTAGTTTATCTAGTTTTATCCAAGTGTGCTAGAAAAGCCGCAAAATACTGTGGTTCACACTGATTGTGAAGCTAAAAATGGGGCTTTGGATTTTAGGGAATCTTGTAAACTTTCATTTAATTGAAATTCAAAGAAAGATCTCTTTTTATGCTTTCTGGTTGAATAGATCCTATCCAAGAAGTTCTGCCCTTTGGCTGAAACCATCTTGAACCAGCTTGTTCCCTACCTCTTGCCAGTGTGCTGCACTTTGGGCTATGCTTTATGGATTCCTCTGTTTAGTGTTGGTTTATAGGCAGTAATGAGGAAAAATAGATTTGTAGCAGTAAAAGTTTTAGATGGTTTTGCACATCTGTGGTTTACATGCTCTTCAGTATAACTTTTCAAATCAGGGAAGAGAAGATCTGGTTCTTTTAAACGTTTACAGTAGGGAGTGTTTGATGATTTCACCCAAAGTACCAAAATGAAACACTAATTCAAGTCTTTGAATGCTTTACTGAACATCCCCTTGGATGGAAGGTGACAGGAGAAAGTGTAATGGGGTCTCGCATTTCCCCTCCCCTCTGCATTTCTGCAAACTTGCCAAGGCGATGCTCTCATGTAACCTTCTCTTCCTGCCCAGCATTCATTGTCAATATAGACAGCGACTTTTACTGGAAACTTTGCTCCAGAGTGCAGTGACTCCAATGAACTACTGAAGGCAGGACTCTTATGGGCTGGGTTTCCAGCTGAGGGATAGATCTGACTTTGTAGAAGGTTGTTCATATGTGATGGAGACAGAAAAGAGGTTTTGATTGGACTTTTTTGTTTTCTTTGGTTATTTGGAGAGAAGATCACATGGAAAAATGAATTCCTGAAAAGACTTGGGCTTTTTATCTTTGCTTTCTTTGAGCAGCTAAAAAGAACATTTTAGAAGAGTTCTTTCTTCTGTGTTTGTTGCCCAAAAGTCTCTTCTTTAGACACTGAAAATGGTTCCAGTATGTCCCATTTCTAATGTTACCCTTGAAAACAAAGTTGCCTCGCAAACAACAGGCACCCAAATGAGCAGAAAGTTCTGCATGGAATTAAGATGGTGGCAATGGGGCATGATGACCTTGTGCTTATTCTGGAAACGATAACATAATGAGAAGACTCGAGCAGAGGCTCTTTAGCCCAAAAGTGCGCTCTCATTTTCTGTGTAATCATGACTTACTGCATTTGACCATACTGTCCTCCAACAGATAGTCTGTTTTACTGTGCACAGCACACAGGAGTGTGAATAGGACTCCTCCGCTCAGGGGTAACTAACACTTCTGACCTGGCATTTATTACAGAAGCTGTTTAAATTAAATTATTAGAAGCTGTAAGCATTACTTACGAATTATTTTAGTGCAGTGCACAATAGAATTTAATTGTTGGTATTGTGAAGAAGCACATCACTGGAATTCCTTGAGGTCTGTAATAAAACTCATCAGCAGAACTAGGCCAGAAGGAAACAGATCTAAACTAACAGTCAATGCCAAGATCAGGAGTGACAGTTGTTGGTAGTGCTGTCTAAGTGGATCCCAAGATACTCGCAGAAAAAAGAATGGCCAGTCCAGACTGAGGTGTGTTGCTAGAGCTATTAGCTCCATGGTAGATGGCTGGAGAGTGGTGCCCAGACCTGTGACTGTGTGAATCTTTTCCTTTAATCTTTCTGGCAGTCTTTCGTGAGCCAAACCACACCTAAACATCAACACTCCAGCTGTTCCTCCCTCAGATCAGAAGTATGAGGAGTTGATTTTTGTAGCTGCTTGTATGGCTGTGCTGCTTTTCGCTGCTTTTTCTCCAGCCTAATTGTCCCATCCAGGCTTGACCCTCGCTCCCTTGGGCTCATCACTCTGTTGGGAGTAGGAAGGAAGCAGATAGCGCTCTGACTGTGGCACTGATCCTCATTCATCTTCCCCCAACCCGAACGTGGTAGATGGAGGAGACTGATTTCAGGAAGGGGAGGTGGAGTGAGAGAGATGACAGATGATGTAAGGAGAAAGCAGAACTGTCAAGATGATCACAGCTGGCAGGAGAAGAGCTTCCCAGTTGTGACTGGTCAGGTTAGCTTTTGCATGCTGGCACTGGGAGGCAAAGCAGTCTGAGGCAAAGCTAAGGGAGGCTGGGGGCTGGGCTCAGCAACTGGAGAAAAAGAAAGCGAGTCAGCAAGGGAGAACCCAGTCGTGCTGTGTGTTTGAGGTGGGAAGGTTGCCCAAGCACGGAAAACTGATCAGCCTTCAAGGCACTCAGTTGGAAGGTAAAGCTGTGCTTTCACATTTGCATTCTAGTATTTGTCTTCAGCTAAGTGAAGTATCAACATCTTTTGAGGATCTGTTCCATGAGCATCTGCTGGGAGGGCTGTACATTTCCCTCCTTTTGATGTTTGATTCCCTTGCTGGAATTGGTCACCTGACTAAAGTCACACTCCTGACACCTTCCTAACCCTCATTGAATGTGTCCCAAAAACTTGCCAGGTATAAGAACAACGCAGTGATGCACGAATCTCTTTTTTCCTACGTCAATCTTTTTTTTTGTCTCATTCCTCTGCTCTTGGCTTTGGGGACTGAAGTCTAGGTCTTCAGATGTCACTATGGCTCCTGTTGGGCCCACACTTTCCACATATATGAAATTAGAGGAGTTGTAGGCGCTTTGAGTCTCCCTTTCCTTTAATAGGATGACATAAAGGTGCTGTGACCTTCTTTCATTTCCCTCCAGGCCTTATGACAGAGAACTAGACAGTGGAACATAACTAACACACTCAAGCTGAACTAATTTCTGAGAAAATACTTGTCTTGGTTATCTCTTAGACAATTTGCTATGAATTGCTCCTGTCTGAACTGACTCTTCCTGACCACCCCGGGATTCAAAGCCATGCCAGCTTTAAGCACTCTGTGTTTTCCAAGGTTAATCATTATATGGGATGGACACAACAGGCATCTCTTCTGTGTGTGGGGATCTCAGAAAGGAGCACATGCCCAATTGTCATTCTCCCTAAGAATGTGTATATTGCAAGACATGAGGTAAAAGCTCCATCTGCTGGAACAGTCTTTGAAGGCCCTGTTGGAGACAAGCTCCAGCCTTCTGCTCTCAGATGAAGTGGCTTCATTCAGGGCCTCCTATAGTAGACAGGAAAGCAAAGACTAGTGTGGTAAAGATAGCAGGCAGAAAACCGAGCTGAAGTTACTCATGTGCTAGGGCAGCAGCACCAAGGCTGTCTTGATCATCATTGGTCCTGCAGCCAGGTCCTGTATTTTCTAAGGTGATTGCCAAGGTCCTGCCTCAAACTTTGTCAGGAATAGCCCGAAGTTGGCCAGTATCCACCAAACCAACAATAATCTGTATGTCATGAGACTGCTCACTCCTGAGTGATCAGGAGTCAGTAAGAAGGTGGTCTGCACTTCATTTGCGACAATGGAAAATGTCTTTCTCTATTGGTATGGAGAAAGACTGTGAAGAGTAAGATCTAGTGACAAAGCAGTACTAATGCTCACTACCAAAGGACCTGTTATATCCTTGTCATCTGGTGAAGTAGTATCATGCAAACCAGGGCATATTAAGGTGCTGTTAAGTGCTCAGAAGTTGTTCTTAATAGTTTCAGAGACTCTGGAGATCAAGTTATCAAGTATAGCTTACAAGATGTCAGATGGTCCAACCAAAATTACTGTAGTAATAAATAGGCCTCTTTGACCGTGCCAGAGCTCTTTGCCAGCATCAGTTGAGTAATACCCAGTGCAAAATAAGTGGAGAAGGGATTCCAAGGCCTCCTGTGGGACTGAATATGTCTGTTGTCATTACTTCTGGCAACATACTTTTTTTTTATATGAGCATCATGCATTTCCTGAAGGAGATCGTGTAGGGCATAAAATTATAAGGAACAGTCAAAACCAAATGTGACTGAAGAACTACTGAAAGGTGGCAGCATGGCATTTACCACACTTTTAGCAGAGAGGTGTGTTTAGACATTATTAAAGAGGGGATTGGCCAAGAGGGTCTTGCAGATGGCACTAGACATCCCAAGCACTATGGCTATGTCTGCCATAGTGGCAAGGTGCTACCATGGAATATTAGACATTAGAGGTTCAAAGAGGTTCAGACCAACCCTGAATGTTTTCACTTGAGACTTTATAGCTGTAATACAGGACAGGACTGCATGTTCTGAAATACCAGAAGGCCCAACTTGTGCTTTCCAGGGTTATGCATTTTGTCAGTGAATTGCAGTGAATAGAATTCTCAGATTGATAGATTTTACTTTCTTAGCAACCTGAATATCATGTCAGGAAGTTCAGCGAGATATTGGAGGATAAGTCGTCTTCTTCCCTAATAATACAGCCCACACACATTATACACCTGCAAATTTGCAGTGGTGATTAGGAGCACTTTCAGAGTTTAGTGAATAAATCTTTGGAGAGAGCCTCATCCTCTTTTGTAAATCACGGTATGGCTGTAGCTATCTGACCAGTTTACTCGTTTATATCTTTTTCCCCATTCTTTTTCAGGATGTCACTCATAAGAAAGCTTGCCCCCAATAGAAGGAGGTATTGCTTTCTCTGAGAGTCATACAGGAGACTATGTAGGAGTGAAGAAACAGCTTTTGCTTACATACGCTACATTACACCAAATAATAAGGGAGGTTGTTTCCCTGTTCTAGGGAGTTCTAGGGACAGTTCCCCTGTCTGAAGGAACCTAGCAGATGCATATACTGTATTGTCTTCTGTCTGAAGTTTAGGATAGTGAAGTGACATCTGACATCTCCAAGCTCAAGACTGGCTCACAGTTCTTGCGTACCATCACCCAGTTTGTAGGATGTACCTTGGAGTGGTGCTGTTGACCTCCATGTTCCTAACACGAGGCCTGGTTTTTTTTTTCCTTACTCTTCATGTTGTGTGTGGGCTTCATCAAACCTTCAGCATTTGGAGTAGAAGAGTGTTCTACTTCCCCAAATAGAAGCTACAACAAGTTACTCTTTTACCTATAACAAGCAATTAAGTTCACAGACATTATGACTGATAGGCAATATCCTCCTCCTCCTCTTGAATAGTTTCTTTTTCTCTAGTTATTTACAAGTGGGGATTAAACTGCATTACACTGGTAAGAAGGAATCAGTGCCTTTCAAATGGTGGTGTACAGAACTGATGGTATTTGTTAGGCTTCATCTCTGGTCTTCTGGAGCATGGCTGAGGTCAATATATTCTGTCTGGGCACGGTAAAAGCAAGGGGACAAGCATGTTTCCACCTCAACTTCTTATGGCTCATCCTGGAGAAAAAGAATGTTCCTTATTGCCCTCCGCACAGTGACAATGGTCATGACCATTCCAGGGCAGTATCACTGTAAGGCACAGATAGCCACTTGAGCTATCTGCAGTGGTGAGTAATATGCTCTTGGAAGAAGATGAAGCTATAGTCATGTCCTGGAATAGAAAGTTGTCAGGCTGGTCTGTGTAGTGTTTCTGCTTGTTTTACAGAGTTCTGTTACAGCACGGCTGATAAGCAATATGTCCATATAATGTTACATTATATAAACAGGGGGAGATGTACTCAATTGTTCTCTCACTGGGAAATCATCAGTATCTGGATATAGTGTTATTAACCCTGTTGCTCTACGCCTCCAAGCTGGCAAGCTTCCACACCAGACTTGATATCCAGCAACTGGTGGCTGCTGAAAAAGTCCTTATAAATGTTCTGTACATTCTGCTAATACAGATATTCCATGACAGACTTGTTTACAAGGGAAGATAACGTGCTCCATCTGCTTTTCTATATACTGCTGGTGCTAGGTTTCTATTGGCTTAATTTTGCAACTGTGTAGTTTTCTATTACTTCCCCGTGTATGGTGCCTAATATCCAGGATTAAGTGGTACAAGGCTATGATTTTCCTGATCACCTTTTGCCAAATGACAGTGTTTGGGTTGTCATACCTGTCTAGATGTCCAGCTGGCCTCCACCCTTCTTCCATCTTGTGTGGATGTATACCAGAATGACCTACAGGTAATGTTCCTAGTTGAGTGGCTGCTGTGCATGACAGATGGGAGGTGAGCAGCTGAATATGACTACCAGTTTGCTACTTACAGATTCAGGAGATTTTCATACAAGTCAACAAGTTCTCATCCAGGAGGAGTTACTTCTCACAGTATGAGTTTTAAATAGGAGCTGCTTAAAGCTATCTGAACATGTGCAAGCTCCTGGTAAAAAGATGGCTGCTACATGCTGTTCTTGCAACATGCTGGATTAATCTTCAATTCTTGGAGTTCACCTTGCAACAATATCAGCATATCACATACTTATGCAGTTACATCCAATCATGTATTTTGTTTTAATTTCAGTATTACCAGTATTAGTAATCCGTCAGGATCTACATTATACTGACTTTTTTTCATTAGAGACTTAACTTCTACCTGAAACCTCAGTGTCTGCTTTCTAAAGTTTGCTTTGAAGCAGCATTAGATGGTACTATATTTGAATGTTTCTTCTTGTAGATGTCCTCTAATACAAAGACCCAGCTTCAGCTCCTTCAGCTGTATCATGCAGCATTCAATTGTAAAAAAATGGTACTGAAACTCCGTAACTGAAACTCCAATTTCATTCCTACCATGTCCTTGGGGTTCTCTGCAAATCATTATCTGTGCTGTTCTTCTTCTCAAACTTGCATTCCTTTGTGGAGGGGAAAGGAGTATGTCTCTTAGACCACCTCCCTGTGTATTTATGGCTATATCCATATCCAGCCCATCAGATACACCTTTCTGAACCATTTAGAGGTTACATCCAGCTCTCTTTTTTTAAAGAGTGGGCTCTTTTGCATATCCAGGCACTTCACCAACTGTTGCATATTCTTCCATCCTTGAAGACAGTAAAAACCTGGCTCGTGAAAGTCCTGAGCAACCTGCTTTAGTTTGACCCTGAGGGAGTCGGAGGGGTCAGAATAGATGGTCTCGAGAAATCCCTTCAGACCTCAACTACTTTATGATCCTGTGGTTCTCCGAACTCAGAGGCAGATGTTAGTGCCTGTTTTTGCAACATGTTGTGAGGTGGCAATACAGAATAATTGATTTTCTATCTTGTTAAACATTGTCTATGAAAAGGCAGCTAGGTCGGATGCCAGTTCAGAAATACCATCCTTCAGTCACTCCTTGATATAGCTGAAATACTTTTCTCCTACAGTCCTGGAAGGCTACTGATTTGCAGTCATTTCCAGCGGGACCCACACTGACATGTTCTTGAAGAAGAGAGAAGAGATATTACCCTTTTAGTAAGTAGAGGGCATAGAAAAGAAGGTACAGTCCCTCTTCCAAATCCCTCAGCAGCAGTGCTTATGACTATCACTGAAATGCAAAGATGAATTGCATCTCTGCTCCCTAATGGTTATTGTTTTGTTTCAGGGCTGTGTCTCCCTAGTGAAGGAAGTTTTTATTAGCTCTTTACGTTTGGGACCTGATTACTCACCTGGCAGTGAATGAGGCTCTGTAAGATGTAATCAGAATAAGCTGAACAGCTTTCCCTGGTTCATGCTGCAGTTATGGGCCCTGAATTGTTCGGGGAATAAGAGAGGGCTGTGGCTGTCCATGACCTTATCACAGACATAGAGGTGCAAACACCCTGGGACAGCCTGACATATGCTGCTGGTCCTAACATGTTCCTTTTCCATGCTTTTTGTGCATAAACGCTTAGAGCTGGATCCTGGCTGGTACCTGGAGGAGAGGTACTAGCTTTTATTCATGCAACAAGCATCTGATGGAAGTTTTCTGCAGAGAGATTGCATTTAGAAATAAGAGACTAAATTGTGTTCTTTCTGTGCTTAAGACCTAGGTGAGGTATCAATTAGTGCTAGTGTTTGACAGTGTGTTTGGCAGTCTTCTTGGTGGGGGGCTGTGCTTTCTCAGTTTATACAGTGCTCAACACGTTTGTGGACTGTTGGAAGCCAATTATTATGATGGTGGCTTTTCTGGATTCAGACATCAGCCAGGGTATGAATTGAGGGCTCCACTCATCTGCTTTCACTTAGGTCATGGAAGGACTGCTAGCTGGGAATAACTTTGAATCTTTATTGACATACAGTGAATTTGGACTGGTGGCTTCGAGGTGAAAAGCTTCATACTGCTCAGCAGTGTCTTTTGTATAATAGATGTGAGAAAATGAGCATGGAAGATATTTATTGCATGCACTCCTTTTCACAGATTTAAGAAAGAGTAGAAATTGTAAAATGTTTTTCAATACCAAAAAGATGTACAGCTCTTTTTCCTACACCTTCTCTGGCTGTTTTCTGTTGTTCTGGGTATGAACTTATGTGTATTATGTTAACACATTAATCAAAAGTGTTTTGGACTGTGTATAGAGAAAACAAATCCAAAATTCTTCTGCACATAAGTGCTGGTAATTTTAGGGGCCTGATCCTAGTCCATTCAATAAAGAGAGACATCTGCTGAATTCAGTGGGTACGAGGTCTTGCCCTGCCCTCTGATTATGCACTTGGGTGTGCATCTGCATGGATCCCGCTGCAGGGTGGAGGTCTACATTTAGACATTCACACAAGAAAATTTAGCATTTTGAAAGATGCAGAATGCAGCTGTTTCCTGTCATTATGTTTCACATTTACTTAAGTCAGCAGTTACTCTTTTCCAAGCAGTGCCTTTCAACAATAAACAAGGCAAATGCTTCCAATAGAACCTCTTGATGACTTCTATTTAATTTAAATATATATATTGCAGCAGCAAATACAGCAATAACATGGAATATAAAACCCACTAACACATACTCTAAAAATGATATGTAAGTGTAGGAGGGAGAGCAAAAGAAGATGCATTTCTTCTGATTACTCATGCTGTATTTAGGGTGATTATTGTAAGTTGGAGGAGCATGCACTATATATTTTTATGTGTAATAAATAGAGTTCTCACTTTACAGGCACACTGGAACTCCATCCTAATTGGAACTGGAGTGAATGAATCAATAATTAGTTGATACTTACTTATACCAAACCCAGAGGCATGCTAAGTGCATTATAGCTACCAAGTAAATTTCAAGATGATGGTCTTTATTTTCAAATCAGTAGGCAATTCAGGGAGATGAGAGTTTAGAACAGGAGACTGAGAGTGGTTCCTTGGCCAAAGAGACCTACTGAAGCACAAATATTAGCACGTGATGGCACCAGGTGGCTAACCAGCACTGTGGCAGCCTTTTCTACGGAGTCTTTTCCTTAGAGCTGCTCCACACTGGGGAGTGGGTGAGTGAGGGAGTGAGAGACAGTGTGCAGGGATTTTTCCAGACCTAATTAAGAAGGCTCAATGACAAATGGTGTAATAAAATAGAGATTTTAATAAAATGTAATAAAAAGAGGAATATAGATAGCAAGTAAATCTTGTATCGCTTCAGAGGCTGGGAACCCTGCTTTCATGCAGCATTGGATGAACCTTGGATGGATTTTCTTCCTCCTTCCCATGCTGTAGTGCCTTTTATTTTGTGTAGCAAACAGAATCATGTATCTTCTCCTGATGGGTTGGGGTATTATTTATTTCTGCCGTAACAGCCACCAGCACACGGCAGAGGCTGGCACAGGGCACTCCAGCAGGTTCCCATGTGGTGGCTGCTCCTGCTGACATACGGGCCTCTCGCAGGCCCAAAGTACAAGGCCCAACAGAGCAGACATGGCCTGGTCAAGATCACTAACTCCTTGAATGCAAGGCTGCCAAGACAGAACTGAGTTACAAAATAATCCAGTCTGAATCTTGTAATAAACCTAGATTTGATTCTGTATTAGCTGTAATCAGTATTGAGAAAGAAAATGGGAGTTTTATTTCCCTTCTCCCCCTTTTTTTCAAGAAGAGTTGTATAATCTCAGGAATCTTAGGGATATATGTAACATAGCGTGAGTTGGATTCGGTGGTGAAAGGCTAGTAGTTCTCCTTAGACCTTCCAGCAAAGAGGTACCATGATACTGAAGATACAATATCTGGGCTATTGGGTGCAGCCTGCTAGAGGTCCCTTTTAATGTGGAAAATGCCGTCTCTTGGTGTCTGTGGGACACCTGTGTGCCTTGCAGATGGATGTACTATGCCATTTCTGTCTTGGGACGCTGCGACGCAGCACAAGGAGTGTTGGCATATGGCACTACTAAGTGCCAGGTGTAACCGGGCAAAGGAGTGTTCCTTGCCCTCCAAGGCTGTAAAAGCTGCTGCTTCTTCAGAGCTCAGGTAGTGGCCTCTGAGGCCAGTGGTAGGGAATGTCCTCCCTGCTGTGGCCTGGGACCCAGGCCTGCTGTGAGCAGGGGAGGGCTCAGATAGCACAGAGCTCAACCAGTAGAGCAACATCTCTCTTCCTGCCTCATGTAAGATTAGGTTGGTAGCAGAAGTGGGGATCGGGAGTTTTCCTCCTTGCAGGTTTCCCCCTTGTTCTGCAGTGTCTGACCCTTTCCAGAGCAGGATGGGTAGGAGTAAGCAATGCTGACAATGACAGTCAGGTGGGTTTGGAGTAAGGGTCCCCCTTCCTCTCTCTCCACCCTTGCTTGACTAGGCTAGTCACATCCTTCTGTGGCTCCAGCTCCGCTTCTTCAGATTGCTCTGAGGGGAATATTAATATCCTCTAATAACTCTGTCAGACTTATTGAGGGATTTGTTTTGTTAATTCCAAGACTGGGTACAGCAAATAGATTATAGCTTGGGCCACTTCATAGGCTTAACGAGCCATTTCTCTGCTTACTTATCACTTTTTTCCCAAATCTCCTTGTGCTAACTCCTTTTTCTGTTCTTTGTGTTACTATTTATTGAATATCCTCAGTGCTGTGTATGTCACAGGGAATATGCCCCAAGTTCATTCCTGTCCATCACTTTTTGGATAAGACAGTAGCGGAGGCAGCACAATTTGCAATGGGTTTGGGGGCAGTAAATGTCTTTGGTATCTTCTAAGAACAAGACAAAGCTGAAAATACTCAGTATGCATGCAGGTTCTTGCTCAACGGGAGAGGTACTCTCTGTGGCATATGGTGGGTATTACCCTGATTTTCAGTCTCTGTGTCAGTCTTGCAAGTGATGCAAAGGTAGAACACCACCGGCCTGATTTCAGTTCTTTGAGCAGATAGCAGAGTGCCTGCAATGAAACTAGTTTTAGCTTCTTGGGTCACATGGCTAGTTCACTTTAGTGTAAGCCACATGACTGCTCAAAAATAGGTTGATTTTTGTGGTGGTCAGCATGGGAAAGTCCACCGTTGTGCATCATCATCAGCAAACTCCCTGTTGTCTTTATGTCCTGATAACCTTCTAGCATTATTGCCTTGGCTAGATCTGAGAAGAAGGAGCTATGTTGCTGAATCCAGGGAATGCATTCCTGGTGGGGAGGGTATTTCGTTTAGGGGTGTCCATCTAGTTGCCATCCTTTCCTAATGCCTAAATCAACTAAAGTAGGAAGGCCATTGGAGAGAAACTGGCTCCTTGTATCCCTAAGATCTGTTGTGTGGGTCACCTCCAGCTTACAAGAACATCTCTTGCTATGACATGATGCAGCCACTGAAGTGTCACATTGGTTGATTTAGCTCTTGTTAAAGTCAGGAGAAAATTGGGCTTGTAATGGGAAGCTAGTTTCAACTGTAATTAGAACATGAGGAAGCAGCTGTCCAGGGGAATGTAACTCTCTTGCAAGTAGTTTTTGAAAGGCTTTGAGAAGTGTGAGACTTTCTCACCTTGAAGGGAAATCCGAGTGAGGATAGGAGTTCCCAGCCATAAGTATTTGCATGGAAGCAGGTACAGAGATGCCTTGGTAATGTTACAGAAGCATGAAAAAACAGGCAGAAGTATAAGCTATGTATGCTTTTAGAAGGTCATAGGTTCTTGTTTCATCTGAGCTGGGAGGGAGAGAGAAATCGTCGTCTTCTTTTCACCACTGCAGATAACCTATGAAAACACAAAAACAACTTTCTGTGTAACCCTGCCACTGCTCCTAATACTTAAATGGCTTACAAATAGTGGTCCCAAATATTGTAGCAGGCAGGAAAGTCCTTTAGTCCCCCTTTTTTTCTGTGAGTGGCCACTTAGGTGGAAAAAGCTTTGGCACTTCTAGTATGTAACATGATGAACCATATGGTGGCTTTTGCTGTTTGCATGGAACATTGAATGACAAATCGTAGTGTTTGTGGAGGAAACTTTGTACTGTATGTGCGTAACTTGGGCACACACTATTAGAGCGTCCAAGTTTTTCTATGACATGCTTTGTTTGTCGTCTGGTGTCTATTCCTCCTTCACAGGAGCTATAGCTTGTTCTTGGCCCAAGTGCTGCAAGTGAATTGTAGGGCAGATGAGTGCTCTTATAGGGCTGTGCATGTGATACTGCTAAACAGAAAGAGGCAGTCTGGATCTGCACCAGGCCCCAGTGAGGAACAAGGATCTCCAGAGAGGCAGAGTGCTTTTAGGCTGATTTGTTCAAACACAGTCTGTATTTCTTATTTATAAACTTGTCAGCCTGTGTTTTTTGACAAGAATAATAGCTTTGTTCTCATTGGATTTTTGGCCAGATTGTGTCATACTGTATGCCCCTAGGGGAGGGACAGGCTTCCGATGGATTTAGACCTGTGCTAAAATATAATAGTTACACAAATGGCCTGGTACAAATAGCCCAAGGATAAAATTCAAAACTGGTCCTACTGGAGATAACTTAGATACCTTTTCACTGTAGGCACAGAATGGCTGCCATATGCAGAGGGTCTTCATGGACCAGCACTCTTCAGTCTAGAAAAGAAGTGGCTAAAGCAGGCGGTGAGGTAGACAGCTGTAATCAAGAGTGCTGTGGTGACGCTGAATAAAGAATATTTATTCATAGTATTTTATAAAGCAACAGGCAGGGGATGCCCAATATGGTACATTCAGCTGCAGGTTTTAAATGGACAAATGAAAATACTGTTTCACACAGCATCAATTCTAGTTCCAGAGGAGACCAGACAAATTTAAGGAGGGAAAAGTCCGTCAAGGACTGTTAAACATTTTGATCATGATGCAACCTCCACCAGCCTGTCATTGCTGGAAGCTGTTAGTAAAGATACTGTGAATTTTCTCATTTCCTTTGACTCTTCCGTGAGTACCTGCACTTGGCTACTGTCAGAGGCTCAGCCTTAGTGTCTGCCCTGCTCCATTACTGAAGCTCTAAGCTTATGATGCCTGGCAGCTGTTACTGACGGGATTGTCTAGGGAGAGTGCGTTTTGAATTAGAATAATAAAATCGTAGAAAACGGGATTGGAAAAGGTCTCAAGGGCCAACTAGTCTTTCCAAGACAAAATCAGGTGTATCTGAAAAATTAATGAGAAATACTTGTCTAGGCTTTCCGTAATACTCTCCAAGGCTGGTGGCTAACTCCCTGTAGCCAAGGTATTCCAGAGCCTCACTACCCTGTTGCTACCAAATTTTTCTAACATTAAACCAAAACTTCCCTTTCTGCCTCGTAAGTTTCTTCTCACTCTATCTATGGTGAATACAGAGGACACTTCGTTTTTTTCTGCTTGCACCTGCCCTCCAGAAGTTATACAGTTATATATCTTTGTGTGCTCCACAAGACTGTGAACACAACTGGCTGAATGGAGATGTATGGGGGTGCTGTGCATAACAGCAAGGAGCAAATCCTCCATTTCTTCCAGCACCCAGGCACTAGGATGAAATAGAAAGAAGCTTCATCTTGGAGTGCTCCGGCAATGTATCTAGGCAGTTTAAGTGAAGATCAACAGATTGTTTGGAGGGCACCAAGTAATTAAATTCCAGTTGGATTTTTGCTAGTAGTAGGCTATAGAACTATTGACTTTTTCCCTAGCAATGTAGCCAGCGCCCCAAGGAAGGTACTTGAGCATATTTGTTGGGATGTGTGGGAGAGGATGGTACTTTCACTGAAAGCCGTGAAATCAGCGAGCAGCTTTATCTAAGAATAGTAATGATACAGAGTTAATTAGAGGGATTATTATGAATTCATTTCTCTAAGATTTTTTTTGTTGTTGTTTTTTTACTCTTACTGGAGCGAAGTAACTGTGCATTGGTTTCTGAAAGCAGCAGGCATACTTAATCCATCTATACCATGTTGATATGAAAGTACTTTTCTAAATGGCCAGGCAATTGTAGGAAAACCATAGTGGCTTGCAAATGTCTCTGCAGCTAGCTATAGCGCACACTCTGCCTGGGTATCTTGGTTGCCTGAGAGGAGAAAGCTTGGTCCCTTGAGGTAAAGGGTCTGTTTTCTTTAGTAGATATAGGATCCACTCAAACGTCATATGCTTAAGAAGGTGACATACTCAGGCATGTGTCAGTCAACCTCACATTTGACCATGTGGAGAGGGCAGGCTGCCCACAACATTATTGCAGACAGTATGGAGAAGAGCATTGGAGGCATCAAATCACTGTTAATCATTCAGATAAGATTTGAAATCAAATCCCTTCACCTCATTTAAATCAGGAGTGCTTTAAAATCATGTGGCACTTTCAGTAGAATCAGCCAAGTTTCATTCTGCCTCTTTAAGTAGTTCTTGTTGTTCTAACTCTGACAGGCTAAACTGCTGTATGGCATTCCTATAAGCAGTTAAACATCTGTCTCTTTCACTTCAGAGTTGGCTGCATTTCAGTATTAGATGAATGATTCCTATATTCACAGCTAGTAAGTGCTTTGGGATCCCAAGTATTAGCTGTGCAAAGGCAGAGTACCACAAATGTCTGCAATTCTATGCAACGTATCAAGTGAGTACTATTCCCGAGAGACTGTGCCTAAGAGATCCCGTAGGACAAAGGACACAGAGAAATGTAATTGATTGTAATGAACTTGTTTGTGTATGTGTCACCACTTGTCTCTACTGAATAAAATCAGAAGTGTTCAACACTCCATTAACACAAATTACAGGGTCCTATTCTTCTGGAGTGAGACAATAAGGCTTGCACCTGCTAGTACTGTGAAGTTCTTCATGATCCCAGTGTGCAGCTCAGTGACAGACATCATAGGCTCAAGTGGTCCTGGGTTTGTTTTAGTGTCCTAAATGTTTAGCAAATTAAATAAATTGGTCAATTTTACTTCTGTAGCAATTCTACTGGAATCAGAGGAAGGGTACCAGGGATGGAGCCTACTACCAGAGTAAGACAAAAGATGTAAAGTAGATATGAGGGATGAAATCATGACACTATCAAAGTAACTGTCAAGTCTTTTATGGATTAAATGGAGCCAAGATTTTAACCTAGCTGACCATAAATACAACAATCTTTAAAGCGCCTATCTCCTGTGTGAGCATGGGCACTACGGGGATGTTGTGCTAGTGCTTGGAATTGATCTCATCACAGAGCTTGTCTTTACCCAGGCAAATTGTTGTAGAAGCTGTTTATACAATGTAAATGCTATTTCTTTTTATGGTGCTGTAACCCTCCCAGGTGACTTTGTACCACTATGTCCTGAAGAGAAGGACAAGGAGTCTGTACAGTTTTGCACCAACAACACTGGTCCCGAACAGCTTGGCATAGGAGGTGAAGTAGGACCATATGTTTACCTTTATCTTAACAGACCAGGTTAGGATGGAATGAGACCACTTGCCAAATAAGCATCTGGAATTAACACTTTGTTTGATGAAGTATCAAGTTAATGAAGACTTTGCTCACTGCAATTTGAGGGGTTTCCAGCTCAGCCAGAATGGAGCTCTTCACTGTATTGTTAAAATGTTGCATCGGAGCTCAGTTAAGAAGAAATCACCCAGTTCTGAGTCACCAGCGTCTCTTACGACCACACCACAGGAGTCCCGGCTGGCTCATCACCTATCTTTTGAATCATTTCACAGACTGCCATAAATGCATCAATCTTTGGTCTCGGAACTGTTTTCATATGTATCAGCAAGTTGAAGTGACTGAGAGTTCCCAACTAGTCATGCTTCTGCCAGTGAAATTGTACCTATATCCATTTTCTGTATTTGCAGCATGATGAGAGCCAAATTTGCTTTAGAAAAGCTTTTTTAGGTGTCGTAACTGAATGAGCTTCAGAATAAGGCCATTTTCCTGGCTAAAGGCAGGATCTCCTCTTATTTGGGAGTGGGTCTCTGATGACAAAAAGATGCCTCTAAGTCTTGTAACTTCTGCCCTCTTCCTCTCCCCTGTTTCTGCCTGCTCCCCAGTCATCTCCAGACACTGGCATTCTGGGGGAGGGTAACCAGAGAGCCCTGGAGGAGGATGCTGGAGAGCTTGAGGGACTCGTAGTACAAGACAGTGCCATTCACTTCCAGGTGCTTATTTCCACTTAGCCTAGGATGCTTCTGCCCAACAGCTGGTTTGTGATGTGTGAATTCAGTCAGTGGCTCTCAGTTTAGCTGGCAGAAGACAAGTGTCCACAGCCCATCAAAGCAGGGGACAAGATTGAATGAACCATGGAGATGGGAATGACAGCAGGTTTCTTCAGGTCAAGGTGATGTGTACTGTTAAGACTGGTGCACATAGAAAGTCTGTACTCTCCTTGTCTTCCAGTTGGAGAGGTGCAGTCTCATGACACTTTCCCTTATTGCTAAACTTCTTGTTAAAAATGTTAAAAATAACTCAGATGTTTCCTCTACAGGCATGGGAATGACCTGAGCTATAATAATGTTTGCTTTGTTCCTCCTGCTCCCCTTCATCCTCCTCCTTCCCCTTCCACCCCACCCAGATGGCTGGGGCTGCACCAGACAAAGGCAGTAGCCTTGCTGATCCCTCTTTCAACCCAGCTATTGACATCAAAGAACAAAAGCAAACAGCACCGGCTTGCGGCTCAGCCCTTTACAAAGGAGCAATAAATGGACTCTTGTGTATAGGATGAAGCAAACTCTGCCTTGCCTTTTGTTAAGAGGCAGACCTTTCTGTGTTTGAAGTGCTCTGAGCTGGAGAAAGTGGAGAAAGCCCCATCTGTATGGCAGTAAGTCCCATGGTCATTGGGCTTTTTGTTAGCCATGGGTTCTGTATGCTTCCTGTTTAATTGGGGAATGCTGTACCTCCTCAGTCCCTGTGGCAGGTAGGAGGTTCCTATGGCGGGAGGAAGGCAGTGCTGATGGGAGAGGAAGAGAGTGGGGACATGTTTTAAACAGTCCTTTTGAAAAAAACCAACAGAGAAACATGAAGAGAATTTGAGAGAACGTCTCAGATGATAGGGTCTGAGGGAGAGTCAGCTCGGCTCCCCAAAACCGGACACTGCCTATTTGCCATCTCTGTCTTCTACCTTTCTTGAGGCATTAGATTTCTTCTAATTGTGGAGCTACCAGCCATAAGGTGCTGCATCAGAGGTTTCTTATTAAGGGTCCCTTTTGTCAATATATGCAACCATAGTTTTAATTGTGCACCGTAGTGGAGTGGCACACCACACTGCAGAGGTGTTACGGAGTTTCCCGTGAGGACTTGCATGGCAATTTCAATTGTATGTCACAGTGGTATTTATTGTAGGGTCTTTTGTGAGGACTGACTGGCTATATGCCATTTTTCTCTTCAAAAAGAAAGCAGTGCTTTCTCATGTGTGTTTTAAAATAAAAACCGAGTACTTTCACCATTTGAAAATCAGCATTTGCCAGCAGATACCACATGGGGGGGTGTCTGCCGTACAAGAAACTCCCTTTGTATTTAGTATGGGAAGTAACACTAATCACCTGGGCTGCCACATAGGTAAATACTGCAAAAGTGTTACAGAGATGGAAACAGTGACTTTTCTGATGCAACTAGCGTACACAGAAATTGTGTTGGGTGGAGACTTTCCAAAAAAGATAGCTAAGAGTAAAACCAGTCAGGATGGAGGATGCCTGCTCTTAGGGATGTTGGCACAAAAAATATGGGTAAAAGGAAATCCCCTTGCTGTCTGCCCCCCACCCTGTTACTTGCCATTGAGAAACTACATTTTAGAGAAGCTTGTGTAGCACTTAACACTTCATTGTTTCCCTTTTTAACAGCTTCCTGACCTGTTTAATTTACACACAGTTAAACAAGTATTATTTCAAGCAGTGTATCAGTTACAACCCACTGCCTCATCTTTTATTTGCTTAATGTGTTTATCCTTTGCTCACCCTTGGTTAGCTCCTTCCTTTGCCCTTTCTATCTGCTGATCCTTTTTATTCCCTGAACATCCCACAGATTTCCCCCTGGAGCACAGACACTCTGGTGAGGCTGCATGCTGTTCCTGGGCCACCGAGGTAGCCAGGCCTGCAGCTGTGCCCACTCCTTTGTTAGGTGTGCAGGGAGGCTGAGGGGACAGCATGGGTCTAGAGCTTTGTACCTGCTTAGCATAGGCTTTGGGGCAGCTGCTGGATTATCAGAAACATTTGCAGTACCTTATGGTACTCCCTTCTTCCTCTTCTGAAATGTGTCATCATCTCTGACTGCCATTGATTTTCCCAAGCAACACCTCAAGTCCTAGCTGTGGACTTGTAAATTCTTTGGCTTGTTTTCTTTTTCTACCTAAAAAGAATTACTTTCAGGCAAACTTTCAGTGCTAAGTGTCTTTCCAGGCTTGCATGCAAAGACACCAGTTCTTAGATACAATTATTTGTTAAAACAGGAAAGGCAACAAATAACACTTACCAGATCTGACGCATATGTTTAGTAGAAGCTACAGAAGTTAAACGAGTTGATGCAACAGTCCCTCCCCTCTTTGTGTGTTGTTTTATTTGGATTATTACCTCCTTAGGGAAGGATGGCTTGATATATGTGTGAAGTACCACAGGGACTTTTTCTCAAATGATTCTGGAGCCATTACAAAGTGACAAAAGCAACGTGCACAGGAATCACTCACAGCTGAAATGTAAGTGTCTTGCGAAGACAAGTGGCACCAGTTTCACAGCAACAAAGCTAGTTTGGACAGGAGGGGGGAATACTGATGGAAATTGGAAGGGATATTCCGGGAAGGAGAATACATTCTTAGACCTTGGTGTGTAGCCAAAGCACCCAGCATGTCATGCTCCTAGACTTGTGGCAGAAGTGGGCCAGGACCTGTAGTAGTCCAAATCGTTAATGTATTGCTTTGAAGTCTTACTGGAAAGATGATACCTGCAGCAGCACAGCTCCTGGGTGAGGTACAAGCCTCCAGGGGAGAATGCTACCTAGGGACCTGGCCCCACTGTTTCCTCAAGCAAGTTCATTTTTTAATTTGGAGGTCTGCCTTGGAAGGAAAATACTGATCTAGTCTAATCCCATGAGATTTCAGGGGTTCCTCCCTCATGATGTTATGATATATGTAGCTATTCAGAACAAGACAAAATTTGAGAGGCGTTTTCTGTGATCAGTGCTATCAGTTACATGGTCTTGCTCCTCTCTTTTTTTAAAGGACTAACTTATTCTGGGATTTATGTGATTGATTCTGAGAAGTGGTCTTATGTCACAAAGAAAAAATACTGAATGACATTTGGTCTGAATTCAGCATCTTGTGAAAAGACAATGTGTGGGACATGCAAGCCTCTGGCACTTCTCTCCCACCGCTGCTGCTGTCTGCAATGAAGGATGTTTTGGCAATGATGGGCAGGGTGAATGAAAAGGAATGGGCTCTCTTCTAGACTTTGGGACTATGTTGAGTGTCTTGCACCTGGTCATAAATTCACGTGGCCCCTAGCAAAAGGGGAGCAGGTTCTTTTGTTTTTTCTGAAAACTTGCTTGAATTTATGTGCAATAGAAACCTACTGCAGGCAGGTTGTTTTTTGTTTCTTTCTTTTGCGTTTGTGTGTGAAAAATAGTAGAATATTTTAACCAATATTCTTACAGGAACTGATGTGGCTTGGTTCTATCTGATTCCAGGAACTCTCTCTCCGGACAGATATGACGGTGGATTCACTTTTACATGCACAGCGGAGAGGGAGCCAGTACCTTCTCCCTTGCATGGCTGGGTGCTTGGCTGCAGATGGGTGGCCTTCAAACAAACCTAATTACTTCTGGTTTTGCATGAAATTGATTTCCATGCAAGGATGCTGAGTTGCTGTGTGCATCTCTAATGGCTTTTTTTCTCTTCTCTCTCTCTCTTTTCCTTTTCCCCTTCTGCTTGCCACGAAAACACCTCGACAGATGTCAATCATATTCCAGGTAAGTGTTGCTTTTGCTGAGCTGAAAGGCTGTTCTTTAAGGAGTGGTGGTAGGCAGTTACCAGGGGCAGAAATCTCATTCTGCTTCCTGAGAGTGTACAGAACAAGTCTTCATACTGCACATCACAGGGTCTGGATTGCAAAGTCTTTGCTAAAAGGAGGGCTTCCTAGTAGCAGAGGTCACAAACTTCCCCCTTCAGAGATTACATGGTGTTGGTCAGTTAAAGGGATGTTTTCTAAATGAAAATTACATTGAACATTGCATTATATACAGTTTATTTCTGATACATCTGTGTGTACTCTGGCATACAAATCTAGTTCAGTCATTTTCCTTCTCTTACGGCAGTCTACTCCATTGCTAGTCTCCATGATAACCTGTTGAGTTGCATTTCCACTAACAAAGGGTTTTGTTGTCATTTTATTTTACATTTTAAAAACCAATGAGTATCCTTCTGTCCAAATGTGAATGTATGATCTTATTTAGATATCAAAACTTTAATTCCCAACAGGGCACAAATGATTCCTTTAAAAGGAAGAAAGAATGTGTGTTTTATGTACTTGTTCATTTGGGGACTTCTTCCCCAGGGAAGTATTTTACCACAGAGAACTCCAAACCTCCCTCCCCAGATTGCTCTCTCATTACCAAAAGGATCCAAGTCCCCCAACTTCAGCTACAAGGGTTAATCGAACTAGACCACCTTACACTGTAGTCCACATCCTGTTGCAACTGATGCTTAAGAAACTAATTTTTACCTCATGCTCAGGTAGCTCCACCTGGTTTATCGTTGTGAAATGAAAGTGAGAGCCCAGGGAAGCAGCTGGCATTGCCCTGGCTGGATTGGGAAGATGGGAGAGTCAAGGCTCTTTTCCTTCTCAGCTTTCTGCATAACTCTTGCTAAACCCGACCTGGACCGGGAATGAGTTCTCAGTTCAATTTGCTTCTTTTCTGCACTTGGATAATCAGATTTTGTGAAACACTTCAGAGAGACGTAGTGAGGGCCAGCCGCTTGGGTAATTTCCCTGCATATTTACCTTTTTGGCTTCTCTCGTCAGCTCCCCTTTTGTTCTGCTGAGGTCCTTTGCGTTCTCTGTGCATCTCAGCTGGCAACACTGGGGATGGAAATGGCCAAATGGCAAAAGTTGTCTGGCATGCCTTGGAAAGAAAGGCTTTGTCAGCCATAACATTGAATCGTTTTAATGACCCACAGGGCTGAACATGTACCTTCTCTGCCCCAGTCTGAGGTGTTCAGGAACTCCTGTTTCTTCTCATTGTGGCAGGATCTGACAGGACATGCACTAAGGCCTTGGGGTCACAAGACTCTCCACCACGTCCTGAAGCTGTTGATGTCTGTGGCAGAGAAGGATGGTTGAATTGGGAATGCATGGCCTTGCTACGCTCTACCAGTAGGACTTACGATATTATGCCATGAATGAGTGTTGCCTTGAACAATATCAGGGCCATCTCCAAGGCCTGCACGGTGTGCAGGGGATGATGGCATCACTAGTAGGGGCCCAAGCAGAGGTGGCACAACCAGGACAGGACTGTGCTGCTGTTACTGTGGCCACACTGGAGCAGTTCATCCTTCTGCTCTCTGAATAGGCTCTTCTGCCCCACTGCCCTCTTATTCTCCTAATTTGTATGCTTGGATGTGCATTTTTTGTTCTCCCATTGCTTATACACATGTGGTCTTGTTCTCAGCACTGCTGTGCGCTTTCTCATGTGGGTTTTTACTCACACGTGAATGTTCTTTTCCATGTGATCTCGCACTCCTCTGTATGTTTTCAGTCTGACAATAACCCACACCTCATTATTGGACTCTGTAACTGTTTACTCCCACACAGTCTAATCCCTCTGCTCAGGTCCCCCTTGGGAGGACACTGGCACTGCTGCATGACTGGGCAGTGACAGGGACCACCAGGAGGGTTTGGGTGTGTGCTTCCTCTCTGCCCACCTGTGCAGAGGCTTTCTTCCTATTTGGCCATCCAGCTATCTGTATTGTGAGGACAGAGCCCTGGGCCCCTGTCAAAATGGTTACTTTAACCATCCACTGTTTGCAAGACAAATTAGGGATTTTATGAGCTAGTGGTAACTATCTTCCCACAGGCAGCAGAAGGGCTGTAAAGAGCCCCTTGATTAACTGAGTATTTTTTATTGTTGAATAGACTGGTTAGAACTAATTCCCCAGTAAGAGAAGGCAGCTCTGAATAGGCTGGGGCTGGCAGCAGTGGGGACCACAGGGCTCTGCTTGGTGCAGTTCCTGCAAGGTGCACAAAAGTTGGTCTTGTTCATAGTAACCAGAAACGTGTCGTATGAGCCTTCCCTGGCTGCAAGGTCTCTGCTTGTGAAGAAGGGGTACTCCAGCAACAGGAGCTAGTGTGCTACACTCCTCTTAAGAGCCAGCTGAAGGTCCCATCTGGCTTGTTGCACAAATGAAAGGAGTTTGTCAGATGTTAGCCCAGCTGCCCTGCAAATGTTATGTCTCTGGTCACAAAATGACACCACTACATTGTAAGCAGCAACGTCAAGCATTTAGAGCAGGACCCTGGAGCTGGGACTGTTGCTATCTGTACTCAGCTGGGTCACTGACTCACTGTGTTGTGTAGCGGAGAAATAACTTCTTTCAGCACTTCAGTTTTCCCTTTGGGGTTATAGCTACAGCCTCACCTCACCTTCTCAACGTGCTTAGAGACCTTGGGCTGAACATTATAGAGGTTAAGAGCCTTTTTACAGAGGTAAAGTGCCTTGGCTGGAGAGTGGTGTGCAGCACAGACCAGAATGGATGCCTCTGTCACCTCTGCACAATATCTGCCCCTTTCTTTGCATCTTCTACTCTTTCAGTTGTCTAGGTTCTGACAGACAAATTGTTGGTAAAAGACCAGTAGATCAAGGAGCAAGTGATATGCTTCTGTCTCACTTAGGTTTTTTTAGTGGAAGAATATATGCAGGAGAAAAAACTAAATATGGGTCCTTGATATTATGCTTATCCCATTTGTGGGAGAGATCTTTAGATGTTCATGGGGAGGAGGCTAAGAGATGAGGTTCCAGGCATTTTGCTGTCATGATTTTATTGCTGACTAGAGTTTGCAAGTAACTGAATGGACACAACCCAGTAGAAATGACCTAGTTAGTTGGAGCCCTGAGGAAAAATTAGTCCTTGTTTGCCTGAACAACTCCTTCATGAGGATCCAGAGGTCCTTGAAAGCACAAGCATACTAGCACTTTTTTGATCCAGGTCTTTAATCTTTCCAACTCCATCTTTTAATGCTTCTTTCCCCTCTTCATCTCAGGACTGCTGTTTTAGTCTGTCTCCCTAACTCCATGTCATAGGGTCATTTAAGCAGTACCTGTATGCTGGCTTCTGCTTCCTTGAAGCTGAACTCTGCTTTTTGGCCATGAAAATGTGTGAATTGAGTTTCAGCCCATCTGAAGTTACCTTTTTGCAGAAGTTTCTAGGTCAGAGTAAGAATCCACCTATGCCATATCTTTAGTGCCACTCACACAGGTGTTTGAAACCAGTTTGTATAGGCTTATGTTCTTCATAGGTGGCACTGTTGTTTTCATGCTTGAATGCCCTTTGCACAGGCACTGCCCCCAAATCTGATTCTCTTGCACTGAAATGTGAATGTTTTTCAGCTGCATGCACACCCATTTGCAACAATATGGCAGTAGCGATCACTGAGGTCAGAGCAAGAATTCATCTAGCCCAGAAGCATCTTTTTATGGAAGTAGATGATTTGGAAGAAGTTTAAGAAACTACATTAGCATTGGTCTTGTCCTGATATACCTTTGAGGTTTCTGGTAGTCACTGTTTTAAGGACTTTCTGACCTGATACTGCATCCAGATCGTGGTGTTGTACAGTCATTAATGTACATTGATGATGGACATATTTTCTCTGGGCGTGTCCAGTCTTTGTTTTCTTAATCCACTTACATTTTTTAACTCCACAGTATCCTGTGATAACAAGTACCACTGTTTAATCATTTAAATGTGGAATGTATTTTCTTTCACTTGTTTTTACACCTGTTACTTGAGAATTTCATTCAGTGACTCCTACTCCTTGTGTTCTGACAAATAGGGAAAAAATATTCCCTGTTCACCTGCTATGTATTATTTGGGATTTTACGTCTATATTGCCAGAGATGTCTTTTTCAAGCTGAAGAATTCTATTCCATGCCTAACAGTTCTTCTTTTCCCAACTTGTGCACCTACTTGATCAGGTGCTCTGATTTGTAGTGATACACATCTTCTTATGGGTCAGCCATAAAGTGCATTCACCCTCAGGTCTTGCTACCTGTACGTGTTCTCTTGTGTGTGTAGCCATCTTTGCTAACACTTGCGTGTTTATTTTCATGCTGTCAAACACCACCATGTTTGTAGCCCTCCCTGTGTGAATACTTCTAGGAATATGCCACATGCAATGTCAGAATACTGTTTCTGCCATGGGAGAAAGGAGATAGTATGGTTTGATAACTACTTCTGTCTTTGATCACTATTTCTGCTTATAAATGATGGGGTAAATGACTTTCTCTTTGGCTTCTATGTCATGCTCTTATTCCTTTGATCACTCAGAGTAGGTGCCACTCACCCTGACTCACTGCCCCTGATAATGACAAAACCTATCCTGGAATTACATAGCAGAGGAAGCAAAGGGGATGGGAAAGAGGAGCTAGCACAGCTGTTGTGTGTAATTGGATTGGAAGTGGGCCTCTGGCTACAGTAACAAAACTGCACTCCCGGCTGGCCTCGCTGCTGGGGCCTGCAAGGAGCCCCTTGGCTGTTGTGCATATCATGCTTGAATCAAACAAAAATGACTGCTCCCCAGCCTGTGCTACTGCTTTGCCCAGTCAGAAAAAAACCAGGCACCATGTATGCCAGCAGCCAAGGAATCAGGTCATCATCTTGGCAAAGCTGACCTGTCTAGCAGGTAAAAGGTCTGAACTAGGCCTCAGATTCATCCATCCTTTACACCTCTCAAGACAAGGGTTTTGCTTCTTCCTTTGAGTCCCATCCTTTGGCCCTGCTGGAATGCCCTCTTTTTGGTACATGACGGCTCTTAGGGAAGCTTCCTTGGTCTTTGGGTTTTAGAAAACTTCAAGATGTCTATTTTAAGAAGGACCACATGGGAGATGAGAGACTTGTCAGCTCTCCTTCCTAACTAAAAAAGAGAACTGCTGACGGAGCTGGGGTAGGAGGCTCAGAGGAGAAAAAAAAAAGCCTGTTTCTTTAGGAATTACTAGTTTTAGGAAATTGGGAAAGGAGGTTTAAACAACAGACTCCGTTACTCATCAGAGTGCTCTTCTCTATAGTAGATGTCATTTTGGTTTTGGAAGAATCCCTGGTTTGCATGATTTCTTTCTTCAGCTCTGCCATAAAGGATTTGCATGTGTATCCTGGACCAGAAGGCACGATGTCCTGCCTTAGACATACATTGCAGCTGGCCCTGTTATTGTTTGAATGGGTCATGGAGCCCAATATCCAGGGACGGATCCTCTGTGGGCAAGCCTGCCCCTGGGGAGAGCTGAGCTGCTGCTGCAGCCTGGCATTCTCTCTTCCTATTCATTAAGAGCTTTTGGGCTAATCATCTGACAGCATCGTTAAAAGGGAAATACTGAGGCTGCCTGCCTTAACAGAGCAATTCAGCAGTGCGCGCACACCCACGCACACGTGCACACCCCCAGAGCATGGGCCCAGTAACATGGGACAAGCTATAATTAACTAGATGAAGGAGTCCATCTTCCTTTGTTGCTGCAATCACTTGTCACTCTGAGCTGTGTTTTGTGCTCTCCCCACCTTCTTAGTTTTTGTGGCTTTATTTTTCCATTTTAAGTACTAAGTACCCAAATGTTGTGCTGCGGGTGGGGACAGCGGGGGTGAGGTTCAAATTGCCTCCAAGATTTCCTGCATTTTCTCATCCACCCTAAAAATTGCCCCTAGTAAATCCTTAAAGATGAGGACTGCTGTTTAACTACATTGCTCTTTCATATCACTGTATTCTGAAGATACTTTAAAAAATGTCCTTCTGGCTTCATAAGAATCCAGTGTTGGCCCTTGATACTTTGTAGAGTTAGAGACTGTAATTAATTTTACTATTATGATATAGAAAGCAGATGGTTCACAATTTTAAAAAGAAATGCAGTTCTTTGAAATGTTACTTCAAGATCAAGGGAGATTAATATTAACTTTTGAGAAAATAATACTGATTTGGTAGTAGGTTAAAGAAATACCAAAAAACCTCCCAGACCTAAATAGGAAGAGTCAGTTGTGGCAGGCATAAATCATAGCCAGAAAGCAGAGTTTATATGTCTGTCCGCCCTCAGCAATGGACATATTATTTTAATAACAAACCAATGTTCTGATGAAGCAGGCCACTTTCTCTTCACATTACTGATGAAAGTCGGAAGAAGCTGGGGCTCCAGAGGCTGAGCACAAGCAGATGCTTATCATTATCTAAGAAACCTGTTGAGAGACTTCTTCCTAAGCCATGTGCTTGTCCTTACTGTCACTCACGTTTGAAGTTCAGGAACAGCAAGTCACCAGATTCCTGACTTGACATAAAATTTCTTTGCAGGCAGGTAAGAGGTTTCCCTAAACCTTTTCCAGAGCACTTGCTACCCGCCATTTCTGTTGGGCCGCAGTTGTGCCCTGCCAGTAGATTATTATAAGAATGACTGGACTGGTTTAGAAAAAGCACACAACCCCTTGACCATTGTGGCTTATGCAGGTTTCTGTCAACCTTTTCCCAGTTCTACACTGGCTAGGTTTGCAGCTCTGGGGCTTTAATCAGGGTTTCTTGCTGAACAAATCTAAGACTAAAAGGAAAGCATGTTTCACCTGGATTTAGGTGGAAAGTCAGATTTTCTTACAGGATTCCCCTGGAATGGGATGGCTATTGGCACAAACAATGGCTGTATATGTGGATAACGTGCTTTGGGGCCTGATGAGTTCATTTAGTGTCCTGAGCCTGCTGAAAGCTTTGCTGGCCTTTATGGTTGATGCCTAAATAGCATGGTGATAGGTGTCCCCCCTGTTCTGGCAAAATCTGGTCTAGTTTGCAGGTCTGAACAATTCTCGCACCTCTTGCACTAGTTTGTTGGATGACCTATTAGTTTATTGTAGTCCAATAGCAAGTGCTACCCCATGCCACCCTGAGATTACTTTGACTTTTATAATTTGAAGATTGTTTCAGTGTCTTGTCATGTCTTGAAACCAATGTAAAGGTGAGACAATAATGTCAGTTCACGTTTTCCGTGTTGATTTTACTGTGACTAATTTGAGGCCTTTGTTACACATGCTGCAAATGTCACAGATTTTAGATCTCAATGGTTGAAAGTTTTGGTTGTTAATGACATTTTGTTGGAGATAAATACACTCATTTTCACTCCTACTTTAAATTGCAAGGGAGGAAAATTTTCAGATGAGAAAAGCTGATAAGGTATTTCATTATTTACATTATTATTCTATATAATAATGAATCTGGAATTCTGCTGGTGGCCTCTTTGTTAAAATAAGGATCTGTGTCGATGGACAACTTAAGAGAATTTTGGTTTTTTGTTATATCTCCAAGTCCACCCTCCTTCTTCTTCCTGTTTTAAAAAGGAAAAAGTGGGGGGGAGGGGCATTATTTTTCATTAATCTCCTTACTTCCATTGTCCAGCTGGGACTAGAAGATCAAGAGGTACATACAATACCACAGCTGCTGTTGTATTTCAAATTTGTCGAGAAGGAGAAAGAGTCAGAACATTTCTTAGGAAGACTCTTTCGCAGGCATTTGAACCAAGGCCAAGCCAGAGGCCAGAATGGTGGGTACATTTTAGGAGGTGTGCTTACTCCTGGACTGCAGGCAAAGGACTCTGGGCTGCACCTGGTTGATGCGGCTGACAGATAGGGCACCCAGCATTGGCCTTCTGGGAATATGGACAAAAGGACATTCCTGACATTTTGAGATTTTTATACTTCCTTTGTGGCTGGTGGAGAGAGAAGGGGTTGTCTTACGGTGTGATTCAGGGTGTTTAATGCAGGCTTTTGCTTTGAAACCTCTCTGGAGGTTTTTCTTTGTCAGTGTCCCATCTCCCCAAGTGGACAAGGCCCCTGCCATCCCCAGCAGCTGCACCTCTTGGTGCTGTGCCTCTTAGCCATGACTTTCCTTCCCTGTGGTGTACAAGGGCTGAGGGCTTGGGACCCCTATCTCTGCTCTGAGTCCGATGTCCCCTCCCTGTTCTGCCAGCTTCTGCTGCATGTCATACTGCCACCTTCTCGCCTTTTCTCCTTTTTCACCATTGCTATGGGGTCTCTGTACTTTGTAGGTCCGAACAATTATGCTTTTGTCTTCTCGACTTTTACAGTGCCTTTTACAGTGACTTTCAAGTGCCCATTTGGACAGACCTAAGATTTGCCTATCAAGAATGATGGGGTCAGTGGCCATAAATAGGGACACAAATTCAACCCACTTTACTAGCAGAGCAAAATGATTCAGTGAAATTATATCTTGTAAGTTAGACCAGAAATATGTCCTAGAGTATCAGATCTGCTATGTTTATTTATAGCTAAAAAACCTAAAAAATTCTAAACCTGTGTTTTGTTTCTGATTATTTTTCTAAATCCACAATAATCTTCAAGAACATTAAGATATTTGCATTCCTTAGACTGTACAATTATTAATCCCCTTATCTGGCTTGGAGTTCTCTGTGGGTGAACATATTCTTGGGATGATCTGGATTTTAGATTTCTCCAGCAGACGCAAAGGAAAAATATAAAAGAGAGAGAAATAAATAAATTCAAACTCAGCATGCTGCTTGTTGAAAATTCTCATTCTAAGAAGTTCATTTGACCTCTCAGTCTCTGTGAAATTAAAAAAAGTCAGAACCCTGTTTGATTAATAAACTGACTTAAGACAGGAGGGGGGTGTGTGTGTATGCATGTATCAAAATCCCTGCCATACTAAGTGCTGTGAGAGGTGGATGTGGAAAACGAATTAAGCTAAGGGAAGAAGGTCAGGGAACCAAGTACAAAAGGGCTCACTCGTGGCTTGAGTGGGTAGGACATGATTTTTGTTGTGTTAGTTCTGTGATATCATGTGTCACAAAATTAACTAACAGTTAATTTGGTAATGGATTAGGCATAAATATATATACAATAGTATCTAAACAATATTTGTATGAATACAATTGCACAGTAAACATATTTGAAAATTTGTGCTAGAAGTGGATTTTAATTGAAATGAATAAGGTTTATGCCAGAAAGAGTTATCGGACGAGACTGGAGCAGCCCAAGTGACCACCACAGCCCCATCTATAGAGCTGGCAGTGACTGTCACTGCTGAGGGGAGCTGTGCTGCTTTCTGGCTTTACCTTGAATTACGAAACCAAAGAGTAGCTTTAGCTATAGAGCCATAAAGTACCACACTGCCCTCAGAAGTCCAATCTTCAGTTCTTCCCAGAAAGGAAATGGAGTAGCATTAAAAATAGATTACAGGTAATTTCTTTTGGTCCTTGCCAGGTCTGGTGTACTGGTGTATAATTACTAAGTGTGAGCAGTGTTGATTGACTCCTAAAAATACACGCTGAAGCTACCACATTCAAGAATGAGGATAGCTTTGTGTGTGTGTGCATGCATTCAGCCCAGATGTTTCATCTGAAGCAGATGTGGTGGGATCATGGCCTCCCTTTCACTGACCACTGCAGCCTTGAATTTTAAATCTTTAGCTGAAGAGAAGTTATTTCTATAGTTCTTCAGAGGAGCGAATGCTCCCTGCAGAGCCCAATTGCAGACCTTGGCTTTCCTAGCCTGTTTAGCCATACTGATGTGCAGTGCCTCTGGAGTCACTCCCCAAGGGGTATGATGAACCTCAAACACAGTTCTGCAACTACCAGCACATTTTTTTCTACCTGTGACAGATGCTTTCCTGCTCAGTGTGGAAAGCAACACCTGCATATGTGTGTGCCCTGTGTACTACGCCCATACTTGGTCTAGTTCAAGTATGCGAGCTCCAATCCTGAGAGGTATTGGACTGTGACCAGTGGGCATGGATATTGCTGCTTCTTTTTCTTCTTTTTTTCTTACTTCCTCTCTCTCTCTCTCTCTCTCTCTCTCTCTCAGGCCTCTCACACCTGATGATGGGTGAACAAGGTAAGTCCTTCAACTTTCTCTTTGTTTCAGTCACTGATCATGAAAGAGCTTTGTTCCTGCTGCTTTTCTGAGCGGGGCTTTGCATGACAAAAGCAACTAAGCCTACTGGGTGCCAGTCAAGCCATTTGCATTTTTGTCTCTGTGTCCCATGAGCCATGGCTACTTATCAGCCTGGGACTCAGGTGCCCAGGAGGGAGCATGAAATGATTCCATGGACAGTAGAGAGGTATGCTTCCCCCTTCCACGCAGCCCACCAGCTATTTTATCTTGCCATTTCTTTCTTCTTGTGCCAGCTGTAATGACTCCCTCTTCTGCCTGGTAAATGTAGACCTCAATGTTGGTCTTTATTTTTAAGAGTGCAATTATTACAAAAAATATGTTAATAGCCCTCATGGCATGATCCTAACTCATTATGAATCCTGAGGAAAATTGCATATAATGGCCTGTAAGTCCCGTGTCTGCGATTTAAAATATTCAAATATGCACAGAGCAAAATGGTTTAGAAAAAGAACAGGGCTAACTTCAGGTTGGGCTACAAATGGGATCTAGGCCTGTATCAGAGTTCACATTTTAATATCTCAGCCTGGATTGTGTTACAGATCTATTTGCTGTGACATGATGGGATCATTAGTTCCATTTTGCACTATGAGGGTGTGGAGCAAGAAACTGGTGAGGAGAGGCGAGGTGAGGAGAGGGGGGATTCTGTTTTCCTCTGACAGTGTCAGTGTCTTACTGACATGGGTACACAGGGAGGAGTTAGCAGTGCTGGTGATGTGTTCTAATCTTGTGAATGTAGGAGTGAAATGGTTGAAGACATAATGCAAGGTGGGTGCACTAGGAAGACCAGGCCAACTGTTTGTCTATGGGGAGTGTCTCGGTTTAACCCCAGCCAGCAACTAAGCACCACGCAGTCGCTCGCTCGCTTCCCCCCTACCCAGTGGGATGGGGGAGAGAATCAGGGGAAAAAAAAAAGTAAAACTCGTGGGTTGAGGTAAAAACAGTTTAATAGGACAGAAAGGAAGAAAATTGATGATGATGATGATAATAATAATAATAATAAGAAGAAGACTGGAATACACAAAACAAGTGAAGCACAATGCAATTGCTCACCACTTGCCGACCGATGCCCAGTTAGTTCCCAAGCAGTGATCTGCCCCCAGGCCAACTCCCCCCAGTTTATATACTGGGCTTGACATCACGTGGTATGGAATACCCCTTTGGCCAGTTTGGGTCAGCTGTCCCGGCTGTGTCCCCTCCCAACTTTCTTGTGCCCCT
>JAVKLA010000031.1:1469170-1601155 GCA_034782735.1 Sagittarius serpentarius | reverse complement strand
CCAACTTTCTTGTGCCCCTCCAGCCTTCTTGCTGGCTGGGCATGAGAAGCTGAGAAGTCCTTGACTTAGTCTAAACAGGACTTAGCAACAACCGAAAACATCAGGGTGTTATCAACATTCTTCTCATACTAAACCTAAAACACAGCACTGTACCAGCTACTAGAAAGAAAATTAACTCTCTTCCAGCTGCAACCAGAACAGGGAGAAAATGTGAGGTTTGACTCTAAAGCCTGGTGAGGCTTTCCTAGACTATATATACACAATAGTGTTTTTGCCGTTAAGTGAACATGTATCTGAGGTTAGACAGTCCAAAGAGTTAATAAGATAGAACGTAGTGCCTGTGAAGGCTCAAGAGTAATTAGGTACTTGAATAAAAGAGACATAGTTTGTATGTATCTCAGTGAAATGTAGAGAGGCTTAAGACATAAAGAGTTTTTATTCTGTAGTTCAAGGCAGATGTCTGCTCTGAGGTCAAGAAAGCTTAGGAAACAATCAAAAGTCAAGCTGGGGCTCACTCTTCAGTTTCTGTACTGCTTAGCATCCCTGTGTGGTGGGAAAAGTAGGAAAACAGGGCTCTTTATGAGTGCATGCCAAGACCATGGTATTTGGCACGTGGAGCATCTGGCTAAGCTCTTGGAAGCATTGAGCTCCTTCTCTATCCCCGCTTACTGTTCAGCTGGGCTTATGGATCGGAGGTTGTGCTTGTTGAAGGAGCATCCAGCAGACAGGTCCCTTCAGCATGTCCTAGTTGCTCAGGATGCAGCTGAGTATGGCAAGCTGTTGGCAGAGGAAGGATGATGGCATGTTGGGAGTGATCAGGGCAGTGAACTTTCATGGCCACTTTCAGTCTCAGTAACACTGAACATATCTTTGTAGCAGTCTGTGATTTAGGACTGGATTATATAAACAGATGCACTTGGCTATTTAAATTACAAGTTGCAACCCAGCTGGCTCATGAAGACTTGCATGACCTATTCAGGCCTGTATGATTGTCATCAGCCCTTTCTATTATACTTCCTTGCCTGGCAAAAAAATGTGAAAACTAATTGGCTTCTGGCAACTTCAGCCACTCTTATTTATCCATGATGCGTCAGAGAACAGCAGCTTCTCTTTTCTTGCCAACCAACTCACAGATATTCCCTTCTGATAAATATTTACCCTCGATAAAAATATGATGGATATAAAATATGTAAATGTATATGTGTGAGTAAATATGCAATGTCAACATTATATACAAATACATTAGCTCTGGTAGGTGAAATGTGTTTAGCAAATATATTACCATAAGATTTATTTTTCTTCTGTCCTACTCTGTTGTTTCCCTTGCTGTTTTGAATTTGACGTGGAATGAGGCATATCACTGGGCGTGCTTTTGCATGAGGGGTTTGCATTTCTCAGTAGAAAATCAAATTAAAGCCAAAGGGCTTAACCAGGCAGTTGCTGGTTGTGCTGTCTGTTGTTTAAGCCTTGCTTTGTGCTTTGGTTGTGGTGTGTCTCTTGTTTTTTCCCTTGACATTGTGTTTTGTTGGGTTTGGCTGCTACATAAATATGCTCATTTTCTTGTTTTTCTAAGTATGGCCAGTGACATAATTTTCTGGTTTTTATGCTTCCTCCTTCTCTTCTCTTTTGCCTCCTCCGTGACGGACATCCCTCTTGTTCCTCCTCTTAACTGGACGCACACCTTCCTGTCTGTAGGTAGAAGTAAAGGTAGAGATTGCATTCTTTCTAAGACTTCATTGCTTGTAAAATGTTTGTTTGTCAATGGACAAATTGTATTTTTATGAATGTGGTTCATATTGGAACTTAATGCCTTTACTTTTAAAAGTCTCTTAACAATCTTTTGTTTTGTATTGAATTATGGAAGAAATACTTACTAAGACAAATGCTTTGAGGTCTTCTTAACAGATGTTACTTTCTCCCTGTTTACACTAAGTATGGGCTGCGCAGTGTCAGGCTGTCCGGAGCTGGTGATGCTGGGGTGCAAAGGGACCGTCAGTTCAGTTGAAGACAGAGCCAGAGGCCAGTGAGCTGGTACTGCTGACTCTCTTGCACTGGAGTGATGTCAGTGGTGGGAATTTTGGCACTGGTGTTGGTGGAAGCAGGACCTGGGCTTGTCCAGTACCCTTCAATGATGGAGGTCTTTTGAGCTATCATTTCTCCCCCCAGCTCTGCTTCCCATCCTCTCGGTTGGTGAGAACATATTTTTCAAAGACAAATTGAGTTGCAGAAAGCTGCAGAAGAAACAGAAGTGATCAGCACTGCTAAACAGAGAGGTCCATTTCCTTCCTAGCTCAGTACAGCACAGGGCATGCAAGGCTGCTCTGGGGCTCCAGCTTGCTTTTTAGCAGTTCACACCTATCTTTAGCATGCAGAGGGCAGTCATCCACCCCTAATCAAAACTGTCAAAAAGGCAAAATGCTGCAAACCTGCTGTGGGTCTCCAGTTGGACTGGAGGGAAGGGTGAAGATTAATTGATAAATTATAAGCACTGCTCGAGGAAAGTCCATTTCTTTGTCCTATTTTCCAATGAGATAGAGAGATTAAAAGGTTTTATTATGCCGAGGCTTACTCCTTTTCAACAAATGCACTGCTGAAGAATCTGATCTATTTATCAGCATCATTTGCACGCACTGGAGGATGTTGTGTGTCCATGCCAGTAAGACATTGGGGGATGAAATGACTAATTGTACTGCTATGAGTCTGGGAGGATACGAGAGCTCAGTGGATTTGTTCGTAATAACTTTCCTTTGAGGCACAAGCAGTTTCTGCCCAGTGATCACTCCTCCTGTAATACCTGAATTCTGGGGAGCACAATGGCATATTAAACACTTTCTCTTTGTATGATTCCTCTTTTTGATGCCCTGCTTTCTTCTAACAAGGTTGTATTGTTGGATTCTCTGTGATAGGGTGCATCATGTAATCAATATTATTTGCTCTGTTTTGAGATTGAAAGAATATTCCAATAATTAATTTCATAGCTTTTCTATTGTATCCAAAGTTGGGCAGCGGAGGATAATACATAAGCTGTACTCAGGGCTATCTTCTTAGCAAGAGATGAACATCAGAACATAATAATCACATATATGCACTATAAAAAATGTAAGAACCTGAAGCTCTAAGCACACCATACAAAATGTTACTGTGCCTCAACACAGCTGCCAATAATTGAGTTAGCTGATGTATGGCTTAGTGTGATTTAAGGGTCAGTGTAGATCAGGGCGAGTCTTGTATGGCGTGATGTTAGCTCATGTTGCTTCCTTCTTTTCTCGACTGGCATTTGTGCTGCAGGCCAGTCTGTGCAGGACTAAACTGGAAGTCTTTTCCGAAGCAAAACTCCCAGTTTAGCCTGTGGGAATGAGGATTATAATATATAGTGCACAATTAATTCATATGCACTGAAACTTAATTTATTGTGTCACTGAGTGAAAATATTGTTTCACTTCCCAGCTATGTGTAGGTTTTAGCTCTAGTTATAGCAAGTGACTTCATCAGTGAACCATCATTCTGTATGAAAAATGGTATTACCTTCAGAGGGCTCAAGCAGTGTAATTTTGAACCAACACATGGCCTTCAGCTCACAGAGAAGGTGGTACCAGATGCCTTAGTGATTGTACCTGGAGGGTTCATATTTTTTGGCATTGCAGTTTTTAGTAAAAACTAGCAGCCACTCTGTCTCATGCCACATATGTAGCCAAAGGATATGATGTATTTGATTTCATAAAACCTCTTCACAACATATAGCAGTCTGTGACCTTGCATTCATCATTTGAAACAAGTCTTTCATTAGTTGCTTCCAATGTAGTAAATAGGCTTCTTCTGCATCTATTCTTTTTAAAAAGTTCAGGAGATTTTTATTTTTTTTTTTAAGTTCCTGGAAAGCTGAAGAAGATGAAGTATAGATATTCTGGGGTAATGGCTGGAGTACTCAAGATACAGAAAAGCACCTAGGTACCACTTGCATTTTAACCTGAACTGAGTGTATATGCATTGTTTGTGTTTTCATTAGGTGTATGGAACTGGTCACGGAGATGAGGTAAATGTATGATGAGAAGGGAGGACTTTTATTTAGTTTGGCATGAATTGCTCTATACGACTTCTCTTCTGGAGAGGAAATGACAATTAAGGAACAATTATATTGAGTTTGTTTCCCTAACAGTCCCCCACAAGTTAATGATACCAAAGGAGACCATAAATATCCAACTCTAATTTGCTATTGAACTGCAGTTAATGTGTAGTCACGTTCTTCCATATCATTTGTTCTCTTGGCAGCCTTTGTTAAGGAAATCATAATTTGCCTTTTTGCTGCCTTTCACCATTCTCTTATATATGTAGTGGGTTTTGGTTTACCATCGCTTTTGGTTTGGATCTGGCTTCTACTGAAGTTCGTGCCTCCAGAGGAAATTGGCTGTGTTCCTGGTGGGACTCTGCCATTTTCGGTGAATGAAGTCCTGTGTCTTCTTGAAGGCAATAGCCAAATTCACATTGAATTTAGTGGGCCAAGATTCACCCAAAGAACTGAAAACTCCCAAACGTCCCCTCTGACCCAAAGAATGAGAGTGAGGTGTGGCTGGTTTCTGGGTGTGCACAGGATACCTCCATAGAGCCTGTGCAGCCTGTAGACTGCTGCTTCTCCTCTAAGGCACTGGGCTCCTTTCCTCCATCAGTAGCTGTGCTCAGGATGAAAAACTGCACAGCTGCACACTCATTTTCAACATGAGGCAGATTTTTTTCTCCATTCTCAAAGAGAAATGAAAAAGTGTTCACATATTTCATGGGTGGGACATTTTTAATGCGTGTTGTGTAGACCAAAGTCTACTGGCAAATTCCCTGTGTAGTTCTCAGCATTGCAAGATCAGATTATCTCCCTTGGTCCTAACTGCTCATAACGCGGGTAGGTCTTTTAAGTCTTGTAATGTTCAGCATTGCTCTCAGTGAGCAGTGTGAGGTTGTTATTTCTTTGAATTGCTCAATAATATTGACCAGGAGGTAATGGCACAGAAAAAATGGAACAGCATTTGTGGACTCGGATAGAAAGAAATGACTGGACCTTACTGATCTGGAAAATAATTTTGAGTTGTTCTTCACCAGTGATACCACAAGGATTTCCGAATGATGTGAGTAAGTCCATCTGAGTGGCCAAGAGTTTATGCAAATGTTGAAGTGAAACATCAGTAACAAATTAAATTATTTGTGCTCTATAAATATCTAATTATACAAGGGGAAAAACAACACTACATTCATCTTGCCAGCCTTGGCAGTGGTTTTTAAGCTCTGCTTTGCCCTGTAGAATATCTTAGTATTTGGGTTTTAAATGTGAATATGGTATGGTTTTGGTTTCTACGCTGACATTCCTTCCCTTGATACTTTTGAAATATATATAGTATCGGGTTCGTTTTCCTGCATTATTATAAGGATGGTGACTTTCAGTTTTAACTTTCCCCTTAATGACTGTCTAAAAAATAAAGCATTTTATTTTATGGTTAGCAAATACCCAGTCTGTAAAACCTGTTTGATAGTGTCAAGGCCCCTTGAATGCAGATGTCATTCTTCTGGAATCATTTTTTGTAAGTGAATTTTTGCTGCTGGTTTCATATTTTATTTAGAGAAGAAACAAATATTTTAATGTGATTCATCTAATTAAAGATGATTGATAGTTGATTCATTTCAGATATAAGATATTGGGGGACATTTCTGCAAGGCATTCATCCTATTTCTTTATATTCCAGAGGTGATGACATTTTCCGAACTCTGGTGAATGAAGTCACTTAAATGTTGAATATCAGCTAACGCAAAGGAATAGTTGTCTTATAAACATTCTTCTTTTTATACCTCTTCATAATATATTTATGAAGGCAGACAAATGAGACATTAAATAGGATGTTTCTGGTAAATTATTTTTTGTTTGTGCATATGAGCATGTGTGTTTACAAATAATGTGTATGCATAAAATATTTAATAATGTGTTAGGTGTTTTGTAGTTTATAGGTAATTTATTTTTTTCTCACATGCTTTCTTTCTGCCTTATTTTAAAACTGTGACTTTCTAACGTGTGAATTAACAGCTGATTCTTCATTGGCTTTCATTTTTATTAAGAATGATGATTCCTGTGAGAGTTAAAGGCATTATGGTTGTGTTGTGTGTAAACATGAGCTAAAATATTGTCCTCTTACGCTGTATTGTAGTCTTCTGTTTTTGATGAGGCTCAGGTTTTACTCTGCCCAAAGAGAATATTAATTGATATCATTGAAAGGCTTTTTTTTCTTCCTCTGTTTTCTTCATTTGAGGCATTCAGTGGTGTGTAGAGATGCAAAGGTAGCAAAACAGGCCATATGCTTTGCAAAAGGCAGACTAATAGCACTTTTGATGGACGTCTGATTTTTAAAGTGCTGTATCTTTCATTAAAATTTACATGTAAAGTAAGGGCAAGCACAGTGACATGAAAGCTAATGCAAGTTGCACATCTTGACATAATAACAATCACAAGAAACTGGAGATCCCAGATGGCAGCTTGGCCTTTGCCATCCTTTTAATAAGCTACTAAGTGCTAATTATTGCACTCTTATGGGCAAGTTAATTTACTGTTGACTCTTAAAGAGACATTGTGCCTTTTTCTGGCATTTAGGTTTTTCAGTGTAAATTTGAGAGTGGTTTTTTCCTGCAGATTGGAGTCCTTCCAACGGACAGTAACAAAGAGGCAAAGAAGCAGAGAGGGAAATGGAACATAATAAGCAATGTTTTCTTTGATAATAGCAGAATATAGGGTTGTGGGTTTTTCTAGGGCATGGGTTTAGAGCTGAAAGGAACACCAGCATGTATATTAGATCCAGGATTTAGGCTTTGTATTTAAAAGAAAGCCCTTACTGCAGAGTTAGTATTGTTGTTAAAAATAAACAGAATGTCTTTCCCTTAAATAATTGAAGCTTGAGATTCTGAAAATGAGATAAACTAGAAATAGAAAATCAAAATTACAGGTGCATTTCTGTTGCCAGAGATGATTTGAAGGCAAAATTTCAGCTCACAATTCTGAAAGCTAAATCGTCCACTGTATTTTTGGAGAAAATTCTTCATTTTAATGTTACTTACCTGGTTGTCATAATACAGGGAAGGAGCATTATCTGTAAAACATACAATTTTTTAAAGTGATCTTTTTCTTCTTCCAGTTGAAAGGGACATCTGGTAATGAGACCAGTCAGGGAGAAGTTTTGATCTAAGAACCTATTTAGGAATGAAGGAACAGCTGCAGTTTAAATGGACTCTAATTCTCACAGTTAATGCTGTTTTGTGAATGCATGATTCTGTGTGATAACATTTGGGAGGAGTGATGGTGGGTAATAGCTTATTTCCTGGGCTTTATGGTAATGCAGCAAAGTGGCGATAATGCCATCAGGAACTGAAATAGACCCCTGTCACACACATCAGACAGCCCTGCAAAAACATGAAACCCAGTGAAAGAGGGGAGTTTCCTGGTTTAAGGCTCATTGTGGCCTTTTGTGGACTAGAGCCATAACATTATGGTATTGAACTGTTCTGAAAATATGTGCTGTGTAAGCTGGATCTTATGCATTAAGAGTAAGCACTTAGAGACAGCAGCCTTATTTGCAGTGCTTTACCAGATAGTAAATATTTTGACTAGAGATTAGTGGATAACATGCCATACAAATGGTTGTAAAACTATTACTGTGAAGAAGGTCATGCTTTCTCAAATCGTCTGATATAACTCACCCAGTATCATCTGTGTCAGTTATTCAGTCATGTCTAATGGTGTGTGATTTCCCCCCACATCAGTATTCTGGTTTTTGATTCTGATTTTGGCAATGCACCATTGCTAGTTGCTGATCTTCCTGTGACACCCACCACCTTTCATTTATTTGGCCACAGTCGCCTCTTTCATGGAGCTAGAGCTCCTTCTCATGCTGGCTTTCATTTCCACATTTGTTTCAAGAGCCTTGATAGTTCTGAGTGCACCTATCCAAAAAGAGATCAGTACTGATAAGCTATGAAATAAGGGAAGATAATAGAAAATACTGCTACAGAGAGTAAGGAATCAGGTGTGAATCCAGCACTCACAGGTTGTAGCATATTCATTTGTTTTCAAAGCCTTTTTGTTTTGAAATTTGTGTTACAGGTGACTTATCCTGTAAGTTGCTGTGCTTAAGGTACTGCGTTCCCTAAACAGCCAGCAACACCCATAGAAATTAAAGGTATTTTGCACCCGGGAACGTGTTGTGCACCTGCAAGGCTAAAGTCCCCAAAGTCTGTTTTAGCAGGATTTTCTGTGAGATGTTGATCTCGTACTAGATACGCTTTATATACCAAGAGGTTTGATGTAATGGTAGTAAGTGCCATATTCTTCACTGCACTGCAGGGATTTTATCGTGGTATAACTGATATCAAAGCAGAGGAAATGCACTGATGTAAAAGAAATAGTGCAGGGAAGAATCTGGCTCTGAGACTGTTCCAACACTAACCTGAGGGATTCTGGATCATTCTCACTAAATGATGGCCTTAGTTCTCCTCTTGTTAAAGTAAAAGACTGGAAAGCATTTAGTAGAAACGGTCCTTTACCAGCACTGCTTTGTGGGGAAAGGCTTTAAACAGAACTGGTACTTTGAGAATTTGTGTACACAGTTGTCACCATTAAAAAAGTCAGTAGCATTTGCCAAGCAGTACCACACCGTGGTGCCTGAGATATCGCTTTCTCTCCTACAGTAGAGCAAGAAGAATGTATGTAGTATATGTAGGTAAGTGTTTATGATTTGATTCTGTCAACTGCATGCATTTTAATTGAGCTTTTCTCTCAAATCTCAGTTTGATTGGGGAACTGTTTATGGGTCAGATTATTTCTAAAGCAAAAAACGGTTCCTTTTAATTGACCAAATTCTTTTTACTGAAGACTTTAAAAAAACATTTCAGTATTTGTTCAAAAATCATATGGCTCTGTGATAGTTGTTAGTAGTGGCAACAAAAATGTATAATTTGAATGTTAAAATAATTGTATTTTAAAAGGAGCTGTGGTCTTACTAGGTACGGTGGAATTGTATTAAGCCAGCATTATAAAGCACACACCTTTATTTCCCCTAATTACTGGTATATTAATAATGACCAGGTTGATGATGAATGTGCTGATCACCAGCTGGGACCAGACAATTACATTTGATTATGTAAAGAGTTAGTTGCTATAAGCCTTGAAATATTAAAACTTGGCTAGAATAAATATCACCGAAGAACCTTTGTCTTTTACATGTGTATTCAGCTGCCAGTTCTCTGAGCAATTCTTGGTTCACTCGGTAATGCTGGGAATCAAACTGTGAACAGTTATTTTCCAGCTCTGTGAATGTTGATAAAAGGATCTTGCATAGCTGTTGGCTTGTCCTGCGAGGGGAGAGCACATTGCTGCATCGTAGCGCAGGGATTACAGGCTCTCGCTTAGCTCTGCATTAAAGATGTTGCAAGCTTTTATAAAACCCAGAGCAGCGCCTAGCATCGCCGTGCATTTGCATTTCCCAGCTCTGATGAAGGGCACACACGTTTCAGGCACCAGTGCCTTGCAGGACTGGCCAACTCTATCATCCAAATAATACATATATCTGACCACTTTCAACTACGCATTTATTTTGGATAGTCTTGCTCTGCCGACAGTCTCAATGAAGTCTGTAGGCACTTGGGGCAAGCTGCTCTCTACATCTGTTTTTTATCCCTTATTTTACTAAATTAGGTTTTTTCCCTATAATTTGTTCAGTTCCTAAATATCCATTGATTTATCTTTCCTCTGTTGTTAAATTGCTGAAAAGATGCATAACTTTCACTATCTGTCTCCTGGAATACTGTCATAAAGAACACTTTCTGGCATTGATCATCTGCAGTTTGAATAGAATATCATTTTTTCCACAATGTGATGGACCATTTATGCCAGACTGTGTAAAAATTCTTTTCCTAAAGTTGGAAAAATCAGAATGTACAAATTGTAAGGCTCTCTTTAAAAATGACTTGCTATACTTCAGGTTCTCAATTCCAGGCTTAGTATTTCAGTTTCTCAGTCAATTTTATATTACTAGATATGATACTAGAGACATCATTAGTGATTTTTCTTTGCTACATTCTTGTACTTTATTTGTTTTATCTATTGACTCCATCTTTAAAACAGATGTATTTTAAGAGAAACCTGTGGACAATTTCCTGCCATGCTGCACTGTATGTCCATAATGGAATGGTATTATGTGGTGAATGCACTTATTGTATTGTCAGCCAAAAGTGTGACTTTTTTCTGTTACTGCCAGTTCACTTTGACTTCCCAAATACTCATTTTTTTTCTTTTTCTTTGGTGGGGGAAGAGAAGAGTGGAGAGAAAATCTCTGATATTCTTTCTTTTTGTCTCCTAAGGTAGTCCTATTTAAACCAGTGTAGTTTTCTTACTAATTTTCTCCTTCAGGTGTTTGCTATCAATCTGCTGGGTTAAACTTTGTGCTATTCTGTCAGGCAAGTTTGGTAAATGTTGATCAGTGCATGAAATCAGTTCTTAAATGGTTGCAAAATTGCCTGCCTTCAGACTGTTTTGATCACAAGGGCTTTCAAGTGTCAAAGTCATTTGGAGAACTAGATAGATAAAATGCATGAGCACTAAGCTTTTTCCAGGATAGAATAAATAAATGTGTTTTCTACTGTGTGTTCTGCCTTTGATAGTGATTTGTTAAAAGGGAAAAAAAGAAAAGCAATGATATTAAATATTTACAAGAGTGATTTAGTTGTGTAATCTTGTGCTATGCATCCCTGTTTAATAGTGAAATCAGCTACTGCTGAAGTAAATGCCATTAAACTGGTAGTGCTGTGAAGGTCACTGCCTGTACAATGTCAAAGCAATTTATAGAGAATAATGATTTTTGTCGGCTTTCCAATGTACCAACCTCCCTCTTTTTTTGTCTCCTTTTCCAAAAATAACTGAAAAGAAATTTATTTCAGGAATCACTTTCTCTCTGACTCTTCTCCCATCTGACTGATTCGGGAGCTTGAAACCTCTTTACAAGTTTTCATATTGATGTGCTGAGTGGATAGACACTGATTCCCTTCTTTCTGGCCTTGAGCTTGTTACAGCTCTATTTGCTGGGATTTCCAGTTGGCCATTTCTCAGCAGTTCATTTTAAGAGATGTTGAATTATGACCTCCGCTCTTAAGAGTGGTTGCTTTTCTCCCCTGTGCTATTTCTAGCCCTATCTGTCTGTGATTCTCATGAAAAATACTTTTTTGTGTGATGATTGTTTGTCATCAGCAGTGTGCATGTAGCATGTTGACATCCCACCAACCTCCTGACCTGCTAAGTGTCTTATAAATGCTTGGAGTACATTCCTAAAGAGTGTTGTGCTTAATGGAGAGGCCTCAGAAGTGAGAGGTGTGTTCTTTGCTCTGCGACTGGCTTTCCCTGCGAATCGTCGGGGCCTTTGTGCCTCTGCGGCAGTGGAGTGGGGACAAAAGCCCTTCACCACTGCACAAGGAGGCTGCTGCATAGACGCTTACAGAGTATCCTGAAAACAGTACACAATGAGTACAAAGCATTATCATTCAGCTTCACATCCGTCCAGTAAGAAGGTTAATTATTTGTTTTCCTTGTTTTACAGTTGAATAAGCAGAAGCACAGAGAGATGGAGAGAGCTGGAGGAGAACAGGCAATAAATGCCAGAGTTCTCTTGTCCATTCCTGTTTCTGCAAGCACCAATGCAATCTGTCTTATAAACCACCAAATAACTGGCTTGTTCTACCAAGGACTCTCCCAATTAGATTCCACTTGCTGAAGCAATTCTCCAAGAAGATTAAACTGTATTTATCTATTGATAAACATGTACATGACTGTAGAAATAGCAATCATTCTACAAAGGGAACAACACATATTCTCTGTGACAAAAATCTGCAGAATGAGGAAACCCATAATGCAGAGGTGCCCTAAGTGTACTGTGTAAGGAGTTTGTTGGGAAAGTACATATGAGTGCACAGACAGAGTGTGGGTTTCTCCTTGAAGGCACGTATTTTAAGGACGAGTGGAAAAGAAAGAAGGTACTTAAATAGTCAAGGAGTGGAAATGTTTTTTTTCAGTTATGAGAAAAAAGAATGGATGTACAGCATCAGCAGTGGAACGAGGTGGGAAATGGAATGAACTGGGAAGGGAAGCAGAGGGAAGGGTAGTAGAAACATACATACTTTTATCTGGGAGGAGTGTCACAGATAAAGTGGTGGGAGAGGAATCTGCCATGAACACTGGTCTTTTGGACAGAATGAGGTGGGAAGATATCCCTACATGTGATTTTTTTTCTGTATATTAGGCAGCTAGGTATTACTATTGGTAGATTATTTTGGTTCTTTGATTTCTGTGGCATATCATTCCACAATGCACACAGGAGAAGACTAAAGCTTTCATTTACTGACATGGCTTTTCATGACCTTCTCCTCCAGGCCCATTAGTGGACCTTTTAACTGTTGTGAAAGAGGCTAGTTCAGCAGGGTGTCTGGAATGGATGTGTATGTGCATGGTTAATTCAGACCTTGTGATTTCCTTTAGTCTGTATTATCTGGTTCTTTGTCTCTTTTTATGCAAGTCTATGATTAGTATTGAGCTCTTCTCAGAATGCTGGCAATTATCTCACAGGTGAAAGGATTAAGAAAGAGCAGTGAGAATTACACTGGGATTAAATAAGACTGCCTTTGGAGTGTGTTTGTGGATGTGGTTTTTTTTCTCTAAGCAAAGAGAAAGAAGAGAGAAGCCAGCTCAGCCTTCAGGTCTCTCTAGGGAGGAAAGTAATACCCTTGAATATGGAAAAGTAGCATCTCAGCTTGGGAGGAGGTCATGCTGAGAAAGGAAAGGTAATGTTAAGGCACAAGATTTAGAGTCCTCAGTTCAGTTCTTGGTTTCTCTGATTTTGCTTCAGGCTGTTCTGGTTGCCCACAGCGAACCTCAGCTTGCCCAGGTGTGAAATGGAAGCAGTGATAACTTTCCTGTCTTATGTTGCATGAAACTAAATTAATTACTCTGTAAGTGTGTTAGGTTTTCGGGTAGTGAGTACAAAAGAAGAGGATAGAGCATTCTTTTCATGCCCCATGCTGTGGTCACACATCCAACTGCATGATGTCAGACGTGGTTAGTGATAGGTTATTTCTGTCCTTCTGTTATCTCTCCCTCTGTATAATGAGTGTGGCAGACATAATGCTGGTAGAAATGGGGGGCTCAGCCCCCTTTTGGGATGATGAATCGCCCCATGGGACTGGCAGGCCATGTATCCCAGACTCTGGAGGGGCAACACAGCTTGCAGGCTGGGCCATGCCGCACCTTATCTACAAACTGGCCTGGAGACTGGCGTGTGCTTGTACAGGGCCTGGCAGATGTCACCACTGATGGGAGCCTGGACTTCAGACTGCAGCCCTGGGCAAAGAGTTTAGTTCACCTTTAGCCCTGCTTTTCACCTCTCCTGACTCTGGCACCAGTTGCGTTTGCAGTGCAGCACTGCCTGAAGACCCTGAGAGAAGTCATGCTTTGGTGCTGAGAAAGCAAATAGTGCTGGGAAACAGGAGAGGCGTGATGGGAATGGGCAAAAGCTCCATCAGGTGCCCTGCTGAGGCTGTGCGTGATGGAAACAGTGGCACGCAGGGTCCATGCTAACCTCAGTATTGCTGGAGATGCTTGGGTGTTTCTCAGTAAGATATAGCAGCCCTGCTTTCAAGTGAAATTGAGCTTTTACCCTGAGGGCAGTTTGTTTTCATAGAATCATAGAATAGTTTGGGTTGGAAGGGACCATCAGAGGTCATCTAGTCCAACCCCTCCCGCAATGAGCAGGGACATCTTCAACGAGATCAAGTTGCTCAGAGCCCCGTCCAGCCTGGCCTTGTGTTTCCAGGGATGGGGCATCAACCACCTCTCTGGGCAACCTGTGCCAGTGTTTCACCACCCTCATTCCTTGTATCTAGTCTGAATCTACCCTGCTTTAGTTTAAAACCATTATGCCCTGTCCTACCCCTACAGGCCCTACTAAAATGCCTGTTCCCAAGATTAATTAGTTGCAGCTCATACTAGTCAAAGGAACAGACTGGAAAGATGTTGTCTATTCCTATCCAGGGTAGCTGAAGCCAGAGACAGGCAAGTTACCTTTTGAGGTGCTGGCTTCCCACCTTGGGGCTGTGTCTCACCTCTGAACCCGCTGCCTGTTCTCCACTGCACAGCTTCCAGTTTCTGGGAGTCACTGCTGGCTGGTCCCCAGGCAGCAGATGTGGCAGCAGTGACTGACAGGCACCTAACATATTTTGTCCTGGTGTGACATTCTCCTCAGAGAAGTGACAAGGGCAGAAACTTTTCTTGTCCTGCCCTTGCTACTGCTCTCACTTTGTGTTTTCCCACTGTATGTGCTGTCCTTATTCACTTAAGCCTTTCAGCCCTGTCCTTGGGAGAATACAAACACAACAGTGACTACGGCTGTATGGTCTTTACGCTCTGTTACATGTAACAAGAAAGGGCCAGTTAATGTTTGTTGTCACTGCTTTTGTGATAAGTATCAGGCACATCCTGACTTTACCTATTTTACTCTGGTCCTAAGTTGGGGTATTTTTCCCCTTCTGTCGATTGAGAGTCAGACATCAGTAAGATGAGCTGTAAGCGGAAATGGGGAGATTGTGCCCTGTTGAGGCCACAGAAGAATTTGGATGGAGTTACTGCACGGGCATTCCTGCATGCTTTTTCGAGCTCTCTGGTATGTGTTCCTTACCCCTTCACATAATTCAGTTAACACTAATCTTTTCCTCTTATAATGCAGATTTGTTGGCTTTGATTGGAGTGTATTTGGCTGATGGGGCACCTTGAGGACAGGAGCAGGGAGTTCCCAGAGCTTTGGCCAGGTAGAATATGAACTTGCAGAAGTTATAAATAACAGTTTTCCATTAGAATTCCAATATCCTGATACTACTGTACCATAATGATTGCCTAAGCCTCTGTTCTCTTTCCACCTAGTGATCATTATTTCTGTTGTATTTTTTTATTCTGATTTTATTCTTAGTACGTCAGTTTGTTTTACCTTGTTTGTATTGATGGATAGCTGTGATTCAAAAATGTATTTTGTTCCAAGTATATTTTTATCAGAATAACCCTCAGTATCTTTCCATCTCAAATATCTATGCCAAACACATTTTTAAGTGTCTCCTTATGTTACCCTGACTGAATGACTAGATTTGGAGCTGTAGTACAGCTGTTTTGTCTTGCCCATAGCTCCACCACACAAACCTGGATTTTGACTTTCTTTGACTTGCCATGCCCAGTCATGCAGTGCTGGGTCCCTCTGGCACCCTGATCTAGGGCATTGATGCCATCCCACTGCTGGCACTCAGAGTTAGGTTAGTGCACATCACTCTGGACCTTCAGCAAGTAGAGTTTGTTGGGACAGCAGAGCTAGAAACAAGACACACTGGTAGAGCTGGAGGTACTGTGTAGTCACTCAGAGCACTAAGTATTTCCCACTTAACAGAAGAAGACAGTGAAGGACAGAGATTACCTGATTTTCCACAGAGACAGGGTGAAGTATTAGTGCTGGGAACAGAGCCCAGGGGCTTAGATTCCTGTTGGTGCAGAGCTACTGAGCTGAGTGCACTTTCAGTTGAACACGCTAGGTACAGCAAGTCACATCAAAGCCACATTTAGAAGTGGGCCAAAGCAATGTTATTATTCTTAGACAATGTAGAATTTGCTTCTGTTGCATTTTCTTAGAGTTTCACAGGCAAATAATATTAATTAAAAAGTCCCTACTGCATTTGAGACCCAGGCTTGCCAAGACACTGGGAGATTAACTTTCATTGTACATGTAGGTTCCGCTTGGTTAACAGAGTGCTTTAGAGAAAGGGGGGCAACACTGGAAGAACAAGACTGATTCAAGAGTCTCTTATTACAAGATTATCTGTCTTTTTTCTGAGCTGCGTATTTATTACATGGCAAGGCTCTAGTTACAGGCCAGTGATTGCCTAGGTTCAGGTGTTTACCTGGCGGCTTCTGGGATGCTACATAAACAGCTGTAAATAGAGCCAGTTATTCAATCCACTCATAAAGAGGTTTGATTGTAGGTCTCCAGTCTTCCCAGGGTACAATGTCCGAGCCAAAGCAGGCAGCAGGCTGTCCTGCCAGCTGACAGAGGTCTCTGCTGGTGTTATTACTGCTGCCACTGCTGGAGAAGTTTAGAAATGTTAGTATGAATTTTTAATGGACAAACCAAAAGGGTCTGGTGGCAGCTGGCACAGTGGGGATGGGGGAGGGAGAGTCAGTCTCCTTTTATATCCATTCCTGGTACCCCTTGCTGTCACGTGTTGGCATGGTGGGCTGCTCAGGGAGGGAAAGTGCTAGTTCCTCTTGTTCTGTCACAAGGCTCTGGGGGTTCATATTCCCCTCTTTCCAACCCTTTCCCCTCACCTTGCTGGCATTACTTCAAACAAAGAGCTTTAAGTACACCTTTTCTATTATAATTTCTAGTGTTTGAGACCTTGAAGTCCACAAGATATCCTTGTGCTGTATAGGATGATAATGAAACACGTAAAAATTAGCCAAACCCACAGGCAGTGGGATCATCAGTCTTTTGTTCTATGAGGCTGTCAAACCTTTCTGGATTTGTCTAATAGTTATGATGCATTGTGTGTGTGTCTCAACTATATTATCAATAACACAACCATCATAACATAACCTCTAGTCCTTGTCTGCTCTTGTTTCTTCTGATCCTGTATATTATGCTTAGGAGAATAAAAAGCTATGGCAGCTTTTCAACAATTAGATTCTCTGTATAGCTAAATTCTAGTCCTTCCCCAAACACTTCCATGAATTAACTTTCAAACTGTTTCTTAAAAGCCTTATCAGCCTCTAATAAAATAATGGAAACAATATTGAGAATAATGAATCTGTAACTATACAGAATAACAGAACCATGAGCAATCATCAGCGGCATTTAAGAAACAAGACTCATAGAAGACATTTGATTACTTTTGGACTGAGTTACAAAATTAATGGATGAAAAGAAGACAGTGGGTGTGATATATCTATACTTCAATGTGTTATTTGACAAAAAGCCCTATATAATCTTACTTGAAAAAAACAATTAAAATTTGGCTTTAACATGAAGAGTTTTCTAAAATAAATTAGCAGTACAAAATGCAACAGCATTTTCATGAACTGGGAAGGCTAGACAAATTGGAAGTTACTGTCACTTCTGTCTAGCGCTTTTCTCAGTGATCACAAAGAGGGGAAGAAATGACATATTAATGAAATGTGTAGATTTGACTAGAATGGGAAGAATTGCAATCATCAGTGTGGATAGAAAACAGCATAAATGTCGCATAAGTGCCATGACATCCTTCATAAAGCAGTAGGTGGATAATTCATCTGTAAAGAGATCTGATAAGCTGCACCTAGACTAAACTGTTAAGGGCCTTAAATACTGTAAGGTGGAGATATGTCAAACAATTTGTAAGAATTTTGAAAGGGCTTGATGATTAAGATCATACATGGCTTGATTATGAGTGAACAGTGAAAGACCTAGTACATATAGCTAAACTTCATGCTGAGAAAGTGGCAAGATATGAAATGAAAGCCATCTCCAAGCATATACAGAGCATAAATGCACAGAAGAAAAAAGAATTATCCTGGTGCTGTCTCACAGGAGTTACCTAGAAGGGGTGCCACTCAATTGTACAAAGGTGTTCTAGGTCTACTATCAACAGGGAACATCTTAACAATGAGAACTATAGTATTAGCTTATGGAGTACTTTACCAAGTGAAAAGATGGAAGCCACTGTGTTTTGACAATTGTGTTGAAAATAAATAAACCAAATGCAGTTCCTGTTCCTGGGAGCCAGTCTTTCTCTTCCACACCTAGTGGACATGAGATGGCAACTTAGAGGAGGATAACTTAAGTCTTTTCCCTTCTTCAAAGCTCAAATGTACCATAATTTAGATACATAGATAGCCTTCATTTTCCAGAGGGTCTTTATCTGCTCCACATTGAAATCCTGTGTGTGTCACTCTAGTTGATGTCTGTATCTCTGAGGGAGCAATAATTTGTTGTTGTATCAGCTAGCAATATAAAAATAGTCCATCAAATGCAAACAAAGTATTTTCATAAAGTAAACTGGATGGTTTGCCATAACTACATTAGTGCTAATGCACTACCAGGTCTCTTTTTTCTTTATCCATGTGTTAATTTTGTTCTTCAGTCTCCCCATCTCTTCTAGCTTAATTACCCTCCCCAGACTAGAGGCTGCTGCTGCCTTTTGGCTTCATTACGAGCTTTCATTTTCATTAAGAACCTTGCGCTAATGGACTGTTATAAAACACAGTCATCACTGGCAGGTGTTGCCAAATGACTCTCAGCATGATGGCATTTCTGTGCAATGGAGCAAACAGTCTGGACATTGGATTTGTGGAGCATCCAAGGGCTTGGGATAGAAGGTGAAGAGAGACAAGTTTGGCGGATCGGTACAAAGAAGCCCTCAAATGTTCACTTGAACAATGATGGAAAAAGAGCACTGTGAGCAGTGGGCTCGTTCTGAGACCTCCAGTAGTACCAGCATCTGCTCAGGTTGCAAATATCACAGAACAACTTCCCAAACAGCTCTGTGTAGTATTGGTGGAGCCCATATCACAAAACACTAATCCTTACAACCTTACAGTTTAGAAGGGAATGAAAATCTGAGTACCACCTCATTGACTGAGTGAAATCATATTTCAAAATAAACTTTGTGGCTCACATCATCCAATATTAGTAATGGGAATCATATTTCTGCTGCGGAGATATTGGTCATAGTTGCCTTTGTGTGCCCTCTGAACCATTTAGTGAACCATTTGGAACAAATATTCATCACGAAAGAGCAAGGACTTTTTGTATTGTCCTTCAAGGAGCTGATTGTCCCAGTCAAAGTAACTAGAGGCATGTCCCAGAAGAAATACTGTCAGATTTTGTCTTTTAAGAGGGGAATAAGAGTGTTTCAGCACTGAGGAACTGTAGTAAAGTAATTATTCTATGTTGATCTAAAGTCCCTTAACTTTTGTTATTGTCTCCACAAGACCATAAAAGCTCTCCAGTTATGTATCAAAGCAAGTACCAAGCAGGGGGACACGATGGCTCCACTTGCAGATAAGCAAATGGTCCATTTTGCATATTCTTTTCTGGCTTCTTTTGGATTTGGTTATGCTTCCCATTTGTCCTTTTCTTTCTTACCAAATGCAAATTTCATGTCACCTAAGTGACCTATGTATGCCTTAACAGAGAGTGACAGCATGGTATCACTTGCTGAGAAGAAGTGACTTTCTTTTGTCAGTTCTTTTTTGTCCTTTCTCAAGGCACTGCTCCCCTGCAGTAGAACGTCTTTTTTTGCAGATGGACTGATCTCACAGAGTAGGCAAGGAACACTTGATCTGTCTGGCTGCAGGATATGCATTTTGGCTGAGTGTAAGAAGGTGTGCTTTCATCTAATTCTTGACCTTTTAGTAGTCCTTGGGCCACTTCTGAGAAAGAATGGCTTATCACAGGCCAGTGCAGTTAGTCTGCAGCTGTAACTGGAAGAGAGTCGTGTCCATACTGACATGCAATACATGGCCAAATCCAGTAGCTCTTCCTTAAGCAGAACTTTCAATAATTGTGTGGCAGATTGCATTTTTCTCACTGCTTACTATGCCACATCATTCTCTCCTTCAAGGGATGAGCTCAGACAAGACCTTTCAGAACGAGGGAAAATGTGTTTCATTGTGGGGCTTGGATCATGTGGTGGAGGGAGAGGACCTTCTAGAGTGCGCAGTGGGGCTAGCAGAAGATGACTTCAGTAGGCAGGGGCTTTGCAGCACAACACGGCTGCGGGAGAATACTGGCAGGAATAAGCAAAGAGCCAGATGACAGAGGCATGGAAGGATAGACTTTTTCCCAGGGACACTGTTAGGACTGTGCATGGTGTGCTGCAACCCAGAATATTACAAAAATGCATGTTGAAAGCGGGGGGCGGGGAGAAGAAAAGGCCCCGAGCAAAGGCAAGTTAGGTAACTTTAAACCTCTTTTTTTCTAGTCAGCCCTATGTCCTTGCTTTTCATTTTCTCCATCTTAAAAATATAGTTGGCTTAGTTCTGAGTATAAAGGACTTGTGGTCCTGCTCACCGCATGCACAAGCCTTGGCTGAACTACCCTTAAGCTCTGATCACATCAGAATCTTGTAGCAACTTGAAGGAGACTTCTGGAGTGAGTACAGTGTGTGTATGCCAGCATGTGATCACCTGAGTGCCATCCCTGCAGGTGAGAATATTTGACCGCAGGCTCTGCTGGTCTTGTGTGACTCTGGCTCTTTGCAGCACGGAATAATGACAGAAACTTTCTGGTCACCTGAGCTCCCCTGTGGAGGTACAGTTGCTGGACTTCCCTTCTGCTTTTAACCCTATCTGGCATTATCCCTGTGTTGTTATTTTCTAGGCTGAAGCGGCTGCAGCTGAAGGCTCATTTTCCATCTTTATTATAAGCAAATCTCATAGGAAATTTCAGTGTTTTAGAGTAAGGGGAAATCGCTCCTGGTTAGAAGCAAGGGTAATGTAAATAGGTATAAATCTCTCTCTCCTTTCCTCCAGTAATTCTGTCTAGGTCACACTGTAGAGCTTTGCCAATATATGCTTAACTGTGACCCTGTGTTTCTTCTGTGTCTTTTCCTTGTACTTGCATAGATGTTGTGTATGTCTGGAGGATTCCACTTGTAAGTGATCAAAGTTAAACGTGTGCAGAAACTGGAGCTCAAATCACTTCAAAGTGGATTAGGCTAAGTAATGAGAATACATCGCTGGGGAATAATCTTATAGTGAACAGCAGGCAGTTTGGGGCAGAACATGAGTTGCTGTAACCTGATAAGACACAGGGAAAGGTGTTAAAGAGCGTTCTAGTGGCAAATATTATTTATTAACACTGTTGCTTTTATGTTCTGTCATTTTTCCTGGTTTTTTTTTTGTTCTTCTGTTAGGCTCCTTAGTGCTAGGAAGAATTTTGTGCTAGGAAGTTTCTCGGTACAGATGAGTCCTTTCTCCTGATCTTGGCCCTTCTGTTATGTTTGAGTTGGGATGGTAGAAAAGTGAGAGGCCAGTACTCCTTACTTTTTCACTGGCACTTCCCATCTGTGAGTCAGATTTCTTTGTCAATATCGATTTGTGTTCCCATGATCACTGTGTGGGTTAGGGAGTGATTAGTGTTCTGTCTTCCAAGGGGAGGAGGATGAAGAGGGTCCCTTAGAGAATTAGTAGCATAGGAGGGAATAATCCCCGCATATTCTTGGCTATTTTGAGGCATTAATACCATATGTACTCTAAACATGAGATCTAACTATTCATCAAGGATGGGGTAGAGTTTGGTCTGATAGGTTTAAAAAAGCCCTATGATGGGCAGAGCCATTATCTTCCTCCAGAAGGTGATTTACTTGTTATTGCTGGGCTGTGACTCAGGCCTTTCCTTCTGAAGGGATAAATCATTCCTAGCAGAGTAAATGTCACACAGAGATGTATCGGTGACTCCAGAAAAAGTTGCCCTTTAACAGCTTCCTGGTAACATTTCCCTTGCAGGCCTTGGGTAAATGCAATGACAAAATAAAGGGAGCATCTATTCCCTTCTTCTGCCCCTCTTCATCACAGCCTGTCAGTCCCACCTCTGGGCCATTGCATCTTAAAGGGAATGACTCAGACCACTGGCAGAGCAGATAATGCCAAGCCAAAAGGAGACTGGGCAGCATATAAATCTCAGGCCTTGGGACAGGAGCCGACTGGGACCTCACTGCGTAATCACAGAGGCCATGCTCTGTGGTGGAGTACATCGAGACAACTTTCTTGTACAGGGGACTAATGCTGATTAATGCTAAAGAAGAATCTTCTTGACAGATGAATGGAGTAGGGAGCAGGTAGAGCAGGGAAAGTGGGAAGGTCACAAGGTGGAAGGCCACAAGTATGGATGAACCTTATGCTTAGGTTTATGGTTGTGAGCCAAGAGAGAAATTATCTGAGTATTCTTGCATGTACCATCCTCCTCACTGTAATGATGTCTGATTCTTTCACGGCGGTGGACTTACACGGAAGGATCTGGCTAGATCAGGGAATTGAAAATGGAATCTTTACACTTTCTCATGCAGGCCATCACTATGAATATAGTTACCTTGGCTAGCAATGACTGATTACTCTTTTCTTCTGACAGCAAAATGAAGTGGTGGATTTTAGTCCTGCTGTGAAGAGGAAGGGATAGGTGTTCTCATTACAAGGCCTTGCCTCCTTCCCTGTGTTTACTTCAGAGAGGCTCAGGCACTGCATGGCTGACTGCTTCTCTTTCTTTTTAGGTCTCTGAGGAGGCAAGGGTAGGCCTATTAAATACAGGCGAGTTCCAGCTTGAGGGAGCCACACCAATTCTTTCCTCTGAAATCTGCAAAAACGAGCAGCCAAAGGCATATCATTAATAATGGGCACCTGTAGATAAGTTGTGTAAATATGTGAATAGGTACTATGGTGACAGACGTTGCTGCAGAACTCCTAAGTTGATCTGTATGCCTTGGTATGTCTTTCAGGGTGCAGACCAAAACTGGGTCATGTGAAGCTTTAGAGTAATGTAAATACATTAAGGCCAAATACAGTGGAGGTGTTAGCGTAGTAACATGCTTAATGAGATTGATAATCAGTGGGATTTTGCAGGGAGAAGGGAGAAAGGAGGAGTGTTCAGAGTTGTGAGAAAGTGCTGCTGAATTACTGCCCAGAGAAGAGAGACTTTCTTGATTTACTGTCTGGAGAAAAAGGCTTGCCATGAGTGTGAGTGCTGCCACACAGCTCTTCAGATAACAGAAGTGTTGTAAGGGAATAAAAGTAGTCATAGGAGTTTATTGTCTGACTGTACTTCAGTTTCAAAAAATGGAACAAATTTCTAGTTGCAATATGAAACCCTTTCCTAACAGCAAATGGAGTTTACTGTCAAAATGTTGCAGGCATAGCAACTGGGAAAATAACTTCAATGCAGAAATGTTTTACATAGTTGCATGCCCCGGAGTAGCCCTTTTCTGAGCACTGCAAGACAGACCCTACAAGAAATGGAAGAGTAAACCTGGTCATTCTCCCTAAAATTGCTGTCTCCTTGGATCTAAGTGGTGGCTTTTAGATTTGTGCAGCTCTAGTGATTTCAGCTGAGTAACTTCTAGAATTGACTATTGCCTATTGCAACCTCTATTTTCAGAATTCCTCAGAGTTTTGATATTGGGGACTAGCAGCAGAAGTCAGTGAAAGAGGAGAGTGAGCGATTTTTCTCAGGAGCCTTGAATAATAGACCTTTAAGGTAGTGTTATTTCTGTGGTAAATTCCTGAGGTTCAAAATTTCTCTGATCTTTCAAACTCTTCATGGTTTCCCAGCTGAATTAGTGAGGCCTGTATCTTTCTGTTTCCTCTGCTGATACAGCTTAGATGTTCCCTTCCTTCTCTTCCTCCAGTCCTGGAACTGCTGGCACAAGAGCGTTTCCATGAACAGCTCCTGTGCTTGGAGCAGCCTTAAGTGTTTCAATTTCCTATTTCCTTTCAGCACTCTTTAACTTTAGCTGTTGTATTTTATTACTCAAAACTTTTCTTTAAAGTAGAGGTGGTACGAAAGAGAGGACAGAAAGTTTTGTTGCGTTGATAAAATCTTAGACACCATCTCCTTTTCTTGCTCTCTTTGGTAAGAATCCAGGAAAAAGCAGAACCATTTAATAAGTAAGCTAGATACTAAGCTAAGTTTGTAAAGAGAAACGTGAATCATAGAAGTTAAGGATCTGTGAAAGCACCTCATCCATCTCCCTGCCAGTGCACTACTGCTTTATATGGCATAAAGTGAAAATAGTAGTGTCCTTATAATACCCTTTCTGTGGGTGTAGGTATCACGTAAAGAAGAAATGCGCACACGCATGCATGTATGGGCAGCTGGCTCATTTGGTGCTTAAGTATTAATTGGCAATTGCTGTCATTGTTCCTCATTTTATTAGCTTTTGCGAAGTAGTTCCACTTTTACTAAGGGCAGCAGGGTTTATGGCAGCGATGCTTCTTACAGTGTCAGAGATAAAATATCAGGCTAATAACAAACTGGTAATGTAAATTGCAAAGGGGCAGTAATCTTGTTTTGAAGAAGTCCTGCTTGGGAATGTTAAGTCTCCTGTTGGAGAAGCAGCCTGTGGAATTTGGTACCCTTCATGCTCTCTAGGAAGATAAAAGATTTGTCTTAAGTGATGGGGGCGGAGGTGGGGAGAGATCTAATTTCAGTTACTATTTTCCTTGCTAGATAATAACTCAGACTCTCTCATACCTAGGTCCTCATCCTAAGAGGAGCTAAGCACCGAGGACTCCACTGGTGTCAGAAAGAGTTTGAGATGGTTTGTCTCCTACTGAATGAAACCGCTGCAAACAAATGCTTTCCAAACAGGCTTTCTGTTGTGGAAGGGGGAGGTAGGGAAAGGGAACAAAGACAAAATTGTTCTCCCTAGTCCACTTCCTTTCCCTTTTTGTTATCTCTAAAAGTTTTTTTTGCAACATGAAGAAAATCTCCTCCCTTTGGCCTCATCCAGAGCAGGATCTCCCAAAGTGAAGCGAAGAAGGAGAAGGGGTGGCAATATATTTGTTTTCTGGGGGAAAAGGCATCAATTCTACCCTAAAGTTAGGCATGTCCCCCAATATTAGTGCTAGACTGCAGAACAAAATCTCTTTCAAGGAGTGGAGGTCTAGATTCATTTCTGCTAGGACACCTGAGTGTCACACCCTACACCTTATCTTGTTTTTTCCAAGGTCTTATAACTTCATTATTCTGAAGACTTCCTTAGGATAACACATACATCTATAGGATAACATAGAAATACATAGCATACAGTATTTAGCATGTGCTTTGTGCGTATGCATATTCTGAGGCACTTGGAGGAGCTGCTGTCAGTCATACCACTGTCAGGATCAGACTAATGTGGAACCTGAAATTTGGCCTTGCATGAAAAGCAGGGCCTGAACACAAAAAAATAAAAGGCAGAGTATCTTATAGTAGCACAGAAGTAATTACAAGCTGATGGGCTGGGCACCATTTGGAAAAAATGTCGAGTTTGAGAGGGAGAAGAAGGTAAAATCCATTGCAGAAGGCAGCCTGAAGAGAAGTCTGCCTCATCTTGGCAGGAGCACAGGCGCTGAGTTTTTAGAACATTAAAACTGATGAAATTAGGCCACAGATTCTACTAATTCAGCCCTGATCAGCTTCCCCACTTCTAGTAAAAATTATATGCTTATCTTTTCCTTTCACGTGCATTAAATTAATCAGCCATGAGCTAAAAGTAATACGGTGCTTAGACGAGACCCACCGCATTTTCCTTGTGGCTTGGACTTCTGCTGGTTCACTACATGTGCAGAGGACTGAGAGTATCTCTGAAAAAGCCAGTATAGTATTTCTTACAACAAATATAACACTAGTACTCAGTTGTGCCACTTCAGTGAGAGGTCACTGGAGCAGGGAGGATGTTGTGACACAATATTCAGCTAGGGAAACTGTGATGATCTATGTTTCAGCAGTGCTTACCTATTAAGCTATGTACTTTCCAGCTACTCAGTAAGAGACAATCCTTGAACTAAAAACTGTAAAGCCACAGAGCAAATAGGGGTTGGAAGAGGAGGGAGGCAGGTCAGTTGGAGATACAGAAAAGGAAGGAGGTAAAACTTGTCTGTCCCAGCACGTGTCCCAACCACTTGATGCACTTATGTCTCAGGACCACTGAAAAAACATCTGCTGAAGTCAAATAGATTTGAGGGCAAAAGTGTTTCAGGACTAATTTTTCCTAAGGCATAGCTGTATGTTCTGGTGGAGGCAATCACATGGCCACTCGCTCCCTAATCTGAGTCATCCAGATGTGAGGATTTTCTTCAGTGTTTTAGGATGGTACAAAACAGGACTTGATGCTCAGCAGTTGCATTTGACTTTTTAGTGTAGCACCACACCTGAGTTAAGGTGACCACACTGTTTCTTGGCCAGAACTGGCTCACATCTAGCCAGCTCAGAGCATTGACAGAGATGCCTTACCTTGCCTGTTGATGGCCAGGTAGATGTGTCCTCGGTTTCTAGTGGCTTTGTCCCTCCTTGTGAGGCCGCACACTCAGCTTGAGAGACAGCTAAGATGTCTTTTGGGTGTAGATGTTAGATCTGGACTTTCCAGAGTTATCATAGTACCAGATCTGTCACTTTTACATTTTCTGTAGCTTTGGGCATGTCGCATAACCACCCCCCTTCTTTTTTTTGCTTTTTTGCCAATAAGGTTGAACTAATACATGCACTCGGGGATGCTTTGAGATGTTTGCTTCCAGACAACCACTATGCACAGCTATGAAGATCTGTACATAAAAAGAATAGTTAGTAGGTTGTTTTCTTGATGAAGCACCTTGGCGCTTCAAAACTTCAAAACACCTTGGTGTTTTGAAGCACCTTGTTAGTTTTAAATTACAGTATTTATATTCCTTGTCATCCTTTTCCTAAAGAAGAGCCAGCACTAGAAATTCAGGAGGTGAAGTGTTGTAATTAAGATGTATCAAAATACTGTTGTGACATCCAAGCCTGGAACCTGCAGGTCAGGTCACAGAGCCTCTGTAGAGATAAGCGTGGGACTCAGAAGTAGAGCCGAAAGAGGCCATGTCCAAAAAGGCCCACCACTTTATTTACTGTGTCTTTACACTGCACACAGACTTCTGCCATGTGTCTGTCAGGCTTGGATTTTCCTTACCCCAGGACACAGCCTCTTCTTAATGTTAGTGTAGTCTATCTCATTTGAAAAGTTTTGGAAAGTCTTCAGAGCACATACAGTCATATATATCTCAGAAACCAACCTACCCTAACTTTGGATGCTATAAAATTAATGACGAAGATAAAAATAATGTCCTACTAATAGGTGTTGGAAATGTACTACGTAGGAGTGTGGGTCAGGGAAGCTTACCCAGCTTTGTCTGCCTCTGTGATATTATCCTTTCAATTTTAGGTACCTTACAACTACTGTAAAGGAGTAGTTTTGCGTAGTGCTTTTTCCTACTGATTGGAAAGAACACTACTACCTCCTTCAACAGTACGTTGCTGTTTGTGCTCCCAGGCTGGGGAAGCAGTCTGCTGTGATGTACATCTGTGAAATACAGAGTAAAGCTGATGGAGCAGCTGTTTAAATGACAGGAAACTCGGCCTCTGAGTTTTCCAGGGGAGAAAAAAGCAGCAACAATGCTGTTTTCCGTGTGAAACACACATAGGTCTGTTGGAAGTGCCTGCTGAAGAGCTGATTTGTATGCAATGGACTAAGTTGGGTTTGAGGATAAGAGAAATTACAAATGATGAATGGAGGGTAGAGTCAGTCGGGGTTGGAGGGTGTCAGTTAAGGTTTGGCACAAAACCCCATGTCTTAACGGTACACTGGCTGCCATCATTGGGCAAGAACAGGGACTTTACTGGTAGGCAGGGGTGATGGATGGCCCCAGGGAGTACACGTAGCATAAGTAGTAACGTGATATAGGGTGCACATTACAGGCAATTACAATTTGAATAGTTTATCAATGGAAGGAGGTAGAGGACTGGAAAGCAGCTTTATTAACCCCCTGAAGTTTTGTTCACAGCATTTTGAAAAAGTTTATATATTGCTGTGAATTACAATCATGGTGACAAATGCTATGTCTAGCAGGCAGTGCTTTACCAGAACAATTCAGAGCAACAATCCATATATACTTAAAATAAAAGGAATAAGGAAGATGAAGCGTAAGACCCTGGACAAGGACAAACCTTTTGATAAATCCTGCCTCAGGTTTTCTTACTGTGTTCTTCAGCTTTGCTGTCTCATGAAACAAATGTTCCTGGTGCTATCTATCCCATCTTGTGCTGCGATATGGTCATTGAATTCCAGCTAGGCTGAACGCACAGCTGTAAAAAGCTGGGGGAAAAGCTAAGTGACAAAATATTGGTCCAAATCAGCCTTACATCTCCAGGAGGAGCAACAGGGAAGGCACCAACCAGGAAATGAAACAGTAATGATGGCTTTGCACCACCTTTGTGCCTCTCAGTTTTGGAACATCTTGGGCAAGGAGGGGTGCAAGACTGCCTTGTGTAACTTAGATCTGTCAGCTTGCAGCTGCTCACTTTGGGTGGTCTGTTGATTGTGGTTCAAGCCAGGAGCCACGTCCTCTCTTTTCGTCTGTGTCTTCTTCGGTGTATCTCTTGCTAGAGCTTGTGAAAGGGCAGCAGAGCAATATGTGCAGTATTTATATCCCCCAAGGTTCTGACTCTCCCCCTTTTTCTCTTTGTGTTGTACCAAGTCCATAGCAGGGCTAAGGCAGAGATGATAAAAATATTCTGCAAAATATATTTTTGGAAAATTTCTTTAATGAAAATCAGTTTCTCTCAAGGGGAGGGGAGTGAACCTGAAAAAAATTCTTTTAGCAGTCTAAATTTAAATGCTTAATTTTGTTTTTCTAGTAGCTGCCTGCAAAGCCACCTGATATATTTCAGTGATCAAAACATTTCCCTGAAGTTTTGACCTTTTTCAAAATTTCAAACAATAAAATAAAGCCAGAAAAATCACTGTGTTTGTGACAAGGTCTGCTCTAAAACAGACGGCAAAATCTGTCCTGGTGATTTCATAGAATCATAGAATAGCCCAGGTTGGAAGGGACCTTGAAAGATCACCTGATCTTTGTGAGGCTTTTTCCTTCCCCAAGTTTACTCTCAACTAATGCCCAGCATCACTGCTAAATGTACCATGACTGGTGGTTAAATATTTCAAAGGAGGCCCTTTTACTTATAATCATTAAAAATCCAGTGATGTATTTTCTAGAAGTCTTGGAGTTTTCACCCCAGAGTCTTAATTAATTTCCAGCTCAGGTGACTCAATTGCCATTCTGCATTTCCCCTACTGTTTCAATTGATTACAAGTCAGTCTGTGCACCTGTCTTAAATATTCTGCAGTGTGCATTTAAGCAGCCTCTACGCTGTAACAGAAGTGGCTGTGTGTCAGTGATGGGAACAGTGATTTAATAGTTTGCAAATAAGATGCTTGGAGATCCCTCGCATGAAAGTTGATAGGTAAACACAGTGCTGTGTAATTATTGTTTAGTAGCAAAAAACATATTAAGTTTATCTAAGTTTAGACTTAGACTCAGCCAGTTTCCTGGGTTTCCTGAACCTCTGGTTCTCTCTTTGGCATCCTGAGCTGTTATACTTGCAGAGGGTGTGGCTGAGAACCTTAATTACGTTATTTAATTTGTAAAATAGTATATTTACATCGATTTGGAATCAATTTTTTCTCTTGCTGTCTAAAGAGAGAAGCTAAGGAAGTAACTCCTTTATCTTCCTTTTTTTCTTTCACAATCAGCTCCCAGGAGTCACTGCACAAAGTGTGCCTGAGGGAGAAACTGAGGCCTGTTTTCATACCAAGATAGGAAGATTTTTCTCTGGGTTATTACCTGTTGAATAGTAATTTCTGTCTTGGCATGGACAGGTTATATCTGAATTTGCCCTTCTGTAAAACAGATATGGCAATAGCTACCTTATGGGGATATTTAAATTTGTTATTATTTACTGTTTCCACAACACTGTAGGTGTGTCATCTGCTTTTCTTGCAATTAGAAAACAAAATCAGTGACTTGAAGAGTTCTCATTGAACCGACATGCAGACAAATCTGTGGATATGACTTCCAGGAAAGATATTTTGTTTTCACTGAGATCAAGCAGTACGTGTGTGTGTGTAAAACTTCATGTTTACCATTTATAAAGAAATTGGCGTGGATTTGTGAGGGGTAGACTCAGTCGGTGCCCCCTGTGCTGTGCAGAACCAGAGCTGCTGACGCAGTGACCGTACGGTGCTCTCAGCTCATCTCTGCAGCCCTGCGCTCAGAGGCCCTGGCTGCCACACCTAGAGACACCACTGCTGTGGGACATCATTTGCAAGTACAGCATTGTGTGCATGGCCGTAGATTCGAGACTTTAAGTTAGAAAATACTGAGTAACACTTTTTTTCCTGAAAATGGTTTTTAAGGCCTCTGAGATTCTCGACCACAGGTGCTACAGAGAGGAGGAAGGTTGTTCTCCTCGTGGGCTTGGTCTGGTGGAGTCACTTCCCGAAGAAGCCGGCTCCAATCCTGCAGCATGAGACGAGGAGCCACGGCAATTATGCCAGCTTTATGTGCGGTCAACATGCAGAGGACAAACCAGCAGCCGATGCATTAACCGAGAACAAGTTCATTCAGATTAAAAAAACGTTAATGATCACTTTTGAAACACTGAGAGCCTATGAGGGACCGCCTGCCTGGAATGAGCATTTACCATATGGTGCCTTTGGAATCTAATATCGATTCTCATTATTTTAAACGATTACAAATATCGCAGGTGTTTTGTAATAATCTCTATTGTCTAATTAGAACACTCTCAAAACTAGCTGATTCTGCATGCTAACGAATATTGATTCGAACAGCAGAGTTTGCCTTATATGAGTGATGGGGTTGTGCTAGCTGACACTTCATAGTCTCTTTTGCTGAATGATTTATCCAGGAAGAAGGGGCTAGAGCTGGGTGAGTAGATGTCCCGATTCATCCAGAGGTCTGATCAGCCTTGCCAGGAGGACCTACAGCTTATACCAGGATTTTCCAGTTAAGGAAAGCTTTGATATGCTTATGGAATTTTATTTTTTGTCTAATGGGGATTGAAAAAAAGAAGGAAAAAAAAACCAGTGGAAGTCATTGCAGAACATCTAAGCCATCACAGAAATAGTTATATAGGAATGGGATATTTGAGTTTGCACACTTCTGTCATTCCTGACACAGAGTCATTATTTCTGTCATTGCTGATGCATAGTCCTTTCTTGGAAAGTACTGGAGAAACCTCATGAGCAAATAGCCCTGGTGAAGGCCACTAACAGAGGTAATGGAAGTGCTTTTTTCCCCTTCTCTTTTGTGGTTGATACTACTTCTGACAATGTGTATACAAATGATCAACATAGACTAAAAGAAAGGCTTAAAGGCTACTGGAGAAACTAGACTTCATTAAATTTTTGGGGGGTGAAATTTAAGTGAGTAAATGTGAGAAAGATGTTGGAGTAACCTGAAAAGACTCCTCTATCTATTTTCCCTTACGTAAGTTTGCTGCCTGCTAATGTGGGCAGTTTCCTTCCATGAATAAGATTATACCTGAATTTCCAGCAAGGAGAGAATGCGTGTACTTGACTTTTGGGCCTCCAAAGTTCATAAGGAATTAGAAATGCAGCTTTTTTACATCTTAAAAAGGTTTCTGATAAAGGTGGATGTAGATGACTATTAGTGTTTTGGGCTTCTGAAACTTCAGCATGAAAATTGAAACCTTAAGTGTCAGGGATGAGTAGATATGGAGGCATCTAAAAGGTAAGAGGGTAGGGACATCATTTGGTTATGACCTTTCTTTCTCTACAGATGTATGTATTTCACTGATTATTATAGTATCAGAAAGCAGTGTAGGCTGTTAAGTTGTTTTGAGGTCTTGGAGTGTGATGGACACGTATTCTCCCCCACATCTGCTTTGAAAGGCTCATTTTCACAGCATGATAGAAACATACACCAAAAAATGATTGATGTTCATATTTTCAGAGCTGTCAAGTGTTGTTCATATGTCTGCTATGATACATGCATTTTTGATGGGTCTTTCCTGGTTACCTCTGTGTCGGAGAAGATGTCAAGAGGAAAAATGAGTAAGGTACTGCTCCATAAATTAGCATGTTGCCGAGGGTGTGGGGTATTGACCAGTCTCATCTATACTGCTTTTCTCATCTGATTTTAATAACTGTTTCTGAGTTCCTGGTAAACACCATTGTATTTATGGGGGAGTATGTATTCCATAGGGAAAAACTTAAGTGCAAGGCATCCTAATATCAGGTGAAACAATATGGAAGAGAATCTTGTTCTCTGATAAAAACTGACCAGCGGTTCATTTACTTTGCCAGTCTGCTTCTCAGGGAAGGAAAGCCTAGAGGGTCGCCTGTGGACTGGGATATCTAATGTCTGTAGCTGTTAGACAGCAGGGTGCACTGAGAGCCAAGAATCTGTTTGCTGCCCAGGGCTTACTTGCCAAAAGTAAGGAAAAAAGGTGGGGACGTGTCTCCTATGTTTTACACAGTTCGATAGTTACTGACGTAGTTGCTGTGAGAAAGGGATGTAAATCTCAGAGATGTGGGTTTAAATCTAATAGGAAAACTAAAAGTAAATTATGATTTCCTTCTTGGTTAGCGTAAATGCTTATTTTTAGTTGTATTTTTAGTAGTTTTCATTAATGGAACAGGATTAGACAGTTGGTTAGAGGGAGTTTGAAGGACCTGAAGAATGAGGAAGATTTTGTCTCAGTCCCAGAGAGCAGAACCTTGCCTAAACTCCCAAAAGGCTGAAACTCAATTTGATAAACTTACCTTTCTCTACAAACAGCCTTATTCTCCAGGTGTGCGATGCTGGCACACCTCACAGACCATATGCTGCAGGACACTGTTACCTTTTTCCAATTCTCTCCCCCATCCCACTGTGGGGGGAAGTAAGTGAGCGGCTGCGTGGTGCTTAGTTGCTGGTTGGGGTTAAACCACAACACATGTTATGGTGCCTTTCATCTCCAGGCATTTGTTTCAATCCAAACTAGCTCAATAGGAAATAGAGGATGGTTCTTGCTAATGGATGTTTGGTAACATCCTTTAAGTTAGCGATCAGTTTGCAGGGCTTCAGTTCTTATTTTTGGGCTGCAAATTCATTACTGTTTTTCAGGCTGCTTGGCAAACCCAGCAAAAGGGCCAAGATCAGCCTGAGAAAACACTTACCTGTTCATATTTTGCTGAAAGTAAATCACTTTTGCTTATACTGTTTTAAAGGCTTTTGGGAGGACGGAGTGTATATGAAACTTGCTTTGTTGCTATTCTACCACTTAATTTCCTGCCTTGGCTAAATCTGTGCATATTTTTGAATTTTAAGTGTATAGTTACATCCAGCTTGTTAACGAAAGAATGATTTCATTCATATAACACAAATTCCTTAATATTGTGCGTGGAGCTGTACAAAACTTAATAGCTATACCTGCTCTGGAAGTTTTGTGTTCTGTGTCTTTTGCCTCTTATTGCAGGAAGGATGACAAATTCTGTTGTTCTGAAAAACAAATGAACAACCAAATCAGAACTTCAGCTTGAAATTCAGTTCAGATTTGTCCTGGGACTGGGAAAGTGTGAATGCTTTTCTTTTGTTATCCTGAGTCTCTGCATGCGTGGATCGTAGCCAAAAAGGTATTTTTTAATTGACTTGATATAGCAAGTTCAGGGAGTTTCCTCTCTGTTTTAATCAGGACTGTTCTCAGGAAATTCCCAGCCTGATTTTGGACAGTATGCAGGATTTCAGCTGCATAAGTGGAAAAAATGATCTCTTCTTCTCTCTTCTTTTGTGGCTTCAAAAATGTCAGTCTCATTTCAGACGAGGAAATTGATAAAGCTGAAACTTGGTTATTCCCTGCATTGTTTTAATGACTGTCATGATTCTCCTGTTAATTAAAAGCATTGTAGTTGAAAGCTCCAAATCCGACTCTATCAAGAAGTCCTAAAAGACAGCTACTTCACAAGTTTGGCAGTAGAGTGCGACTTAAGATACATGTGATATTATGTAGGTGAAAAAGTCAGGTAGTGTTCTATGCCCTGGACTGGCATTGAGAATATGACTGATAAAGCCAGGAACTGCTGCTGTTTTCTCTTGGGTGTGAGGATGATGGTAGGTTTTTCTTGTTTTGAGAGCTGGAGGAAAGGACAGTGAAAATCACTGTATAGGTGTACCTAGAAGGGGAAACGGGAAAAAGCCAGATTTTATTGTCCTCAGTGGTTTCCATTGATAAAATCTGATATGATACAGTACATTTTTCGTTTCTACTCAGGGTTTGAAACCCTGAAAGCTAAGAACCCAGATGGTCAAGAGCACTTTTTAAGTTAAGTTTAACCACGCAAGGCACTCTGAGCTGGTGACTTCATAGAGGCAAAGGCATTTCCAGATCCATGCTTTGGTCAGGATTCATTTCAAGGTGAAGCTGACAGTGACCCTTGTGGAGGGAGATCCTCAGACCAAAAAACCTGCAGTACAAATGCACCATTTTTGTATTTCTGTGTGCCAGGCAAGAGGGATGGAAACAACAGCTTTTGCTGTGGGTGATGGTTTTATTCAAAAACTATGTAAGAAATCTGGAGAAAATGATTGCCCATGGGCTACCACTTTCATTGCTGCAAGACAGAACCTGACTGTGGAAGTGACTGGCCCTGTAAAACGCAGCTTTGCTCCCAGCAGCACTGCTTAGGAGTATTCTTTTGCCCAGGACAACAAGTAAACGTGGGACAGCACCCAGTGGAGAGATGTGGGCATACACTGATGCTGTCGCTTATGGGTATGTAATATACTTTCTTTTGGCTTTGGCTTCTGAGACACAATCCCCCTTATCTCCTTGTCAGCCTTCTCCATTTTCCTTTATCTTCCTTTTTTATTTAACTAAAAACTAGAAGAGAATGTCCATAAAAATAAGCTCTCAATCAGAAAAAGCTGTAAGTTAATGTCTCTCATACCTGTCCCCCAAATCTCAAGTTAGGGCAGCCCTGTCTGTCTTTGGTTCAGATTAGGTTTCAATTCTGGACACTTGATAAAACCCTGTCATGGTGTTTGTTGTGGTGTGAGACCTTGCTATGGAAGAATGTGTTTGAAATTTGTTCCAATGGCCTTACGTCATGGTTCAACCCCAGCCAGCAACTAAGGACCACGCAGCCACTCACTCACTTCCCCCCCACCCAGTGGGATGGGGGAGAGAATCAGAAAAAAAGGTAAAGCTCATCGGTTGAGATAAGAACAGTTTAATAGAACAGAAAGGAAGGAACTAACAATGACAGTAATAACAACAATAAAGTGACAATAATAATAAAAGGACTGGAATATACAAAACAGGTGATGCATGATGCAATTGCTCACCACTCGCCGACCAATACCCAGTTAGTTCCCGAGCAGCGATCCTCGCCAGGGCCAGCTTCCCCCAGTTTATATACTGGGCATGACGTCACATGGTATGGAATATTCCTTTGGCCAGTTTAGGTCAGCTGTCCTGGCTGTCTCCCCTCCCAACTTTCTTATCCCTGGATGTTTTTAAAAGTCCTGTAGATGTAGCGCTTAGGGACATGGTTTAGTGGGGGACTTGTCAGTGCTAGGTTAAATGATTGGACTAGATGATCTTACAGGTCTTTTCCAATCTAAGCAATTCTATGATTCTATGATTCTGCCCTTCCAGCATTCTTGCTGGCTGGGCATGAGAAGCTGAAAAGTCCTTGACTGAGTCTAAACACTACTTGGCAACAACTAAAAACATCAGTGTTATCAACATTCTTCTCATACTAAACCCAAAATAGCACTATACCAGCTACTAAAAAGAAAATTAACTCTCTCCCAGCCAAAACTGGGACACCTTATTTTGGGTGAGGGGCAGAAAGTGGGCTTTGATGGAGCGGGGCTGTTCCAGGCAGGTCCTGCCAGAGGTGCCAATGTAGCAGCTGGGCCAGGCGAGGGCTCCCAGCATGGGCACGGGCACCAGCTTGCCCTGGCAGTGTGGCTAGGGGCAAGCTTGGCTCCACACATCTGTGGCTCCATTTCAGTGCTGCTTTGATAGCCACAGACTTTTACAAAACACTTAGCTCAAAGGGGGAAATTAGTGTCACGGGGACTGTTTTCTTTATGGGAAAAGACTCGGTTGGATGGAGCAGCCAATAAAGATGTTAATGTATTTTCTCAGTGCATAACCCACATATTTCAGCTCCCTGGATGGGGTCTTTATGTCTGAGGTGAATGACTGAGGAACACTTAACTCAGCTTCCAGGGGATTGGGAAAGTGCAAGGTTTTCTGGAAGGTGACATGTTCCATTTTTAAGATCTAATGTTAACTTTTTGGGGTGTGACTCTGGCTGGGTGAATAAAAAAGCATTACATTCACAGACAGGAAGATTTCCCCCTGCCCAAGCTGTTGAGACTATTGATATAGCACTCAGTTATATTTCTGTCAAGGCTTATGTTTACTCTCACCATTGTAACTTGTCCATCATTACTTTGACTTGGAATTCAACTTTTAAAAATTATGTTATTTTTATTATTTTTATGTGAATTAGGCACGGGTAACCGGTTTGTGATGAACAGAACTGGAGATAGATTGGAACCTCTCTGTCTAGACCTGATGAGAAATGTAGCTTCCGTCCCCTGCCGATCACATCCTTTCCCTCCTGTGAGGAGCAGAAGTTCCACCCCTATTGCTAAGAGTGCGGGCTGTTGTCCAAATTCTACAGATATTACATATGCCTTGTTTATTATTGGAGAAAATGAAATGTAAGCCTGTAAGACTTATCCTGTAGTTTTCCCCTGCCTTCCCTATGTACTTGTCATATTTGTTGCAAGTGATTTCTGAAAAGGTTGGAACTGCTACTCTGTACTGAAGTAATTAAAACTGCGGCACTCTGGTACACTCAGCACAGGAATGTGGGGAGGTTCTCATGAGATGGCAAAGGACCGTTCATTACACAGGTTTCTGTGCCTACAGCGGAAGCTGTAGAAAATACCTTAGGTGAGGACTGAAAGTCAAGAATAGAGGTATGTCTAGTGAAGAATGCCAGGTGACCCAACTTGTATTCTTTTGTCCCAGCATCCTGAAAAAAAAATGGTGTAATAGCTCAGTCATGTGCTGCCTAGACTGACTCTTGCTGTGAGTCAGGACTTAAGACCAACCCATACTGTCTGGAGCAGGCACACATCACTGAGGGGGGCTACTAGAGCTGTGAAAAGGGATTGTCTTTGTTTTGGCTGATACAGGAAGGCAACTGCAGCCGGGAGTTTTAGGGTATTCTATACTAAGGTTAGGTTTGGCATTTATAAGTCTCTTCACTAAGATTACACAGGGATTCAAGGGGTTTTCCCAGACTAAGATGAGGGTTGGAGCTTGTAGGGACCTGCTGAAATGTGACACGGGTACTAGAGTTTTGTTTTGCCTTTTAGATTTCTTAAGGGTGAGAACTGCAGGTGTCTCAGTGTGTCAGGGCTCTGAGTGTGCTAATAAGCCTTAATAGCCCTGATGAACCTCACCTGGGACCCACACCTGTGGGCCCAGGATCTCTATTTAAGCTCAGGCCTTGGCTTTCAGTCATTGTCTGAGCTGTGTTGGAGAAGGACTACTGATGTTTATTTTATTTACAGCCGTGCCAGTGCCTAGCTATGGAGCTCTGCACTCTGGACCTCAACTTGTAGACTTATTTCCTGGCTTTGAATACCTGACTTGATTTTTGGCCCAGCCTCATCACCATGGCTGTGCCTGGCAATGGCCAGACTTCATCCTAGCTCTGACTTACGGGTTAACTTCCCAAGCTGTCTGTGGAACTGCTTCGTCACCGTGATACTGCCTTGTGATCTGGATTCTCAAGTGGATGTGTCTGCCATCTCCAGGTCTGTCTTGCTTGTGTACTGTGGGGCAGACCCTAGCCAGTAAGGCTCTGGTCTTGCTGGCTCTGTTATCCTCAGTTCCTATCCCTTAAGGAATAGCTCTCCTGTAGTGGTCCCTGACACTGAGTTAGGATCTACAGGAATTCTTGGTTTACTGTTAAAATTGTCATCTTCAGGATTTCCTGGGATAAGGTTGGAGTTGTGATTCATAGAAGGCAGTATTTAGGGTTAAGACCTATAAGGCTGTCCTGGGCCAAGTGAAGATGGTAATCTGCAAGGTTTTGGAGCTACAAGTAGCATTACAGACTGCTGTAATGCCCAGGCTGGAACGAGGGAAGTGCTCTGGAGGACCTATCTGTCCCCTTCCTAAAAGGGCTGTACAGGATGTTTTGAGATTTTGGTCTGAAGGGTTTCCGAGAGTACAAGCGGTTGCTTGTGCTGATTCTCTGGGTGTTTCTAGGTTTGGGACACAGGACAAATTTCAAGGAAAAGATTAGGAGCATAGAAGTCCACAGGCAGGGTACCTGCCAAGCGATTTTTTTATGATTTAAATTCCAGGCTGGATTTAAGCTTGAGGCCAGGAAGTGTTGTTAGGTTAGGTCAGTTATACTTCTGTTTTCTATGTTGTGTGCGTGGGGTAAGATATCTTGAGTCCTGAACTCTTTCTTTACTGCTCTAGTTATCTACTAAGTAACAAAACAAGGTAAGAACTAGTGAACTGAAGCATAGCTTTTATTTTGCTACCAGTGTGCTATATGACCATGAGTTGCTTATCTCTAACTTTTGTGAATTCTTTCTCTTTAGATAGCAAACTAGAGGGATGGTAGATGTCACTTTTGTGTTCATACTGCACCTCTGCCTAGTGAGATGGAGATTATTGTGGACAGCTCTAAGAGTTACTGTGATATATGTAAGAAAAGAATACAGTAGTAGTACGGAACTGATAATATTGCTGGTGTATTGCTATGGAGACCTGCTCTCTAAGAATCTGGCTGTAATAAACTAACTTATTTTATGGTATTGGAGGTGGGCCAGATGAGTTGGCAACTATGTGATAAAAGGATAAGAATACATAACTGGCTGCTGAACTGGATAGTCCTAGGACTGAATTTCCTACCTACTTGAGCATCCATCTTATTGTTTGAGCCTACCTGGAGTAGAAGAGATCTGTCTGAGCTGGACAAAGTTGGGGTGGGAGGAGAAACAAGTGGAATTTGCCTTACCCACAGCAGCTTCAACTGTTTCTTCCCTGCCATCAGTGGTTTTGGCCCTCATGCTGTTAGCAGTACTTGAACTTCTATCTGTACATATGCAGTCTTCCAGGGAAACTATTGAGAAGATCTTATTTACTGCTATAGAGACTGAGGGCACATCAAATGCATCACTGGCCTTTGCTGCTCATTTAATGGGAGGCAGCAGCCACTTTTTGCCAGTCTCCTACTGCTCTTTTATGCACATTGATGGCTGAGAGGGCTTGCTTCAGGAACAGGTAGGTCTAATCCCAAGTTTGTCCCTGGATCTTCCATTGTTTTCTCCTGGCTGCTGGTTAGTGGGAAGCCAGGTCATGGATATGGAGGAAAAGACTGGTCTAGCTCCCATGTTAACGAAGTGATAATGAACAGGTAACTCTCCCAGTTAACTGGAAGGAGCTGCTTTAGCAAGGGGGCTCCACTGGAAACACTGGTTTTTCCCTGCTTCTATTTAGCCTGGCTAGTGCTATATAGTTGCTGCAGTAGTGGCCCTTTTGTGTGGGGTGGAGAGTTTCTGAGGATCAGTCCTTGAGCTTGCTGGTGTCCTGCTCTGCTGCTGTTCTTGCAGAAGTGCCTCTCTCTCGAGTGACCCACGTCTGTACACGATGCTTACAGGAAGCTTACCTGTAAATGTATCTTCTGTGTTGGCAATGAGCCTTCCTGTGGCTTGGTACCAATGATTTTCCTGACTTAGTGCTGACCGTATCTGTGGTACGTGGTATGCCTGCACTTAAACAATCCTCTGGCCTAAGCTTAGCTTTTGGTTTTCTTGTACTAGAAAGACTGTTGTGATGGCAGCCTGGTGCCATCTGAGCTCCAGAAAGACAAGCTTAGATATAACTTGTATCACGAATGAAATTAATATGGTGTGTATCAATCTAACTCCTAGTTCTTATTGGTTTTTATTTTTTTGTTCCAAACTATTTTCTCTTTGTTTACAAGCACAGTAACTATACAACCTGTGTGACTCTCTGCCATTAGATATAATTATGGCCAAGTGCTTAGCATATTAAACTGTTGTCTGTAAATCACCATTGTGTAACTAGATCTCTGGAATAAATTCTCAGAGCATAGTTCAGTTGCTATAGAAGTACTTGGTTTCTGTTCATCCCTACCTACTCCTATACATCTCTTTGATAATGCTTTCCCTCCAGTCTATTCTGTGGTCTTTCTAGAACTGACATGGGCCACAATCTTGGACCAGCAGCAGCAAATTCTCCCTAGTAAAACAACTTGTTTCCTTAGTGGGATTGTAGTTGAGGACTCAAAGTCCAGCAGTCATGGGTAATCAATGTGAAGGGAAAGCTGACAAGGAGTTACTTTTTATCTTTTTTAGAAATGTTGCCTCTCTGAAAGGCATGTGTGAGCAGACTGTGTATCGCCTGGATTTGAAATTCAGCAGTGAACTTCTCTTTTCAGAGAGGGACAAAATTATTTGGTTACCTTTTAATGCACAGAATAAGACAGCAAGAATAGTTAATGGAGAAGGAGCCTACATTGTGCTTCCTCTTGGAAGATCACTCAAGATAAATACTATTCATTTGGCAATATGGTTTTGAAAGAATTGCAGTGCGAGAGAATGGGAGAAAGAAATAATGCGCAGGGAATCTGAAAATGAGATAGTCCCCAACTCCTGCAGAACTGGCTGAATAGGAGTGATAAGAGAAAGGAATGGGCTACCTGCCTGTATTGAACTGCCTACATGAAAAACTAAAGAAAGCAAGCTAGTTGTCCTCGATAATATCAAGATTGGCAGCTTACAGAGCCAGGATGGTGCTTGTTGCTTAATGTTTGTAGCTTAACAGAACTCAATAGATTTTTGAAATATGCCTTCATTTAAAGTTCGGTTTTTCTTTTTCAGTTACTTTGTTATTTCTGAATGAAATGGAATTAAGCAGTGAAAACTTTTGAAGGGGTGACAGCTACAGAAGCATTGCAGCAGGGACCTATAGAGCTGGCAGTACTTCTCTGAGCATCTGCCTTCTTCCAGCCACTTGTAATTGAATTGTGGCTGAAGCTCAAAGGGTTTGGGATCTTCCAAGTGTGGTGTTCTTGGGTCAGGAAAATGGGCATGGAAATCTCCTGAGAAGTATGTTTGAGAGGTTCTTAGAGAGATTCTCAGGAAAGTGTCTTGTACAAGTCTAAGCATTCTTTTCTTTTTTAATCAGGTCTTACATTTCCATCACAGTACTGAATTGAGATTTAGTTTCCTAGTCATAAGGTCTTGGTAAACTTCTCGGGACTTGAGTAAGGCTTGAGGTTGCAGAGAATGATGGTTGAGTGAGTCTCTGGTATAAGCAAGTAGGAAAAGCTGGCATGGAGAGAGGTTTAGTGAAGTGGCTAGGGATAGATTTAGAAGTGGAAAAAGAGAAATGAAGTGGTAAGGTGAAAGAATAAAAAAAATAAGACAGACACTGCAGCAAATGCATGGAAAGAGGCACTGTATTTTGCAGCAAAGTCAGAATGAAGTGGGGACAGAAGTAAACCAAGCAGGAGTAGTTGTATATTTACTAACCAGAAAGCTGAATGATGTTACATTTGTGTATAGTTATGGTTTGTTTCACTTTAATTAGAGGAGTGACTTAGGGTGAGTAGGGGAAGGCCTTGTCACATGGGAATTAATCTGAACTAGTATTCTTAGCCCTGGATTATGGTTTAGTATATGAACAGGAGAGGAAGACTCTTGGCTCTTCCACCCCTTTAAGGAAATGCGATTCAATGAGTACAACTAGGACTGTGGGCGTCACTGGCCCTTCTGGAGGTGGGAATCTGAAGCATGGGGAGATTAAAGAGCTGTCAAAAATAGCTGCAGACATGCATCTTCACTGTGATGTGACCAGTGGAGCTTCTTTGGGAGTTTTTTTGTGCAGTGACTGAGCAATCACACTTCCAGCCTCCGTTGCTGGATTATGTGGATAATTAATACCTCTAAGCTTTAGGGCTAATAGGGTTCAAATCGGAAACACAAAATGAAGCCGTTTGGAAACAGTAAAAATTTAAATATCACACTTAGTGACTTGCCTACTGTAACTAAACAACTATGACAGAGTTTAGAGCAGAGCACAGAAATCCTAAGTCCTTTTACTTTGCTTTGGCTGCTATGTGCATTTTGATCTGCTTGTGTTATTCCAAGAGGGAAGGTCTTATGACCAGCAGAACTGGGGATGTTGATGGACTTGTATGTCTACAACCTTGCCTTAATTATCCTTGGACATGGAAGGTTTGTACAGTTTGTTGTGATAAAGAAGTAGGCAGGCAACCCTCTTCCCTCCCCTGTCTTGGCTGTTTTGGGATCAAAAAGAAAAATGAGTGAGTTGAGCAGAAGGAGAATACAGTCGCGTTCTGGTCAAAAATAATAGCACTGTGAGTTAACAAATAGATATTTGGTTCCTGGTAACTTTGAATATTCCGGTTGCCATAACAACACACTGAGACTGTGGCATATTTTACTTCACATGCTTTTATAGAACTTTATGAGCCATGACCAGAAAATTCCATCAGGATTAAAAGCAAACAAAACTGAAAATACATAGTTATTAGGTTCCTAGCAGCCCACAGCTTATGTAAAACCTAGGAAATGGAGGCTGTGTGTTCTGTGCTCAGATGGAAGTGGCCACACTGAAAAGCACATGAAGGGTATTTTGTTGTGCTGGTAATGCTGTTACCCATAGAAGCAGTAAGACTTTGGAGGCTCTGTGCCAGAGGAAAACCACCTCATTTGTGGGAACCCTTGTCTCCCTGTCCTGGCTCACAAAAAGAACTGCGAAAAAATGTTGGTGACTGCCTAAATCTGAGGGGGTTTTTTTGGCTTTCATCCGACTGAAACCCTGCTGGTTTGGGTTTAGAGCTTGAGCGGGACCTCTAACCATCTTGCCAGCTGAACCAGACTGAAAGCTTCATATGCTGGCTGTGGGGTTGGAAGGGCACCTACCTCTGTCGAGAGGCAGAACATGTTAGAAGAACAGCAGTCTAGACATTGTGTGTCCCATACCTTGAATGCAGAATCTGTGCTCTTGCACTAGCAAAACTTCCTTGCTCCTCATGTGAATTGGTATAATCCAGTTTGCCTTGATTTCGCCAGCTGAAAATTTAGCTGGTGTTTTCCTAGATCTTCTGCTAGAGACGGTGACCTTAAAAACACTACCTGAAAAGAACCAAGAAAATGATGCCTGCCTGTGCCTGCAGCCTGGCTGAAAGAGCCATTTTCAGAAGAATGGGACGGCCTGGCTCATGTGACCAGTGGCTGCACTTCAAATGATTCAGTTTAGTGGTCATCACTGCTGGCCTTCCCACTGCTCACCACGTTAGCAGAAAGACCCGCTTTGAAGAAGCATATCCCACAACCTGAAATTGCTGCCCTGTCTCCTCACTGCCAAAAGATGTTATCGTGATCTACTATAGTTTGCTCACTCCCAGTTTCTTTGATGGACTTGCTTAGTGTCAGTTCAGAAGTCTGCAACACTTGGAAAATATTTGGGCAGCACAAACAAGTGGATTTTGTATCAAAATAAATAGCACAGAACAGTCATTGTGTCATCTATATGTGTAGTCTGCTTTTTTTTTTAAAAAAAGGAATTTCTTCTCACAACTTCTGTGACATGATAAATCATATTTATAGTGTAGTGGTATTTAGAATTTTCTTCTTAGGAAGCAGTGTATTTATTTTGAAGTTTTTTTTGAGGTTTTAAATTTTGTTCTGAAGTATATAGGTAAGTATAATTACTCTGGAGTTTTATTTCATTTCCTTTAGAAAAGAATATATTTAAATCTCTGTAACTTAGACCGTGATGTATTCAAGTATTGTGAAGACAGAGGCAAGATTTGATTTAGGACTGGTTTGGTTTTTTTAAGTGAATGTACATGTAATTCGGTGCCCACTACTATCATTAACTTCACTAGGCTTTGGGCTGGGCTCTTACGACACATAGCAAAAAGTCTTTAGAGATTGTAGTTCTTCCTGTATCCAAATAATCTAACAGGCAAGATTAGCAAGCAAAGATCTGCCCTGACCTATCAGTGGTGTGTGGTGGTCAGAGATGTTTTCCACCTTAGCAGTAAAAAGCACAGCATGCTACGAGTAAATTTTCAGTCAGAGCTGTTATTTTCAGTGTTACAGATTTCTTACGCTTATTGGTTCACCAATCTGGCGCTTCCTATTAGGCAACATTTTAATATAAACATTTTACAAGCTGAGACTGTTTAATTTTGGTCTGTCTTGGGCTGAAGACCTTCTTAGGGTATGCAGACAGCCCACTGAAATGTTTTAATTGAAGAGTACTTAACCATACAGTATATCGTCTATGTAGTTCTCCAAGTGCTGTATGAACCCTGGGTTTCTTTGGTGTTTTTGGACAAGGTAAAACATTAGGGATAGGGTGAATGCTTTTTTCAATTGGAAAAATTATCAATTATGTGTTGAATTTGGGCAGTTCCTTTCCTCATCCAGACAGTGCTTTTAGCAGATAAATTGCTTGCTGATCTTTTTTCTGCTTGCCTTCACAAATGAATACTATCTCCAGTTGAACTGATAAGGTGTGGGGTGGGCAGGGAAAAGAACCCATCTGCAGTCACATAGGAATAATATTTCCTGCTCTTTCTTTGAATGTGTCACTGGGTCGGATGTATTCCTGACACAAGCTGGTAACGGTGAGAGTGCTATTTTAAAGGAGTGATAGGGTTGTCCTGCCTTGCTGCCTCTGGCTTGTCTAGTCAGTGTCCACTGTGACGGTTTTGCTGTGTCCTTCATGCTCCTGCTGCTGCTAGCACAGGAGAACTTGAAAGATTTTTTTTCCTTAAGAACCAGGCATTTTGGAAGAAATATTGTTTAGTCTTGCAGGTGCAGCTGAGAGTGTCATGCATGGATGAGAGCTCAGTGCTGTACACAACCAGAATGAAAAGATGATCCACAAATAAGGAGCTGACAGTGGGAACTGGAAATAAACCTGACACACGTAGGATGAATCTAGGGATGGGATGTATGGTATTTGGCTGGAGGTGTGGCCATGCTTCTTTTGTCTTTGCCTTTGTGATGGAAACCACCCATTTTGGTATTGGTCAGGATGCAAATCCCGCTTTTACTGGTGACAGACAAGTGAAGATACTGCTTCATATGCTTGTCAATGGTAAAATGAACACAAGGAGGAAAGAAGCCAGCACGGGATAGGCAGCCAGGTCTTGGTAACAGGAAATTGCATGGCATTACATGTAATAGTCTATCTCCTTCATCCACATCTTATTGTGGCCATCTTTGCTACAATGTCCATGACTATTACAGTTTGGTCCTTCCTTTTCTGATACATCATTTCCATCAGTGCAGTTCCTATCTCTGAGATGCCAAGGCCTGACTTGCCAAGCCTCAGAGCGTGCAGAAGTCTGGGAACTAGCTTTCCCATAGCCATCAGGAGGTCAACCTGCAGCATATTGCTGGCACAAGAAGAAACACAGTCAAACCCTATGTTTGGACAAATAACTTAATGGCTTCCCATTTCTTCAATAATTTATTTTAGGGTTATGTGCTTTGTGTTTTGAAAATTCTCCAGCTATTGCTTGCTCTAAGTAGCAGAACAGCTGCAGAGCTTTCATGTAATCTGGTCGTTGTGTGAGCAAAAGCCAAACAACATCTCTTTTTTTAATGTGAAACCACTTTCCTGCATCACACAAACTTCCCTTGTGCTATGAAAATCTCTACAGATATCAGCTTGCTTTTTAATTTTTCCCTGACTTGTTAGTATGCAGCCCTGTAACTGCATCTTCAGATCTATAGTGACTTTCAAGATGTAGAATTTAAGGAACTACAGGATTTAGGTCACATGTATATTGCCCATATACCTTTAGTTATCCAAGAGGAGCATAAGAAGTGATGAATCAGTAATTCAGAATAATTTTGGATGCAAAACTTAAAATTAATTTTTTCTTCTTTCCTATGCTAAAACTGTAAGAAATAGAAGAGAAACAAAAGAAGGGGGGGGGGGCAGGGAAAGGCAATTTTCAGGCAAAGTATTCTGTTCTGAAAATCAAACATAATATGGTGGCAGTGGATTTGTGGGCTTATGGCCACCATATCTGTCTCCTTTCGCTTTGCATTGCAACCATTATCCAGCTGCTTTTCTTTAAAGGAGCCGTTCTTTATTAGAAATGGAGATTTTGTTTCTCGAATAAAAATATAATTATTCTACTTTCTCCTGCCTAGATCAAAGGAGGAGAGAAATTGTAGGGGTGGGAGGTAGAGACTATGTTATGCTCTTTCATATAAAATATTTTAAAGAAAGGAAAGTGTTATGGTTACAATAACAAGAAATCTGTGAACCAAATGCAAGCCCCTTCACTTTCAGGGCTCAAATCAACTTCAATCCAGCTCTTGTCTGATGGAACTGAAGAGCTCTGGGGTGCTGGTGATAGAGATATGCAGCATTTTACATTCCAACTTGACCATTGTTTAAGCACCTGGCTGGCTGTGAGGAATTAGGGTATGGTTTATAAGCTCTTAGAGTCCAATTTAAAACAAGGCCCAAAGGAGCTCTGTGGTCACAAAGTTACCATCTAATGCTTTTTCACTCTTAAGGAATTGATTGTGTCTGTGTATGTGCACATAGGTGTTGAATGGGCTCTTTGGTTTACTGGTTATTGTACAAGCTCCTTGCTGAGTTTTTTCGCCACGGTATCAGACCCCAGCTGGCGTCTGGGTGAGACAATGACATTTGTGCATGACCAGCAGCACTGACCTAGGAACATTGCTCAGAGGAAAGTTATTGTCATCCAGTGGGCAGAGTGTTGGACTGGGGAGAGGGAGTTTATCTTCCATCCATCATGTGAATTAGGTGACTCTTGACCTTTGGATTGAAGCTTCCTAAAATTATATGTTCTATCCAGTACCTGATTTAAAAGTTTGCTTATAACCGGTTTATTATCTGGAGGTTTGACCACCTCTTTGGCTGCTGCTGTATCCTCCCACTGGTATTTCCTTTTCCAAAGCACTAGTCGTGGCCTGTCGAAGCTCTGGGATCAGTCTGATGTCTGTTGCACTTGCATTAAAAAAAAAAAAAAAAAAAAAAAAAAAGAGAAAAAGATAAAGGAACCACCTTTTTTGTTTCAGTTACTTTGGGTAAGTTTTGCTACAGTTTCCCTACTACTAAGATTTCTGTTAAGCAATGGTCTGGCTGATATGTGAAAACAGCTTTAGTAAATGGTGCCTCTGGGTGGATGCTGCAGGGGAGCACTTTTCAGTGTGCTGTAGCTGCACAGCAAAGATGATGTTCGTTGGGTGTGTTAGTTTGCAAGAGGAGACTGGTGTCTTCTTCTGGCTGCCTTAAATTGATTTGATGGATTCTGGAGGACTGGATGAGTGAAAGTGTGTGCCAGTGTACCAAACCAATAAATTCTATGTGCTTTATTTCTTCTCCGTCTCCCATAGCCAGGCTTTCAGCTTCTTCTAGGAACATTTGCTCTTGCATGAATGGAATCAAGGTCATTGTAGGAAAAAGTAACCACGTGTCTGATTTTTTAGTGTTATGGTGTGACTCATTGACTTAATTTGATTACAGTGTGTTGCTCAAGATGGTTCTCTATGCAAAAAAGATTCCTCCCTCCCCTGTACTGCTTGGGGGAAGACAGATGCTTCATACTGAATGGAAGACATTTAGTAAGGCTGAGCTTGTCATTCACCCAGTTACGCTTAGTCTGTATGGGGGGTTGCTGATCCGATCTCGGGTGATTCAAGCAATGAAATTTCCACCATATTCTGTGGGAAGATTTCCCATTTCAATAGGTCTTTCTGTCTCAAAGGTATCCTTATTTTGAAACTGAGGTTTTCTTTTTTTACTTATTTTTCTCTCTTGTAGAAAAATTAGTTATAAATAACACAGCAAAACCCAAATTATGTAGCCTTGTTATGACTTTTGTGGAAGAGTTGGATGTAACCTGTTTGTTTTGGCTTTTAAGAAGACTCGTTTGTTTAGATGGAAGTGTGAAGGTTTGGTCATGATTGCAGGGCTTGACCCATGTAAGACTACTTATCTGTGTAACAGAACCAAGATAAAAGAGGAGCGTTAGTGTATTAAAAAATCAGTATGTTTGACATGTAACCAAAAAAATTATATATATCTTTAAAAAAATCTGACATAACACTAAGAAAATAATGTGCAGACTCTTAAGTTGTCAAACGAGGAACAAACTACATATATTTTAGGCCTCTATGAGGGATTTTTTTGTGGATGTCAGGCAAAGATGTTTTAAGCTGAGAAGTTTTAGAAAATGTTTTGAATGGGTTTCAAGCACCGTCTCTAAGAAATTTTACTTGTAGCCTTCCTTCTGGCTCTTAAGAAATTTGAAAAAAATTAACATAGTACTATGGATGGTTGTTTTTCTTTCATAGCTGTACACTGGATGAATTTAAAATCTACGTGATCAAACATTTGTGTAGTACTACTGTTCAGTGTTTGTATTTAATAATTTTCCTTTAAAAATATGTCCAGTGACATAATGATGCTCTTTGTTTTGGCAATGATCTTTTTCTAATAATTTCTAACATTTGCTTTGATCCCTCCCCCCCAACCTCTTGTGGGCACTTAAACTCTAAACTTGAAGATGCTTTCCAGCTTTCAGGTCTCGATGTGACCGTGGGGCACTTGCTGGCTGCATGCTGGGCTGAGGCCAGGGTGAGGCCGCCTTCTCTTCAAGTGCTTTGGTTTCCACCAAGCAGAAATTCATAGGCATGTAGAGGGCTGGAAGTGCTGTGTGCTCCAGTAAGGGAGTCGGGCTGTCTGTTGAGTGCGTAACTTGTGGCACCTCCCCAGTGGCTACAGCTATGGTCCCGAGAAGACTCTTGTCCTAGCTGCTCCCTCCTGCCACTTTTTCATTCTGCTGTGTTCAGTACTAAATCTATATGCAGAGGGGTGTGAGTGTGTATATACTTATGTAGATATACATAAAAATAATTAGTAATTCCTTCATTAGTTCTCAAGTGTGGTGGGTTTTCATAGATGCACTTGTGTAGAGAAAGATGTGTATGTATATTTAAATACACATACATGTATATATACACACAAAAGCTGATGCTTTTCCCTTTGTTTTCCTTCTCAAATCAAGTACAGCTCTTCAACAACATAGGATCACCCAGAAGAAGGAAAGTTTAAAGCAACAGAAAATAGAAAGAGTCAAGGGAAGGAAGAGGATAGAGGGGGAAAAAAAAAAGTCATGTGCTTGGAGAGAACATATATATCTCTTTTCTCTATGACTCGAAAAGAAATGGGAGCTAAATTCAAACCAACCCTTTTGTGGCTGGGAATTACATGGGTATAGCAATTCCAACATGTTTTTGCTTATTGCTTGGTTTCAGTCTTTGGACTCCCTATTCATAAAAATGCAATAATATCTTATCTCTGGGTTGGTGTGTTTAGTGATGTGTAACAGAGTCTCATTAAGTATAATTCCTACGTTAGGGAAATAGAGGGAAGACTGGAGCAAGAAAAATAGTGGACAAAAAGTTGTTGAAAGTTTAAGTTAACAGAAGAATAGAGGTTAATCTGCTCTGAAGGTAAATATTATCTTCTTCCTTCCACACCCAACCCCTGGAGGTTAGTGGTATCCTAGGTACACAGGCTATGCAGTGTTGTCTCCTCCCTTTCAGGATTAGGGAGGGCATCAGCTTCAGGACTTGAACTTGGGTCTTGCTGTTTTCTGTGTGTATTTTTTTTTTTTTTTTTCCTCTTCCTCTTTCCCTCTCTTTTCCCCAGGGCTGGACTGATGAAGGTATTTTGGGATGTTTTAGGCATTTATATAAGTGAGTTAAAATCTATTCTATGGTTTTTATTCATATTGAGTTATCTTAGTGCCTTCTCATGAAAGCAAGAGAATTTTGTGCTCTGTATTTCCTTATTGACCCCTCTTTATTCCTCCCAGCAAGAGGCAGTGCTGGAGGTCCTCACAGTAATTCACTGCTTCATCTTCTCCCCACTCCTCTCTTATTTTAGTAGTTACCTTTATGGAGGAGAAAGCAGACAGGTAGCTACAAATTGTCGATGCAGGCAGCAGAAGTCAATAAGAAGGCAGGCAGGGAGTGAGATTGAGGAAGGCAGCTGTAGATTTCTTTGCTTATATCTTGTAAGTTTTTCAGAACTTGTGTGAATCACTCTTGTCAGATACTATTTTGAGCCAAGCAGAGATGAACACATTCCCATAGTGAACAGAAAAGGCTGTCTGCATTCTTGCTTTTTTCTTTGAAACTCTTGAGCCTTCATTTTTAGCAGATCCTTTAGTGATAATGTATGAATGGGAGATGGTGGAGGTGGGAGAGAATTGTCTCTGCTCTTTCTGCAATGAGGTGCTCCACTGAAAGCCAGGGAAAGGCAAACAGGCATCCTAAAGTGTATAAACTGGGGAAGAAAACTTTTTTTTTGTGCAACTTAAAGTGAAGTATTGGTAACAGGAGCATTTTTCAGCCTTTTATGTCATACTTACAGAAGCAATAACATAAGTTGGAGGTGGAGAAAGCCTCTTCAGCCATCCTGAGGGCAGGAAGCCCAAAAGTGTTTCTTGGAGTACTGGGCCTTTAGGGGCAGGCAGTGCCAAGGAGCAGTAGGGTAACACAGTTATGCAGGAGAATTGGCTCATTGCTTTGCTCCTGCCCAATTGGATTACCTGCTTACTCATCCGTTCTCCTGAGCAGATGTCAGAGCAAGGAGGTGACAGAGGAATTCATTAATACTGCAGGAGGTCAGTAAGCTTGCACAGGAGAAGCTGAAAGGAATAAGAGATCCTCTGTGTAAGTATGTGTAGACACGTGCCTATGTCTGCCCTCCCGTGGGCCCAGTGGAATTTGCTTTTAGAACCAATTACAGCAAGCCTCCTCTCTCCATGGAGAGCACTGGTGTTGCTCCCTCCTTTGCTGTGGGATCGTGTGGCTGACAGCTTGCATCACCCCAAGAGCTTGACAAGAGTGCAGGGAACCAGAGGCAATGTGTATCCTGTAGGCACCTCAAAGGTGCTTATTTTAGAGTTGCAAGACAAGCAGTTGCTTGTAGAGAGCACAAGTGTTAATCCTCCCAATGGGGAGGGAGGAAGCTGTATTCCTGTAGGGACTGAAATCTGCTACAGCTAATGCAAAGAGGCACCTGCTACGAGGAGGAACAGCCTTCCTCTGCTGTTCCGTCTCTGAGCAGCAAGGATGTGAAAGCTCTGTACAGCTAGGCAAAATTTGAATTTTATAGAGAGCTGGTGTGGATTTGAGATCAAGTGTCTCTCTGTGGCTACCCAAACTTGGTTCATTTTAACCACTCACCAGATGAATTGGTTTATGACCTGGCTGGGAGACTGAATGTGTTGCCTTTTCCTTTTTTGTGCATCTCCCTGTGGCATGGTCTGGGGGAAGAAGACAGCATCATTAGCTTAGTCTTCTGGGTCCTTTATGTGGTACTGCCAGTTTCTTATTTATAGGGGTAACAGAATGAGAAATCTGTTTTGACTGTCTTCCAATGGATTTCAGCCCAGATGTTTACAAGTGAGCCATCTCCTATTTCTGGGGGAAGAGATATGAATAGAGAGGGTATGTATTATATTCCTCCAGGAACTGGCTTCTCTTAGCCAGATCACCAGAGGATATGGAGCTGCTAGATACTGTGGGCAAAGAAAGGGACTATTTGTTGGGAGACGTTTAAGGAAATTCTAAATACTACAAAAAGGTGTTTCAGTGAAGTTGCTGAAGGCTTGGAGGAACGTAATGAATGTAATAAAAGGAAACTGAGTACAGCAATATATATTTAAATACCAAAAACCCCTTTGCAAGCTATGAGACCCATTATGTTACTAAGGAGTTGGCTGCTTAATCCATCTGCAACTGAGATGAAACAACCAGCAAAGCCAACGGGAGTAGGCCAGTGGGGCTGGTACAGAGAGTATCGGATAAGTGGTCAAGTCTTCTCTGATTATTTGTATGCATCTAGTGGTTGTGTGAAGTGTTCCCCTGAATTACCTGGAGCATACTTGTTTGACAGACACCAGTGCTCAGGGAGGATGGGATGCAAAGGGGTGCTGCTCTGCTGAGAGTGTCAGTTGATTCAGTGAATGTATGTGTCATGTCAAGGAGCAAGGGTCAGATAGAGGAACAAACAGTGAACAAACTAGTTGGGGACTTGAAGGCAATATAAGCTGCATCCATGCAACGTTGTCCCTCCAAAGAGCCAGCCAAATGGGTCCAAAACAGATTTAGCTGAGGTGGAAGACTGTAGTAATGCCAAAATCTATTTTCAGTCCCAACTTGGTATCTCCACAAGACATCATGCTGTGCCATGCAGAAGTCCCATTCTGTTCAGAGATAACTTAGGACTCTACTGTATTCCAGTGCATGCAGTAGCTATGCCTGGTAATGTCACACCAGGAAGAGCCCAGGTAAGGAATAAACATCTGCGTACTGTGAGCATCTGCCCACGTGCACACGCATGGAGCCAGAGCATGTTTTGCAGAGGTGGGCTAGCTGTCCATCCAGCTCTGCGCTTGTGAGTCTCATTCAAGAGAATGAAAGATTGGAGGGAGGGAACTGAAGTTTGGATACTACTTTCATGGTAGCCAACTAGCAAAACTTATGTGAGTTTAAGCTATATGTTGAGGAATGAGGCATCTAGATCCCCTTTCGAGGCATCGATAGCTCAACCAGGCAAAACATTGTTCAGGAGCTGTCAGAGGGATGATTCAGCCCTCCTTCCCCCCCCTGCCCCCAGTAACACTAATCTACCCTGTGTATCGAATTCAGATAGCAGGGTAAGTCACACTCCATGAACTCTTTAAAATTACTTCTAATACATATTTTAAGTGACAATGTTGTATTTTATTGCTGAGTAATCATTTTCCAGTAGTCACTAATATACGTCCTTGGTTTTGGTTGCCTCGGTGCAGCTTGATGGTACATGGATATCTGTACCTAAGCCTGGGACTGCTGCCTAGGTGTACCCATCCTGCAGGTCCTCAAAGGCCTCGTGTTTCCCAGGAATGAGGCCTCATGCCAGTGCAATGCCTGTGAAGTAAAGTCAAGATGGGAGACTTTCATTATACTGCCTAGGGGACCAGATGGAGCGACTGATGAGACAACTTCAAATGGCTAAGTGTGTGCAGCTTGGCTAAGCATTGACTGAGGATGGCTATGTGAACTTTGCCAGGTACTTCAGTGGCACTCGCACTGACCAGTCTGTCATGCCTCTTAGGCAAAGCTCCTTGTCAGGAAGCAGGGATGGTGCCTACTGGGGAACTGGGAAAGCAGGAGATGTGCTATTGCCTATGTGCCCTTTAGGAACACAGCCCACCTGTTTGGAGCACCCCAGCAGATCTCCTGCCATTTGTCAGTGAATGGGACAGAAAGAGCTTATCAATGTAGCAGGTCTTCACTGATTTTTTTTTTTTTTTTTTTTTTTTTTTGGAGGTGCTTATGCCGTAGTAGTTAGGCCATTACTACTGCTTGCCTGCACAGGCAAAATCAGCCACTGCTGCCTTCTGTGAGGTGGAAGCGTTCTGCGCATTTAGAAGCGGGGGTAATACTGTGCCCATCTTCTGTACACAAAGCTGCCCAGCAGTTTGCCTGTCTCTTTCAAACTTTTTATGGACAGAGAGGACTTTTTCTAAGGAAAGCGATGATATATTCAGTGGGATATAAGAAGATGAATGAAGGACCTGTAGGAGAGGGGAAATAAAAAACACTACAACCCAAAACCAAACCAACAACCACTTTAGTGACTCTTCCATGCAGCAATGCTTGTGTTGTAGTACTGACGAAGGTTGGATTGCCCATATCTTGAAGTACGGATCTTGGCTTTCAAGTGTCATTCCCTTATACTCAGTGTAACTTCCTTTCTTGGTGTTCAATGCCCTTCAAACCAGAAGATTGCGGAGCAGAGTGGCACTGCTGAGGCAGTGAAGTGCCCAGACTCTCCTGCAGCAGGTAACAGGTTTTCTTAGGTGTCTCGCAGCCTGCGCACCAGGCTGTATTGGAGAACAGAGCACCTTGTCTAATATAAATATGAGTGACCTCCCTTCATGCCTCCAAGCTGTCCCCAGGACCTGCGCCTCTCCCTGCAGGACTCTCCTGGCTCCTTGTGCATCTCCTTCACAGGGTGGGGTGCGTGCTGCTGCAAGGTGTGCCCAAAATGAGAGGTGTCTCCTGTGAAAGTGCCATTTGTGGGAATCTAAGGACCAGGAGGGAAGAAAGCACAGAAAAATTACCATATTATGAAGCTCTGAGGAAAGGACTGGGGAGGAGGTTGCTATTGTACAGATTAAGTGAGGGGAAAAAGAATTCCTTCCACTGCTGTATTTGGACTTCTTTATGCTTCTGGATTTTCTTGTGTTGAAATAAGGTGGATGTGTTAATGCTATTTTCTTTTGTTGTATGTTTGCTGTATGTTGATTAACAACTTATCACTGTATCATAGCTATTAGATTAACCTCTGCTCACCAGCAGAGACCTGAGAAGTGCTCCATAGATTCCCGAGATAATAAAAGAAATAAGTTACTTCTAGAGCTGAACTAGGGGACTAGAGCCAAGACTGTACAGGGCTCCACCAGTTAAGCAGATGCTACAAAGACAGACGATTGAACCAAATGCTAAAATGTTTAAGTCTGATCCTTAGAGAACTTGTGTGCCTGGCAGCTGAGCACCAAGAGCATATTAGTCTTTTACTGCTACGTCAAGGAAGGAAATCGGAGGGCAGCCCTGGCACAAGGGAAAAATCAGCTCCAGGGAAGAAATCAATTTGTTATTGAATAAATGAAAAGATTGCAGTACTCATTGCAATTGTGCCTTAATGGACATACCACAATTGTTCTTAAGCATCCTTTATATTGAAGGATCCCGAAGTGCTCTCAGAATTGTGTGGACAGGCAGATTTATTTAGCTTGCAACTGATGTTTTGTCACTTAACAGCACAGTAATTCAACTTATGCAATTAAGGACAGGAATAAAGAAAAATTTCCCATCTGACTGAAACTTCAAAGGAAATAATTACTGATGTTGGAAAGCAGCCAGGATATCTGAACTAACTTCGCTGATGACATCTTTAAAGAACATGTTAGAAAAGCCCTCACTTTTTGTCTGCTTCAGGGATGTCCTCTCCAGTGGCACTGCAGCTTCCAGTAACTGCAATCAATATAGCTTAAGGTTAGAGAACTGACTGATACCAAGTTACTGTTTGCTTACTGCAGCAGGGTATTTCCGTGCAAAGGTATTGTTTTATTACTGATTCAGAGGGAAACGCTTCTAGAAATTTTCTGGTCTTTCTGCAGAAACCTGAGCTCTGGATGTTACCTATCCAAGAACAATGTTAACATCTGTAGCTGTAGCCAGTATTTCCAGCACTGTTTTGAAAGGAATTGGGTGAAGCAAGGCATTTTCTTATTCTAAGTGTTATCCTATGTTTCACTTAAGTCTGTGTAACTTGAATGGGAGAAATAATCTGTGTCTGAATTCAGTCAACAGTGAAACCTAGAACACCAAAAAGAGATGGCATTTGTTGCACACAAATCTGGCAAGTATGGTAGTTGGTAGAAAGATCTGATGCGAATGGTCTTCAGAGGGAGAGGTTCCCACTGACTAATTGTTTATGAGGATAGATTTGCTAATGATTTGGAACCACTGAAGTGGTGCTGAGATTTATAACTGAAGCTTGAGGGGAGAACAATCGGTCTATGGTCCCATGGAGACTCTGTATTTGAAGCCACTGTCTTTTCTCTGGCTCACCAGACTTCTCTTCTAGAACATTGGCAGTGGCTTCCAAATGAGCGTCTTGCAGTCTGGCACATGTGGCACATTCGTAGTTTAGTGTTTAAAAAGAAAAAAGCAAGATGGAACAAAAATCCTTCATCAGCAACTTTTTCAGATTTCACTAGGAGGAACTGCATTGCTCTGAACTTTGATGGTGACTGCAGCTTTATTTTGAGACGTGCTAAACATCTCTGCCAATCACATGGTAATTCACAGTCAGATCCAGCAGCAGCACTCAACCAGAAGCTTGTCAGATAATCTTCTTTAAAGCAGTATCTGCCTGTGATGAGGTCTCCAGTTTGTTCTATTTCATTCCTCTTGTAATAAAAACTGGCATTCCTCAGGCAGTTGTGCCATGCTCAAGATCCAATTGTTTTTTCTAAAATGTTAAAATGCAATAGTCTCTAATCTGCATATTATATTAACATATGGAAAGACAACAAACAAGTTGCCAGGAGGTTTCTGGGATTTCTTCCATCCTCAAACTGACAGGGCTTGTTTAAATTGGATCTGTAATGGCAACAAACATGGGCTTGGGTAGACATGTTTTACTCTCCTAAGGAATAACAAATAGGCTGCAGTGTCATACATGCAGATTCCAACAGGGAGCTTTCAAGGTTAACCTCCAGGGCTCCCTTACCTGTGGCTGATGAAGTTGTCAGAGTTTCTCAGGGGAGACAGCCTCACAGTTGCTTATCCGGGGAGAGATGCCACCACCCAGCGCGCGGGAAGCTGCCCTTGGAGTTTGTTAGGATCGTTCTTATGTGGAAGCCTGTGTAATCAGCCCTTTCTCAGTGTGCATCTCCTGCTTTCCTCTTGTCTTCGTTTCAGTCTTTCTCTTCTGTCCTGTCTTCTTACTTTTATTTGGGATTGTGAAATAACCTGACTGTTGAGCCATGATGTGACCCAAATGATCTTACATAACCAGGCTGCTGGCTGGCCAGTGGGACTTAGCTACAAAATCATGAGATCCAGATCATTGTAACCCTCTCTTCCAGACCTGTCACTTCATGCAGGATGTAAAGAATACACACTGAGTTCAACTGGACTACCTGATTTTTTTTTTTTATAGGAAGAACTTTTGCCGCAAGTTGCAATTCAAGCATTGTGTGACACTTCCAGAAGTCAGTGTCAACATGTGTATGTGTTCCATAGTTACCTCAAACAGTATTCCACCAATGGCCAGACACCTCTGTAAAGGCTGGTCCTATGCCACTACTTATCATAGAGAGATAGAAGTAGAGGTGGAGTCCTGTGCCCCTGGTACCTCATAGTGAACAAGATTCATGAATATGCAGGCAACTGCAAAATAAATGATGAGGAAGGATAAAGCAAACCAATTAAGGTAGTTTGTGCTAATGCAAGCCATCTATATTCACAGCTCCTTTGTATGGTGCCTATTTGGTGTATAATATAATGATAAATAGCTCGTGTGACTTTCTGTATCAGTGTGGTGGGTTGACCTTGGCTGGATGTCAGGTGCCCACCAAGCCGCTCTATCAATCCCCTCAGCAGGATGGGTGGTGCGGTAGAGAAAATAAGATGGAAAAAAACCGTATGGGTCAAGATAAAGGCAGTTTAATAAAGCAAAAGCTGCATGCAGAAGCAAAGGAAAACAAAAGATTTATTCTCTACTTCCCATCAGCAGGTGATGTCCAGCCATTTCCTGGGAAGTAGGGCTTAAATACATATAGTGGTTGCTCTGGCAGACAAACATAATGAATGCCCTCCGCCCCTCTCCTTCTCCTTTCTCTTAGTTTTTATTGCTGAGCAGATGTTGTATGGTATGGAATAACCCTTTGGTCAGTTTGGGTCAGCTGTCCTGGCTGTGTCCCCTTCCAAGATCTTCCTCAGCCCCTGCTGTGTGTGGCAGGGGTAACGCTGGAGAGGGAGGCTTGATGCTGTGACAGCACTGCTCAGCAGTAGCCTAAACACTGGTGCGTTATCAGCACCTTTTCTAGCTACCAGTACAAAGCACAGCACTATGAGAGCTGCTACGGGGAAAACTTAACTATAGCTCAGCTTGACCCAATACAATCAGAGGTGAAATCCTGGTCCCACTGACCTTGATGGGAATTTTGCTTTCGAAGCAGTGGCCCTAGTTAAGTCATTCCAGCTCACTTGCTCATAAGAGTAAAATCTCAAGCATTCAGTTTATCTGCCTGCTGATGCACAATGCAGAAATGCTGAAACCCCCAGCATCCTAAAAAGAAATGTATGTAGCTTCTGCGGAGGCCACTGATGTAGGCATTCTTCAGTTGCAAAAGCAATTCCTCTGGCTGAGCCTGCAGTCTTGGGTAAGTCACTTGACTCCTGTGTGTAACATGGGAGTCATGACAATGAGATGCTATATTTCACAAATATGTTGCAAGGTCTAATGTAATGTAGTATGCAGAGCAGTCTGAGCGGAAATATGGAGGACAGGAAGGTGCAAATCTTGGCTGTATTAAACAAATGATTTGCAACTTATGTCATCGATGTAGTCAAAGTACTCAAACTTTGCAATCCATATAGAGGAATCAGTGTAATCAATTGTGTGTACTAGCTTCAGATTAATTTTATATAGCTTAGTACACATAATAAATGAAAAAAACCATATTTGACATGTTAGCTAAGCCATTAGTAGTTGAACTGGAATGTGGTTACAATACTAGAGTTATACTTAGGGTTTTATAAATAGGAAGTGAAATAAAGTGAACTCTCTTCTTCTGTGGGTGTAGAGTTCTTCTAATCTGTTTAGTTATGAGATGTTATGAGCAAAAATAACCTTGGTTTTTCTGGTGATAACTTAAAGCACTGAGAAGCATCATGGTTTAGATAAGCTTGGAGGAGGGATGTCTTCTGTATTCCTGACTATCTGCTCTGTTGCCATTTCAGCTGGCCATGTTCTAAGATGACTTTTGACCAAAAAAAAAAAAAAATCTTGCTTCCAACCCCAAATTGGGGAATGAATCCTAAGGAGTTCACAAAGAGAAGAGCAGTCCTTTGATTATTGCTTTGATATATTTCTGAAGGAAATGGATTTCTGAAGGCATTTGTCAAAGGTAGGGGACGTTACCAGTCATTTGCCATTTAGAGAAATTGGCTGGTCAGTCTCTCTGCTGTTGAAACTTTTCCACAGATGAGACAAATCTTCTTTTCCTCCTTGCAAACATTTATTTCAGCCATAAAGAAGCACTCTACTTCATTTCCAGGATGATATTTACTCCGCAGAAGGAATAAATGTATGCAAGATAAAAACTGAGAATAGGATGATATATGGTAGATGCCTTCAACAATGTTGTGGAAGAAATAACATCTTGGCATTGAGATCAAGGTGTGGTTGCAGGAAGAGTCATAATTTTGAAATCCTTCGCTTGGTTGTGATTAAAATCTTGACAATAATTAACATTGTGTTGGGGGTCTTTTTGCCCCGTTTTCCTTTGTACTTTGTTTTAGAGGAAACTTGGATCATGCATTTTTAACTTGCTTGTTCTCGCTTCTGATAAAAATTTCAGTTATATGGCTACTAAAGGCTCTCAACAACGCTGCTCTGCCTTTATCTCATGGTTTATTGTACGAGAAGGTGGATGCTATATGACTATTCCAGGTGAGGGCTTTTAAAATGGTGCAGGATTCACTGTTACCAAAGATAACACGAGCTTAAGGCAACTTGACATACGCATGCTGTAGTGGCTAAACACAGTGGTGGTGTGTATTTTGTAAATATTCACTTTTTTTATTCTGTTTTTGAGTTGTGCCTCATTTTTGCATAGAAAAAACATCCAAAAATGTTTTCACTCATTTTATACTTAAAAAAGTCACATTGGATGATTACTGAAAAGCAATTTTTCCCTAGAGAGCTATAAGCGTATGAAAAATAAACTTCTCCACACTAGCTATTATTTCTTCAGAGAGTTTAGAGGGATTCTGCATCAGTTCCTAAGTGAAATTGCACAGAGGAGAACTTGAAAGAAAATTTTTCACTTTACCAAAATTTTTGCACTTTGATAAACTTTTCCAAGGGAAGAGAGAGAAATCCCATTACTATTGCTTTCTGAAGTGAGCCTTGACAAGGTAGTAGTATAGCAAATATTTGTGAGGATCGAGTCCTCTGCTTGGAAACTAGAGCTGAGTGAGCTTTTTTTATGGTTGTTTCTGCACCTTTTGATGTAAATGCTTATTTGAGAATCTCTCTTCCTCCAGTCCATGTGTTATCTGGCAGACTTACAGGATCCAGAACTATTCTTGCCAAGTGAAGTGATCCCTCCTTATCCTCACCACACTGTCAGGTTAAAGTATCACACAAAACACTTTCTAGCCTGCCTCCTGAAGAAAAGAAAACATGAGAAGGAAGTGTCTTGCACCATGACCTTCTGTCACAGCCAGGACTTAGGGATATGTGCAGCCAGAAATAAGCAAACAGCTTCAGCAGAACTGCTGCTTACGTGCTACGATGACCATAGTTTACTGTGAGTCTAGACCTTGTTTAGTTGTTTTGTTGAGTGCAAAAGAGCATAATACATACCAGGTATCTTACAGCAGTGGAAGCAACAGGGTGAAATGTAGATCGCTAGCTGTGTCTTAGCTGCATTGGTAGTGTAGGGTGGGGAGATTTTTTTTTCTCTGTTGTGCTGGGATTTTTCTCCAGTATGAATCATGGATATCGAAAGTGGCGTGCCATTGTTGAGGCAGTGAGAGACTGCTTTCCAGATGGGTCAGGTAGTAGCAGTGGTAGTGGGAAAGGGAAAGAAAGCAACCGCTTTGGGTGGTTATTTTGGATAGCATTGAGGACGGGGAATTTTTTTTAATTGATCCAGTAGATGTGACTTGGAGTCCAGAGACCTGGAGCTTTTCTTCACACCTCTATAAGCTGCAGTGCATCTTGAGAGAAGTTTTTCCTGCATCTTTCTGTTTCTGTATTTCTTCCCCTAGAACACAGATAACAGTTGTATAAGACACTTAGGCCATTCAGTTTTGCAATCACGTCACTGATTTTCCACCAGTGCAACTGCTAAAAGCATTAGACTTATGTTAGCATCAGAGTGAAGTAATGCTCTGATGATTCAGGCCATTAAGGTTTTAAGCTTTCCGTAAAAACACTAAGTATGGTGATTATCTGGGGCTTGGATCTGGACACTGAATAAAATGCAACTGTAACATCCAGGCAGTATTGCTGGAGAAGGGGGAGCCAGAGAGGGGGATGCAGGGACAGTGCTTGTGATTTCATTTTTAGCCTTGAATGTAATGCCTCCCTGAACCCACTTAGCAGAAATTTCTTAAAAATAATACTCTCTTCATTGCTACTCATCATTGTTTTCAGTTTATGTTATTGCAGGCTTATGTAGCTTGGTGTACCAAAGTGATCGTGTGGATCTTCTGAATGCTGTAAATGTCATGGCTTTATCACTATCTAGGACAGAAGTTTGGTCCTCTGTCCATGATGATGCATTAGATACTTAATTACATATCTATACCCTTTACTTCTAGAAATAGCTGTGTTCAATGTACTGAGAAGCACGTTACCATGCGAAGGGAGTTGCTGGGTCTTTGTTTAGGAGGGGAACAAGGCACAGAGATGGAATAGTGTGCCCAGTGATGTAGTGGTTCAGTCTATGGCCATAAATTGTGTTTTAAGTTAATTTATCTTAAAATGCTTTCTCTGAATAATAACTTCGAGGATATTTAGTCGTAAGATTAAAAGGGGCACCCTTCAGATGCAGGAGGATGTTATCTCATTTGTGCACAGGCTTCAGGAGGTGGTGTGGCTCAGGAGATAAAGCTGCCGGCTGTTCCCCTGAGCCCCGTGCTGTTTGGGCTCCCTTGTTTTAGAGCGCTGGGGGTGAAGAGCCTGACGGTGAGGCGCCTGGGGCTGGAGGATGGCAGTGCTCTACTAGCAGCAGTGCCGAAAAGAAATCTGCTCCTGCGGGCAGCGGGAGGGAGGGCAAGGGGAGGGGGCAGGAATGGATCAGAATTCTGCACAAGCAAGTGCCAGGGAGAGCTGTTGCTGTCTGAGGGGTCTGACGTACTTTCCCGGCGCTGCTACAGAAAGGGCTTACGTCTCGTTCATTATATAGTGTCAGCTTCCCTCTGTTATGCTGTTGGTGGTTTTCGTAAATCACACAAAATGCAGGGTGTGTGTCAATTAACAAACTAAAGGTTTTCATGTTCAGGGAGGATAAATGCACGTGTAGGGTGCATCACTATTTGTTTCTGCAGCATTTCTCACCTGCAGGAGGCTCAGGGTGGAAGAAGAGGGCTTCCTTTGAAACACCTTTCCCTTTGTGATCTGATTAATGGTGTATTTAATGGCTCCCGGGAAGAGAAGTCTTCTAGTGGAGGCTGTCAGAAAAGCTAGGTTATGTGCTTCGAGTTGTAAGTCTCTTACGGAGCTAAAAAAAAAAAATATATATATATATAGTGGTGCTTCCTCTGATGTGTGGGTGGCAGAGGTACGTACTTCTGGAGAATTCTTCTCCCTGCTGTTTCTGTGAAGTCTTAACTGACCATGTTATGTGGCATTAAAACAGCCGGCGAGTCTGAATTGATGATGCAATTGCTGATACTTTTTAAAAAATTGTATTTAATCTCTACTTCCTTTGCAGAAGCTGAATATTTGCTGCCTCTTGAAACTCCTTTTGCTTTTACTCCATTGTGTTGAATTATTTTGTCTTCTGCACCGTAGCAGGAATAACCAGCGGAGAGATGTTGCTGGCTGTGGGTGCTTTGCAGTTTGTGGAGACCTGTATCAGCGCTGAGAAGTGAAAAGGGTTTCTAGTGCTTTGCAGTCAGTAGGTCTATGCTTGATCCTATAAAGGGGCTTTACTGGTCCAGTTATCTAGAAAGGACAGGGAATGTTTTCCACCTTTTGTGCAAATGGGCTTCTGGCTGTAAATTTTGCATCTTTCTCTGGAGCAGTGCAGATTAGATTCAGTTAGAGAGAGCCTGTAGGCTGCACTAGGCCTATTGGCCCTCCCATTGTCATTGCATTATCCCAGATGCCTGATTTCACGTCCCCTTCACAATGTCAAGATTAAAGCAATTACCAGATTTGGGGAGAGAAAATTCAATTTCTTCTGCTCAGATTGTCAGGCTTTGTTTTTTTGATCACCTTCCACCGTGGAAATGGGGATGGTTAGTTTCAGATGATTATAGGAAGCTTCTTTTTAACATATTCTCTGCCTGAGAGAGGTGGGGCAGTGGTGGTGTCCTCAGTCTCTGCTGTTCTTGCATATTACAGTGACAGGCTGCAACTTTTTGGAAGTGGTTGGCTGGAAGGTGTTGGAAGTGTTCTGTGGCCTGGCATGTTTGGGTATGAGTGGAATAGGTGTCCTGGGAAGCCTGAGCTACACGCTTGTTGAAATATACAGTTGGATGCATTGCAGAACCTGGACTCAGTGACCTAGGTGTAAGCTTCCAAACCTATGCTCCAGTATTCCTAAAACAATAAGAAGGGTTGTTCATGTCTGTTTTAAGATTAACTTGTTTAAAAGTTACTAGTTCCAGGTTTGTCTCTTGTCATTTTTCAATGTCTTGAACCAAGGAAAATGTTAGTTAACAGTTCTTCCTGCTGGAATGTGCAGTGAGAATTAACCTTTTTCTTTTGCTGTGTTCACAGTGCAATGGTGTCTGAGGTGGTTCAAAGCCTAGCTTTACTTTCTACTTTCCATCCCTCTGACTTGCCCTGGGGAAGCTGCCTGAAATTAATATTTCTCCTTGGCCTTTGTCTGAAATGGATGCTGGGGCGGGTGCTGTATGTGTGCGTATGTACAGTCATGTGTATGTTGGCATGTGGGTTTGGGGGAGAGGCTGAAGCCCAACAGCAGCTGGGGTGACTGGGTATGTGGAGTCTGGCTGCACTACCTTTGTAGTCCCATGTTGTTGACCTCTGATAATGAGGCAGCCTCCAGCACTGTCTGCGTGAAGTTGTACATAAGCATTTAGTAATATTTTTGCTTTCAATAGTCACCCTCCTAAAGTTTTTCTGAGGTTGAATATTTGGATTAACTGTTTCAGGATGATTTTCTACAATTTGCTGTACGCTATCAATGGCGTAAAACATTCAACAGCTGGTGTCTGTTGCTTTTGAATGACGAGGCACTAGTGGGACAGGATTTTTATAGAAGTGGAGAGCTGCAGATACACTGATCAGGGCAGTACTGGTCACTGCAGGTTTGGGAAACAGCCTTGTAGACACTTGGGCATACACTGGTGTTGACTGAAGGTGCCTGTGGGGCATAATTTTGTGGGGTGTAGTCAGTGGTGAATTTTGGTACAGTCCTTTGGAGGAAGGTGTATATGCCTCACAAGAGTGTTTGTATACTCCATGCCTGAGGGCCTTGCTCAGGAGGCTTACATCTTTGTCAAGCCTTGAAGATGGCACTTCTCCTTGGACCTGGAGAGACAGGACTGATGTAGGCAGTGGGGTTCAGCCTGTGGAAACTTGTTGCTGCCACAGTATCTGACATGCATCATTAGTTACAGGAAATCCAGTGTGTGTGTGTGACGTGAGAGCTGGAGATATGGAGAGAGCCTGGCAGAGTTTAGTACTAAGCCCACCGACCTCCACCTGAGAGCACGTGCCCGTGTGCAAGGCACTCTTTCTACTGCAGTTTTATGTAACGCATTTGCAGGACTTCATTTTCCACTAGATTGAAAGCAAAGCCACTGTTGATTTTCTCCAAAAAGATCTATTTGAAAGTGCAATTGCCTGGAATTACATGGTGGCAGTGAGAGGCCAGAGCTTGCTGTAAATAACTTTCTTCTCAGCCAAACACATTGAGCTCTGCTGTCTACTGCTTTTTCTCCTTAAATTATTTCAATTGAAGGGAGGGTTTTTTGGTATTTTTCTTTTATGCTTTGTTTACTCTTGTCAGGAGCTGATTCTCATTTTCCTAGCCTTCATGCTCTTGCCAAATGACGTGATTATGGTGGACAGGGCAGCTCCCTATTCACAGTAAAATTTTTGTGTGTTTTTTTTATAGCACAAGGCTATATTAGGACTGATGTACCTTTGCCAGTGAATGTGCCTTCGCTGCTGCCCTGTGTGTGCTGGTGCCACTACCGTGTCAGCGGGCAATGGCAACACACAGGTTTTGGTGGTGATTAGCATCTTCATGCTGGTGAGGGTTGGCATCATAGCAATGTGTGCTTGTGTTATTAAATGAGCGCATAATACCATTCACACCACTGTCCAGCATCAGTTTTTCAATTTAACCTGAGCTGTGACATGGCCTCCTGTCTGCAGAACATTTTCTTCATAGCACTAATGCATCTTTATATTAAACCTCATATTCCTGATTGAAGACCCCGTCTTCATCTTTGAAGCCATTGGTCTCCAACAGTGGATCGTTAGTCTGGATCAGAAGGTGGTCCTATGTGCTCCCTGTTGTGCTGGCTGAAGGGGAGCCGGAGCTGTTTTGGCTGTCAGCACCTGTACAGTAGAGCCCAGAGTCAATTTGGCTTTTAAAAATAGTATTTTTATGGGAAAAGTAGACTCTCGTAATGGAAAGCTTAATTTTTAACCTGTACTGGAGATCCATGTTGCAAGGAAAGAGAGGAACGAGTGTGTGAAGGAAGGAGAGGGGTACAGGTAGGGCTGAGTATTGCTGTGTGGGGCACATGGGGTAAAGGAAACATGACTTGATGGCAGTGTGTGGCAGCAGGAAGGCTGTGCCTGTAGGGATGGGACAGAAATAGGTGTGAAAGCAGACTGAGAGAGGAAGGGGGGGGGGTATTTGTGAGGGAGTATCATGATGTTGGTAAACTGAAGTTTTTAAGTATTTAATTGTTTTGTTTCTCCCTTTAGCAATGGAGCGTAGCCTTTCTGGTTCAATGTTCCTTTTCCCTGCAAATGTACACATCCATCACATCTCCTCAACTTCACTGTTTGCTTTTTTGGTCTTTTTTAAGCTAGCTGATTCTTAATACTTACTAATGCTTTATTCCTGCAATTTCCTGATCTTTCCCAGTATTTTTCTTTCTTACTCCTTAAGTTATGGTGCCCAGAATTAGAGTGTCTGAGACAGGAGTTGCCATAGATCGATACTGGGAGGGGCTTTTGTGTGCCTTGGTCATTTATGTATGCATCACACATTGGCTTTTTCTTTCTACTTTACTGGGCTACAGGCTCCTCTTCACTTTGCTCCCCCTAGACCTTGTGTTACCCTTGAGTGTCTGTTATTCAGTGGGAAGCAAGCAGGTAGGCTGCGAACCTGATACACAGCCCCTCTGAAACTCAGTGTTGGCCTTCCTTGCTCACACAGAAATGCTGCTGGTGCTAGGCAAGGGGTGTTGCCATCATCCTGTGTGGCCACCACTGGCTTACCCAAATGTGGAGGAAAAGGGTTCGAGCGAATTCCAGCTCCTGGGCTTTGCTGTACAAAAAAGGGTCAGGGCCCAGAGCCAACTAGACTTGGTTTCATTAGGAAGGTGAGTCATCTAGTTTCCAAGAATAGCGGGGGAAAAGGAGGAGAGACACAGCTGCAGGCGAGGTGGGAGGAGGCCATGGTGCTTCCAGTATGCTAATGAAGTTCTGTCTGTGTGTACAAATTCAGTCCACCTGTGCTGTGCTTGCACTTTCCTTTCCCCACGAACCGGCTTGATCTCCACCTGCTGCTGTACCAGCCTGGGGAGCCCCAAAGGACCAGGGTTCATTCAGAGGAATAAATGATGGGCAACTGTGTGATTTCTCGGCCTGGATAGTGCCCCAGCCTCCTGAGCTTTGCTCCCTTGGGAGTCCCTTGCCAGTGGTGCCCAGAAGTCTGGCAGTGACACCATCTGGCATCAGACAAAGCAAGGTTTATAAATTTATTTTTTTTTTTTGTGCATAGCCAGCTTAATAAAACTTCCAAAAGACCTGCAATAGAAAAAGCTTCCTCCTTGAGACCTTGCTTAGTAAAAGGTGGAGCCAGTTTTTCCTCTATGCCTGTGCAAGTGGTTTGAGGGGCAGGTATGCAGGTAGTTTTGCAGTTCCCTGTTGAAGGAGATTGAGGACCATCGTAGTCTGTATTGCAGCTAAATAAATGTCCCTCGCAAACAGCTAAGAACATCTGTGTTTAAGAATACCTGCTCCGTTTTCCTTCCTGTCACAACCCTTGTCTTTCTGTGTGGCTTTTGTTGGAAATAGCATTATTACCTGCAACCTCCTGGGCTTTCTTGTTAGGAAGCTCTTTTGTGCATCGGTACGGCAATTTCCCAGCTCTTGTGTACCTGAAAGTCCAAATGTGCTGAAGTAATCAGATTTCCTAATTCTCCCTCAGTGCTTGAGAAGACCGATGCTGTCTCATGATGAAGCATTTTTGACACAGGCCTACAGAGAGGATCTGGTTATGTGGAGGGCCTGTGGTACTAGGCTGCAAGGGAGGAATATGTTTTCCAGTAGCGTGTCACTCGGTAGCATGGTACTTGCTTACAGGTCAGTGTTGTGGCCTTGCTGGCCTCGTGTTGGTGGGTGATATGCTGGCTGGCAGCTCTGTTTAGCCAGCTGCTTCTGGCTTGTGAATAAAGTGGGAAGAGGAGTAGGAGTACTTGATTTGTGTAGCTCTGCTAAAATACCTTTATGTGGGTATTTAAAAAAAAAAAACAACCCTCTCCCAGACTACACATTCTTACTTGTACAAGGATGTAGTCCAGTGAAGTAGGGCCTAGTTCGGACAGTTTTGCTGTGGTGGATCCAGGTTTGTTCCTAGCTCCGTTGCCGAATATGACCTCAGGCAAGCTGCTTAACCAAAATTTTGAATGCCTGCTTTGATACTTTGGACTAATGTCTGTTCCCTCTCTATTAGCCCCATCTGATGCAGCATAGTCCCATTCTCTTTCTGTTCCCTCCTGTACACTTTTGGTAGGTGCCTTAATCATGTGTCAATGACAAGCAACCAAGAGTGAATGTTGAAATGAAGTTCTTAGTGAGCACTCTGGAAAACAGCAGCCATCAGGTGTTCAAACTATACTTTCCTCACGTGCAAAAGGGGTGAGTTTTGCCATTCTTGCTGCTCACCTGCCTCCAGCTGAGCCAAGGGCAAAGAAATAGAGCATACAGCATGGATTCTGGAAAGTGAAGTTGATTTTTTTTTTTTTTTTAAATCTCTTATTCTTTATAATCTGCTGTGTTACTAATAACATGGGCTGATTTTTGTTTTTAATATCTGATTTCTATCTTGACTGCATTCCCTTAACCTTTCCTCAGAGATTTTATTTTCTAAACCTTTGATGGATTTTGCTGCCCTCCTGCTGATGTTTTTCATTTATTGGAGGAGAATAAAATAATAATAATTATAATAATAAAACCCACTGTTTTGCTGGAGGCAATTCGCTGGTTGAGGTTTTCATGTGAACCCAGCCCTCTTAATCCTAGCAAACAGGATTCTCCTCCTAATCTCTAATCCCCAAGTACTTTAGCTATTAATCTTGAGAAGCGTTTTCCCCTCCCCATCTGAGATTAACCTGAGAGTGCTTACCCATGGTTACTGGCCCCTTTTTTTCTCTTGCTTTCCCATGAGGTTTGGAGACTGAGGGAGATGAGCGCTGAATTCTGGGCCTTTCATCTTGGTGCATTTGGTTTCTGAGCCTTTGGACACTTTCTTTCATCTGACTTGTTTGATGGATCCTTGTTCAGCAGGAAAAATATAGACAACACATCATTGCTTGGCACCTTCCACCCGATCACAGACACGATCATCTGAATCTCTGTTTTTCTTTCAATGGAATAGGGAGATGGACCTTGTTTTGGCTTCACAAAAGAGAAATTAAAAAAAAAATTGTGTGAACTGAAGGAACCCTTAAGGTGTTTGGCTCTTTTCAGCCCTTCTCCTTGAGACAACAGTTTTCTTCCCCTACATTTGCTTTTTGGGAATTGTAGTGTGAAATTCTGTTTTCTGCTACAATTTTTTTCCCCTTCTGAGTATGTCAGGTTGTTCATTTATTTTCTGCATGTTGTTATTTATAAGCCTTGAGTCGTCTTTGCTGGCTTGCTCTTGGGGTTCTGCTTGTGGAGCTGGCCTGTCAGGTTGGGATTCCTGTTGCAGCTTGGGACTCCTATTTTTATTCCCCTGCATAGGCTGGGTCACACATACTACTCCTAGACTTGTATTTCTCAGAGTGTTGGATAGACTGCCCACTGCTAACTAACCTACAGGTGTTTGTGTGCGGAGCTGCATGCTCTGGGTTGTTATTGTAGAGCTGTATTCCTGTTCTGGATCCAGAAGGATTTGGTCTAGCAGATCTTCTCCCCTATCAAATTCATAGCCTCCGCCCACACCTGACTGTTCCTTATGGTGTATTTTGGGGGGAGCTGTTTCTGAATATATTCTTACTCTCCTAGATGTGGGCTCAAAGCTGTTCTTGAGACCAAACTTGCTTGCTCTGCCAGAAGGGAGTTTAGTGAGCAAACCTCTAGTGTGTCTTCCTGAGAGCCTCCTAGGTGTCCACGCGGTTGCAGACAGCTTTCGTGAAGGCCATTGGCAGCTGTCAAGGCAGTGGTCTTGGGCTGGACTGAGGGTTTACTATGGTTATGACTGCTGGTGGGGCTGCTGAACAGCATGAAATCTCTTAAGTGAGAGGGAGGCAAGCCATGAACTGAGGACACCGTTCTGTAGTTCTGTAGCCCTCACCATTGGTAAATACTGCCTAATGTTTTTCCAGCTTGTAGTTTTTTGGTTTTTTTGGGGGCCGAGATTTATCCAATAATTTCTGGGTTTACTTTAACTGTTAATTCACAATGTAACAAAAGTCTTTGGTTCCCAAGTCCTAGTTTGCCCTACTGATTAATATAGCTGCTAAACACAGAAGTTAGTACAACTGCTTCTGAAAGGTTTCTGAGGAATTTCTGTTGCCATATGCTGCCAGAAGACACAAGGGAAGTCCCTGCTATGTGCTAGCCATGCAGGAAAGCAAAAAGAAGCATGAATGCAGGAGGAGGGGGAAACCTGGGAGGAAGAGCCCTAGCTTTGGCATCACAGGTAGCTGTGAAGTTGTGGGGAAAATGCAAGAGATTAGAAAAGATCAGAGTATTTCTTCATTAGAGGGATAGTGCAAGGTTTTAAACTCATTCTGGTTTTGGTGATCTGACTTAGAAACACTGGGTGAAGTAAGTGTACATTTCCCCCAAGTCCTTGTGCCCCTTATTATCTCCTTATCCCAAGTAAACATATCAAATTCACTGCATATTTTAAAGCAAGAATTCAAGATTGTAATAATTTTTTCCTCTATGGCACACACAGTTCCAAAGTGTTTTACAAGTGTTTTATGCAGGAATCATCTTTTCGTACCTGAAAGACCGTGTCACCACCAAGTGGAAAGAACACACTGTGCACTACAGCAGTATGGAGGGAGAAGAAGCTTTTGCTCATTGTAAATGCTTGAGGACCTTTGTGCTTAAACAGAAATGCAGAACTCGTCTCCTGTAACATCACGGTGTTCTCTAGCACTGTGTGGAGGTGATTTGTGGCACCTTCTGAGAAGGAGGAGTGCTCTCTCCTGAGTCACCTGAGTCTTGTCCTGCTGATACATACACTATCTTTAGAGCGCTCCTCTTTGACTCACTGTTTTGTCCCCTGAAAATTTTTACTCTGTTAAAAGGTAACGACAGAATAGGGCCTTTCCTAATTTTAAGGGTGCTTGCAATTTGTTTTCAGTGATTGATGATTGGGAATGATTTTGGAATTGATCTTAGTTTGAGCAAGCAGGTTTTGTCTCATGGTCATCTTACTGAGGATGGACAGACCATCATGTCATGTTTCCCCCAATTCTACTGCTGCTTCTTTTCTCCTCTTTGGTGGTCTGGCACAGGAAACTTCTCCGTTCAGCTTGTTGCTTACTGTCAGAGTGTGTGCAGGTATTTCCTGGTGTGAAAAGAATACAGAACCCTAGCAATCTTGTGTAACTGTCAGAGGGGTAGGTGAAGGTTGGAAAGGAATATGGGAAGCTCTCCATGAGCTGCTTTGTACTCCGCTATGTGGGAAGTCAGTGCCAACTAAAGGCCTAGAAGATGATGGGGTTTCTTTTACCTCCTCTCTGACAAGAGCCTGTGCAGCATGGGGGGTACTGTCTGTGCTGGGGCAGGTGCGTGGTGCAAGAGCTGTAACTTGAGCTTGTTAGCAGGCGGAAAAGGAACAACGTATGCTGCCCAAAGACGTAAAACTGCGTTTGAGTCAAAACTGCGTAGTTCCCTGTTCCCTTTGCTCTATTTTTGAACTGACTGTACTTTCTAGTTCTAAATGCTGTTCCTGAAGAAAATGCATCGCTGACTGGCAGGAGTGTTTTCTGCTGTTTCATTCCACTGCCATGCAGTGTCTCTGTCCAGCTGTGCATCTTGAAAGATCCTTTGATCATGAAGAAGCATTAGGAAAAAAAAACCAGGGATATGACACACCCAAATTACTTCATCTGTCTCTCCTTGGTTTTTTTGCATTGGCTAACAGAATTTGCTTACCTTAAGAAAAAAAAATAGTAAGAATAAAAGCATATTTATTCCATTTTAACTTTGCGGTTTTAGGAGTGTGTGGCAAGATGAGTAAGAAGAATGAGAAGAATTAAATCAGCCTTCTCATACGTCCATTCCCTCTTAAGTCGGTGGCCTTCCCCATGAAACACGTGTAGTTGAGCTACGTCTTTTGAGGACTGGAGCCAAACTAGGGTCCAGAGGGAGTCAGAGAGAGGTTTTGTAATATACTTTGCTGAGGGTTAAGTAGTTTTAGCATTTGGGCTAGTGTATTTGTCTGGTGCTTGGCTGTATTTAGGGGCATACAAAGCTGGGCTGCAAAACTCAAGGGAACTTGCTTTCCGCCCTCATGCTGTCGTTCGAAATAATTTCAGGGTCTTTTCAATAATGTGTGTGAGCATACATTTGAAGATGTTAGGTATGGCATATCGGCATATCCCACATACATCATTTTGGTGTGTGAGCCCTGCCCGCGTCGTGTGTAGATGTGCCAGGGAGGGAACGTTTAGGCCTGGGAGAGGAGCAGGAGCACTTCGATAGCAGGCAAGATATAAAGATGCTTGACTGCCCCGGCTGCCAGCTGGGAGCTGAGGTGGGTCTCAATGACAGGGACTCGCAGGGCTTCCCCAGTGCTACCTTCACCCAGAGGCCAGGCATTACAAACTCTTGCTCTTCCAGATTGTGGTGTCCAGGTGACAACCATCCATGAAGATCAATTCTGAAGGCTTTATTTGTCTTTGTTTTCTCTCCTGCCTTGGGTTCTCTTTGGCAGGCAGGCTCAGGTAGCTTACCTTTATGACAGTGTGGGACCATAGAGATTGTAGCAGGAGCTGTGTGTGACGCGCCAGTGAGCTGTCAGTGTTTAGCAGTGATTAGCTTTTTTAAAGACCCTTTTCTTTATCTGCTGGTGATTTTAATTTTTCCCTCTCGTTGCTTTGCTTCTTATTGATTTAAAGAAGAAAAAGGAGCTAAAGCCCTGTTTGGTAATAGAATATTGATGAGAAGGCTGGGGAAAGAGAGAGAGATGGTGCAAGTCTTTGTTCCTGTTCGACAAAAGATGGAGAATACGGGGGAAGAAATGTGAATGTGTATGGGGAGGAGGGAAGGGAGAGAGAAGAAAGTGTTATTTAAAATCACACCTAGGAAATCACTCTTCCAGTCTATGTGGCCGCAGTGAGATCAATTTTCAATTTCAGTTTCCCTGCCTTTTGTGTTTTGAGACACTTGCATGCCACTGGAGATGGGGGATCTGCCAGCAACTGTTTGTTTAAAACAAATTGTTGGTAGGTATTTTTTTCAGATGAACTGCTTCCTGGATCAATTTAACATGCTGTAAGGAGAAAGAGGGGAGAACCACGAGGCACTGCTCTCCTCAAGAGTCGCATTTACACCAGCGCAACTCGCCACGTCTGTGGTTTTACTTCTCGGCTCAGTGAGGTGTGAGGAGCGAATCGAGCGGGCTCTTGTTTCATAGATCCATTTGGTGTCATATGAGGTGTTGAGTGTGAAAGAGTAAATGCACCAGATGCAGTTGAATGGCTTGATTTTAAGCAACCATGCAGCATCAGTGCTTCGTATCTCTGTAGGATCTTGGATTAACAATAGACCAGCTCTTTCATCTGTAGTTTAGCGTATGGCAATACAGGATTAACGGCTATTGATAATCAGACCTGTGGACCAAAGACTCCGCTGTGTAAATCAGTGTTGTTCATTTCATCAAGCACATACAGATGAAGATTTGGCTCAGAAAGTTTAAATCATTTCTTGACACAAATGCTGTTATTATAGCTGCTTCTTCAAACCAATGACGAATTTGAAAAGCAAAAAAGGTCCCTTTCCCACCCCGATAAGTTTCTACAGAACCTTTGCTATTAAAAAAAAATTAGCTTGTGTTGTAATATGGAGAATGAGGGATAACCGTTTGCCCTCCTGACCAATGAAATCTGGGGTTTTTTGTTTCTTTAAACTGACACAAATCTGAAACCCCATGGGAAAAAAAGATGGAAATATTGCAATTTGCTCAACACAATATGGAGAGGTAGATTCAAAGGAGGCTGAGTTTACAACACAAAATTATATGTTCCAACATTTTATTCCTTTCACCACCTTTAATGAAGGCTGTACTTGAAACTAATTGGGTGGGGATGTTGTCCTGGAATAAAATTACTGAATATTTTTAGGTCACTATTCAGACTTTCATGTCCAGGGTGGGCAAGTAGTTCTTCCTAATAGTCATGGTAATTGCCAGCACAGTTCACTTCTAAGCTATTCAACTGTCTTTTGCACATAGAGCTGTAATAATTTTGCAGGGGCAATTCTGCAAACTTGGGTCTATAATTTCAGACACGAAAGTCAGAGTTGTACCCTGAAAAAATATTGCTATTGGTTTATGTAATCCCATTTTCAAGATAAATTTAAGCAAGAAGCAATAAAAACACCTCATGATTAATGTTTCTATAAATCAGTCCCTTCAGCCTATTCATCCTTCATATCTCTCATCTCTGAACTCTCGCTTTTGACATCACATTATCTAATTGGCACATACTTAATGATTTGTATTGCACGAGTGCAAAACTCGTGACTGTGTACGGAGGGCTGCCTGTGTCCTGCAGGGCTCCCATGTTTGTGGACGGAGAGTAGGACTGAGCCTTTAGCCAGTGCGAGAGCTCCGTGGGGCTGGGGGTGCTGGGAGGCAGCACAGCAGCCCTGTGTCCCCTGGCAGTGTCTGGGAAAGCCGGGCTGGCCGCTGCTGGGGCTGAATTCAGTGCACATGGGGAGACGAAGTGAGCTACTGCCGCAACAGGGTGGCCCTTGCCAGCAGTTGTGTGCTCCTCAGCCTCCGCTCCAAGTGTGTCTGGCAGCCGTGAGAGCAGCAGGCTGCCTTTGCAGGGCTTGTTCCTGTCTCTTCATCCTTTCCCTTGCGCCCTTGGGCAGGAACTGCTCAACTCCTTTGAATTTCTATTTTCTATGTAGTGGTAAGAAGACTTAGGTTGACTCCTCTTGCCACTCTCCCTGGGTCACAGGGAGATTGATCAGTCTTTTTGTGCCTATAATCAGAAACAGGCCAGATGTCCCAAAAACATTACCGAGAGACTAAGCTGTCTGGAGAAAAGACCATCTTTTTGTCCCTCTTTGACTGGTGCCTAGCCTGACAGGGTACAGGCCTAAAAGTGTGATAAATGATGTCTTCCCCATCCTTTTGTTTTTAATTTCCAGGAGATGTTGGTGAATTCTTGATTAAAATTCATCTAGCAGCTGCTATGGGCCAGGTAGAGGTTCTGCAGATCCAATTATTTGCATCTCTGTCAACATATGTCAGTCTTTATTTATAACCCCTCATGGTGTGTTGAGTTCAGTGGTACTTGTGTTTCTGCCGGTGCAACGCTACCCTAAGCCTTCCCTTTCTGTTCTAATCTGAGGTGCCCGCAGAGCGCTGCTGATGCTTGTCAGTGCTATGAAAGAGTAAAAGGAGAAAGAAATACAGTTTATGTCCGTTATAGACAGATAACAAAAGAAGGTGGAGTAACTTGCACAGAGTTTAGGGAGGTGATAATAGACAGGATAGTAGGAAACTTCTAAAGATGCTAGGAGTAAAATCTTAGCTCCGCTGACCTCAATAATAAAAAGTTCTCTGAGTTCACTAGTTTTGGGACTTTACCCAACCAGTATGAAAGGACGTAGGCAAAGCACTCAAGACTTGCGTTTTGGAGTTTAGTTTTTGACAAGTTTGTGATAAGTGTGATGGGAGTTCACTGTTTCAAAGTGATGGAGAGAGGATCTGTAGTTCTCTGAAGGCTGCCTTTCTTTCTATGATATGTGATGAACCTGGCCAAAGATGCCCAAATACCTGTAGCTGTTTTAACTGCTTTGGTGTCTTAACCTTCTGCTATCTCTGAGCTGCTTTTGGCTGTGTGTCTTCTGCCTAGCCAGGAAGAGTGTTCTTGTCTGATTAGGAGAAAAGGTGTTTGATGCGGTTGAATTAATCCTTGTTTGACGCAGTTGAATTAATCCTTGTTTGACATTGTCCTTTTTCCATGATAACTTGCAAGCTCTGTCTGCCCCCTGTTCATTTCTTTCTCTCCCCTTTTCTTACATTCTCATCTCTCTCTTGTGTTAATTTCCGTAGGATAAAGTGATTCCAGTGCTGCATTTGAGGGCAAAGTTTTGCCAGGAGAGCTGCTCAACCAGTTAAAACTGGTGCTGGGTGTGATCTTAGCCAGTATATGGTTTGCTGTTGGGATCTTTTCAGTTCTTTGTGCTGAGAAGCAATGCATTTTTGGTCAGCAGCTGGATAGAGAATCTCTGACAAGAGATGATGATTTGGGAGAATGGTTTGAGTTACTTCATGCCAGAAATTTGCTAGAAATCAGTGATAGTTTTGGGAGTTAATAATTCTGGACTTGCTTAGCCATGTGTGAGAAATCACTGAGGTTTGGATTATAGAGGAGCTCACAAGGTGTGAGCTCCAAAACATTCTCCTGAAGTTGACGAAGTGATATGTGCAAGTTTCGCTGGGGTGTAGAGCCTGTTACCATCCATGCTGTCTCCGACGCAATGTAAAGATGCAGCTGAGAGTGAGCTCATGTATCCAAGCACTGGTTCTATTGGTTTGGAGCTTTGGATGGGTCACTTTGGGCACTGTTTCCAGTAGGGATGGGTCACTTTGGGCACTGTTTCCAGTAGCAGTCACCGATTGCGTTTGGGTATATTGTGTTAAGACATGTTTGGCGCTGTCCCCTGCACATCCCTTCCCAACCCCCTGATATATTGAGTGCCAGCAGTTGTCAGTGAAGACAAACAAGACAGAACACAACAAATTGGCATCAGAAATTGCCTGAGTGAGTAGGGATATACCTCAGAGCAGCAGGTATTGTACCTACATGGACGAGCTGTGTAAGCCATTTGCAAAGGAGGATCATTTTAAGAGTAAATCTGTAAGCAGAGGAGATAATCACATTGCCAGTGAGTTTTGTTGTTATTCCAGTTGATTACTGTTCATAACGAGGATGAATTAATGAAGGGAAAACAAGCCACTGTACAGAAAATGCATTATGCTGGTATGCACTGTCCTCTCTGTGTGTATTTCTGCAGCGTACTGCTTTGCATTTTGGTTAGATGTTCTTTGGAACAAGGACTGTCTTTGTGTTGTTTGTGTGATGCCTGGCTTATAGCTGTGTGCCTTGGTAATGCCAAAAATGGGAGAGGTGGCTGAGTGTGTGCTGCCGCCATGGACGCAGCCAGGTGTGTATCGGCTGTACGGTGTGAGCATCTCTGTAATCAGAGTGCTTGGTTTTTGTTTCCATATTGGGATAAAGGCTCTGGGAGGGGAAAGACCTGAGCTGACAGGGTCCTCTCTTTTACCACACTTATTCTTTAGGGACATGAGGCACTTAAGTGAGAAATTTAGTGCGTAGTTGGTCTGCTGTTCCCATGTCTCGTTCTCACTGTCAGCACGGTGCTGGCTGAAAGCCTGGCTGTTCTTCTCACGTTGGTTTTTTTTTCTCCTTGCTGAGCTTACTCATTCTCTTTGTCCTATTTTAAGGAAGTAGTGGCTTGCAGGGAACATCGGTCCCTCACTCAGAGACTTTAGCTTTGCGACACCAGTGACAGCTCCAAGTTGGCAGGCAGAGGTGAGGGCTTCTCTGTGACCTTCAAAATGGCCAGCTGCAGCGGGTATGTTATGTCTCCCCTTCCAGCGGCTTCTCACCTCCCTCCCATGCTCTCTCTTAACCTACTGAGGTTTGAGAGGCGAGAGCCAAGGCTGCTCCTTGCTGTGGGAGTCCCTGGAGAGCAGTGCTGAGGCGGAACCGCCGAGCCTGAGCTGGGAGGAAAATGAAGTGAGGGACCAGAGTTGCAGCCTGGAAAGCAGGCACTGCTGCTGCTGTTCGCTTGCTGGAAAGTAAATAAAGGAGAAAAACAAGGGCAATTGCTTTGAGAGAGGATGGGAGGGAGAAGGACAGATGACAAAAATAAAGAATGGGCAGAGAAGGTGAAATTGAGACAGGGTGGGAGGGCAGAGAAAAGGTGGAGAAAATGGGAATGAAAGGGAGCATCGGCTCCTTTCTGAGAGACAACAAACAAGGAAATTTTCAAGAGCTCTTGCAATGGCTATCAGGGCAAATCTGTTGTTGTCCCATTTATCCAGTAGCCATTTTTCTCTCTCTAAAAGATGCCCTTTTGATCCTGCATACCTGGGATAAATCCACATTAGCAGCTGCTTAGTATCTCTTACCAGCATGGCCTGCTACTGCAGTACAGTAGGTTCTGTAGAAGACTTAATGATGATGATAAGATCCAGTTACAAAAGTCAGTGACTGATGCTCTGATTTGACTAAGTGGGAAAAGTGTGGCAATTTTGTGTCATCACGGTTCAGCCTTTTCTCGGAGGCGTCAGGGAGTTCTGTCTTAGGTCAGCTCCTGTCTTTAGTCCTTGCATTATCACCACTTCCTCTACAGACAAGAAGTACGTTTTCCTTAGAACTGGACTGTAGAGTGAAAAGACTGGTCAGCTAAAAGCATTTTCATCTTGTATGTCTAGTAGCAGAAAAAGGGCAGATGAATGCATGTGGGTCAGCTATTCTGTGTAGTGGCCCCCAGAAAAGGGACATAAATTTTCTCTTGACTATCATGTGCTACCCAGCTGGCTTTGTATTTCTACACGTGTGGCTCAGCTGGACATATTTAACCTTTGTGCTACTTTTTTTGGATGAACAGTTACTTATGTTCTGATTCCCACTTCCCTGCTACTGTGCTTGTGAGAAGATGGATTATCATATCTCAAACTGTTGACTGATTATTTCTGTTTCTTTGTAAAATGGTCAAATACAAATTGGAGAATAAGTTCACACCTACAATGTCATTTCTACAGGTTAAATCCCATAGATACTGCTGTGTTAATTCCAAATGTTAGGCAGAATGCAGGAAATGATAGGTGTCTAAAGAAAATGGATGGTCTTTGTAGATAAGTCATTAATGAGGACTGCAGCAGTCTTGAAGTTTGTTCCTAGTTTCTCCATAGACTTGCTGTCAGACCTCAGGCCAGGAATCGTCAGTGACTTTGGATATTTAGTCTGGGCTTGATCTTTGGTTCCTGCATGGCTTTAATTCTTTTTTTGTACATTGAGAGTGCTGTGGAAATTGAGTCCCAGCTGTCTTACGTTGAACAACTCTAAAACAAAGCATCTAAAGTAAGTATTACATGGGAAAATTTGGCTGAAGACACTCTGTGCTTAGTTTCCTTATTTGTTCAGTCAAAGGAAGGACTTTCAGCTGAATTACTCGTTTTTCAGATGTCTTAAGACTAAATAGATGGGGATAGACATAGCTGTTTACTGTTACAACTGGATGCATTGTTTAGTGTGAGAAGAATTCTGGACGTGGCTCACAGAGGGGAGATAAGCCTTTACTCTCTCGCAAGATGGCAGTGAGACTGCAGAAGATCATCAAAGAGTGGAAAAAGGCATAGATTTGCTGGTATATAAAGGTCAGGCAAGTGGAAAATAATGTGTCTAAAAACCAACACAAGCAGCACCACCTCCTCCTCCAGCAGAAAGGGACCTGTGCAAACTAGTGCCTGATAGGAGGCAGGAAATAGATTTGGTTGTTCCTGTTTTCTCTGTCAATATAGCGTATTTTGGACTCGTGACCCTTCTTTATGTGCATGTCTGTTTCCTCACTTGTTGGGAATGGCAGCAGAAAGTCCACAGGTCTGTTTTTTTGCTCTCCATGAGAACTGCAAGTTAAAGTGTCTATTTTTTAGTTATGTGTCTCATCTACTGACAATCAAGGAATCATGGTGTCGTCTTGGGACTTTTCAGATCTTTATTTTCTACCTGATTCTACATAGAGCAGCAGTGCTTGATGGTATAGTGAAAATTGGGTTAAAGGTTTTCAAAGTATCTCATTGTTTGTCTTTTGTTTCTTGTCAAATTTGTATGATATACAACTTCCACTTTGGCTTTTTTGTGAAGATGAGCATAATCATCAGGTAATGGTGACTTCAACTTTGGAGTAGCATTGAATGGATTTCAACTGCTGACTTCGTTGAGTGATCTTCTGTTGCCATCACTGCTGTTCTTTCCATCTCTCTTCCACCTTGATACTGAGACATACTGGAGAATTAAAAATAGTTACCAAATTGCAGAAAAGAATACTGGCTTAGAGAACAGACCATATATAATACAGACATAGAATGGTAAAAGAACAGTAGCTGGCAGAAGACATGAGAGCAAATGAGCAAAAAGTGGATTTCAGAGAAAAAATATTCTTCTTTCTAATAAAAGGAAGTATTTTAAAGTCAGGTCAATTACCTGGTATTTTCTTTTCTCTTTTTTTTTTTTTTTTTTTTTTTTTTACTTCCTGGCACGGCTGCTGTGGGTAAAACCATCAGTGAGCAAGGGGGAGCAGGAGGGTAGAGTTTGTGCTTCCGAGTGACTTGCTAAGCCTCTTAATGCATTTATTCCTCACCTCATGGTCATTAATGGATTTATTATTTGGAGAGGGAGATAGGTGCCCAGACATTCCTTTAGCCAGTTGTTTCTTTTTCATCTGGAAGAAAGTTTTTTATTAAAAACCATTCTCTGGTGTAGGGGGAGGCCGGGGAGAAGCAAGACACCTGAGCTGGGGCGGGGGGGTGCAAGGTGAAGAGTGGAGGATGAGAAAGGCATCTGTGGCCCAGCAGATGCACGAATTAGATTTTCTTTGCTAAGAAGAAAGGCAACCTCTGATAGCTGCCCTGTATTCTTTTTGTGAGAACGGACTTTTTTTCATGACTTGCTTGTCAGATAAAATGAATGTGCATGTGTGTGTGGAGAGGTTGAACTTAATTACTGTCAGTAAATGAAGCATATGGAAGCTTGACTTAATGTTACAGTGGTTGTGAATTAGTGCAGAAAAAACAGCGGAAAAGCAAACAGTGGAACACTGTATTTGGATCGGAGCTAGCTGTGTACTGGCTTGTGAATGTCCCCCCACACCCAAATCTACTTTCTCAGGTATATTGAGGGTCTCGTAATTACACTTGTATTTTCTCTTTTCTTCCCTTGGGATTCGTAAGATAAGGATAGGGTATCACAGTCCAGATCATCATTGCTGTTTCCACTGGCAGTCTCCCAGTTGGGTGAGAGGTGCCCCAGCATAAATGGCATGATAGAGAATTCACAGTAAATGGTCAGCTTCACAGCTATGCAGAAAGAAAAAAAATTCCCAGCAATGATGATGACATTGTTATTATAACATTTGCTTACTAAAACCATCTCAGCATCTTGTCTGTCTTAAAAGGGAGCAGGAGTTAAATACAGGACAATAAAAGCTTAGCTTTCTCCTGTTGGAGCAAATATCTGAGCTGCCACTGATTTCAGGGAAATAGAATGGGCGCTAATGGGATAAAGATTATTAGAGTTCATTTCTGATAGCTGCTTGGCAGCTGTGGGCCACCTGAAATCCTTGTCTACTTTAATGCAAATTGTATAGTCTTAGCACAGCTGAGGGCTTGAATGTTGCACCTGGAGCAACTGTTTGTCCCAATTAGAAAGATTCTTAACTAATGTAAGTCTGCTGAGGTCTTGCGTTAACATTATGCATTGGCAGGTCTTAGCAAAATTTCTTGAACAGAAGCATTTTGTCCCCATTGAGCAGAATTAATGTCTCTGTTAAACAGTACTTATTGCCATTAAGTATTGCTGGCTTAAATTTAAGTTCCTTGTGGAATCCAGTAGGTAAACATGCTTCCTTGGGGAAGCATGTCCCAGTTAAGTGGATTACAGAGCAAATTATATCCAGTCTAATGCAGCAGTGAACCTGAAGTAGCTTCTGCTGATGCATTTACAGGATTTCAGCATCATCTTTTCTGAACTAAAAAGTCGTGAGCTACACCGATACAGTGGAGACTGTTTTAGTCAGAAGTATCAGCAGTTGTAAAACAGTCACACAAGTAAACTGTGGTACGTGGATTGTTAAAACAAATCCTGATGCACCTCTTGGATTTTGTGTAATCTAAGGCCATACCCTGTTCTGATCATAAATTTTGACGTTCCAGAATAGAGGGCTTTGCTGTTACTGAGTCTTGAAGAATGCATCTGTCAAAAGCCAAGGCAAAACCAATTTCCACATACAACATCCAATGTGGTATTGGAGGCAGGAAGTACTTCAGATACTTGTTTTCAGCCTGGACATAAAACTGAGCTCTTTGACTTAAACATCACCACTTCTTTAATAGCAATTATTTGCTTTTCTGTCCTGGCCAAAACTGCACCTTTAGCACCTCCCTGTCTCAGTGCTTCTCTGCCCTTGTTCTCCACTCTATGCAGAACCCTTCTCTGCTGTGCTCTGAACTCTTACATACTGTAGCTGAGCAGCTCCTGTGTCTCACAGCAGGCGGAAAAGGTTGTATTCAGCGATATCAAAGCTTTATAGCAATTTCAAAATGCCTCAGAATCCACCAGAGTAGAAGGAGTTACAGAAGTACAAATTACCCTTTTTCCTCAGCGCCTGTGTTAGATGGAGCAGAAGGTACTGTTCGCAGCTTCTAGAGTTCAATAGTGTGTGCCTGGGCTCTAAGGCCTAAAGAGTCAGTGTCACCTCATCGAGTGCCCGCAGGATGATCCTGCATTCAAACTTCTCCCTCCCTCCCCTCCCTCCCTTCGCTCCCTCCTTCATTTTTGGGTGGAAGGGAGGGAATGGCAAGTTCCTCAAAACACTCACTGTCTTATGGCTTTACTTTGACTTTGCTTCTGACCATGAAGGGAAATTATGCTTGAACCTCTGAAACACCCAAGCTTCTGCTGTGGGAAACTGTAAGGGAGATGTGGGTGTGTTGTGGGGGAGGCAGTGGAGGAGAGAAGCTGAGCTTCCTCAAACTTGGCCAAATTTCTTGTCTTGGAATCCCAGGTGGTGGGAATGAGGTTGTAAAGTGTGAGAGGGGAGGAGGCTGGCTGTGCAGGCTTACAGATTTCCTGTGGATAGGATGCCTCTCAGTAAGCCAGTATGAGGAACAAAAATATTAAATAAATATTAGACTAAGAGCTGCTCCTTTTTGAAAACAAACTACTAAGTCCCAGTCTTTTGCAGCATATTTATATGCCATCAGGTGCAGGGAGCCCTGGCTTCAGCAAGTGGTTTTTCATGGCATTGTTTCCTCTGCACACACAACTGCCTAGATGAGATGGCAAGGTCATTCAGGCTTCATGGACTGGTATCCTGTGGGGCATTGGTGTTTCACCTCCTGGGGTGCAGAGGGAGTGGTATTTCTTGTCATTCAAGCACATTACCTTTGGAGAAAAAGTTCCATCAAAGTGACAATGTTTAAAATTGCAAGCTCCAAGTGTGTATAGAGGGAGTCTTGTAGGTGACAGTAGAAACCACTAACCAGGATCATCTATTCCCTTATCACCTGGTTACCAGCCCTGCCATCGCTAGAGAAAGAGATGCTTCCCCCCTCTGTGACTAAGGTTCCTCGTCTCTGCAGTGGGCATAATAATACTGGCTGACCTGCCCCAGGAGGTGGGAGAATCTATACCAGATTTCAAAGCAAGTAAGTGCAAAATATTGCAACTTGTCTGGAAATACTTCATTTGATTCAAGACATACAACATCGAGCTGCATATCTTTAGATGATGACTGCTCAGAAATTAAATGGAGTGTGATACACTGCTGTGAGATGATAAATGCCAGGAATTCAGCCCTGAGTAGGTGAGGACAGGTGGATGAAAGTGGGATAAAGTTGCTGATAAAAGCTATGTTATCTCTGGAAGCCTTGGTGGGCAAGGTTATCAGAGGAATACGAGTAATCTGTAGCTGGAGGGCAACAACAGGGGCAAGGGAGAGAAAGGGGTCTCCCACTTACAGGAAGCTAAACCACAACATATTCTAGAATAAACTCGTGGATAACAGGTTCCTGATCTACTTGAAACTACTGTGGGAAGGGGCCACTCCTGGAATTGGTTAGTGTCCCAGCTGCTGTCTCAAGCCCTGCACATGATTCCTTCCTCAAAGTCCCAGCCGCTTTGTGAAAGCCCTGGTTATGCAGCATTGGTTTCAGCTGTGAATCCCCCTAGCATGAATACCTTCTTGTACTGTGCTCATGTAAGTTTATAAACATCTTCATAAAATGCCTTTCCTAGAATCTTTACTGCCTTTCCTAGAATCTTTCTACATTAGCAGCCTTTAGTCTGGGAATCCCCTTTCTGTTGCTTTAAGGATGCAGAAGTTTTTTAATAATGCTTGCTGGCCTTTGGTTTATTTGATTTATGGGTTCTGAGTATTTGTTCTGCCTTAAAATCTCGAATAAGCTGAACTCCATAGTTAATTGACTTAACCCTTAATGTTCCAAACAAACCTTACAGGCTGAAATCCACATATTAAATGGTAGTGGAAACTACTAACTTGAGTGATGCTTCCCAGAATGCACTTTTTCAGGTGATGTACTTTGGGAAAAATGGACAGAAACATCTTATAGAGCAAGGCTTGCAATGGGAAGTGCAGGATGAACATCATCTGCAGTTTGATCGGAATATACTTTGGGCATCCCAAGTGCTTGGGTTTCAAGCTTAGCTCAGTGTAAATCCAAAAATCTTTTCTCCGTAAAGAGCTTGAGCCAGACTTCCCCTGGGGGAGGGATATTCTGAATGCAACATTTTAATACTTCCTTTCCTAGTAGGACACCCAAGGTAGAGAGCTGACATAAGGAAGGGGATGTTAATGATACTTTTCTTAATCTCTTGAAAGCATTGCTTTTGGTTTTCTTTCATTCCTGGAATGGCACGCAGCCCCCTCTTTTCCTGTCCGCTTCAGCAGACCTGAGGAGCAGCTTGCTCAGGTACTGTATCTCTCTTTGAAATGTTTGCAAACAAACTCCAAATCATAGGATCATCACCTAGTTTCACAATTTGTTGTCCTTTTTCAGCGGGTGGTTGTCTGAATTCAGAAGTGTTTTCTGGGCACTTGGCCTGACTCTCAGTTTTGCATCCAAATTGGGTGGAATTCGTAGCCCCTTTGTTCTGGTGTGAAACTTGGCTGATGCAGCAGAGTTCTGCTGTGAGTTCTGGAGCCCATGTTGTGTTTTGACTGGAAGGAATTAGTCTGATTAAGCTGATTCTTTATTCATGCAAACACACAAAATTGCCACAGCTCCTACCAATCAATTACCAGTTTGTTTGCCTGCCCATCACTGCTGTGTTAGTGTGCAAGTGATACAGGCTTTCTTCTTTCCTCCCTTGTGCGTCGCTGCCTACAGCAGTGCCCCACTCCTGGGCTTTTACCCCTGCTTTGCGCAGGTAAAAATGACAGCCAAGGGAGAGTGGAGATTCTCTTCTTCCTTTGCTTTGCTTTTCTTGCCCTTTCTCCCTCTAGCGTATGCAGGCACATATAACAGCACATCTTTGCTACCACGCTATTAATGCTACAGCAGCCACTGGTTTGACCCAGCAAACTTTCTTGAAGGCCGTGACCCCCCCCTCCTCAGATGCTCAGTGGACAGCAGTGCCAAATCTCCCAGGGTGTGTTTGAAAATGGGCAGAGCCTTGAAAACTGGCAGCAAAGGCTTTCTCCATTCCCAGCAACGTTTTTCCTCCCTTTCTCCCCACAGCAAACAAATTGTATTGACAGACAAAAGCAGGATTATGGTGAGGAGATTTGCAAGACAACAGGATTATGGAAGCTAAAACAAGCAAACATTGAGATTATGTTCGGGAGTTGAGCAGGATGGAGTTGGGGGAGGAAGGGGACAGCATGGGAGCAGTAACTTGGCTGTGGTGCTGGTCTGACACAGTGGTGGTGAGGCAGCAGGAAAGAGGATTTAAGGTAATTTAGGACAAATGCAAGCAAAGTAATTTCTCCCGGTAAACTTCTGTGGATGGAAACCTAGTAGATTTGCATTACGGTTGTTGATGCTTGATTTTGGGAAGTCTGGGAACAAAGAGGCATAGTGGAGAAAGAAGAGGAGGCTGGCCTGAACCTGTGAGTCCTGAAAGCCCCCCTGCTTGCTAGGGCAGGATAGGCACCAGCTGTCAGCTGATCTGAGCCGAGATCAGCTGTGACCTAATTATTGGCCTCTTAAACCTGCATTATTCCTTTCATTTTCCAGCTCATTGACGTTGTATAGAGAGTGGGTGAAAGAAGGTAGAAAAAAGAGTAATTGATAATCCACTTCCTGTGTGTCTGCCACTCAGCCAGGGTCATGGCTGGATGGCCTCCATCAAGGAGGATGAGGGTGGGCTTTTAACCCCTTCTGCTCCCCTGTGGGAGGAAGACAGCTTTGTGCATTTGGGAGAATGGAAGCTTAAACCAATTTGAAATAAAATGTTGGTGTGCTCTGGGTCAGAAAGATTTTGTAGTTCTTGTTTGCTCTGAGAAGAGAGGAAGTGAGCAGTTGATAACCTATGAAAGGAAGGAATGAACAGAGAATACTCATCACTTTCATTAGCATGTGGGCAGGTAGAGGCATGCCTAATGGGTTTATAATCCTATTGGTTGGGAAGGTATTATGTGTGTGCATTTTGCAGTAATCAGTAGACAAAGCATTTGCACCATAGACATGTTTTGGTCTTTTTAAGGCTGACGTGGGTGTATGAGAATGCTTTGCTTCGGCAGGAGGAAGGTACCAACCCAGTTAGTGACCTTGAATACAAACAATGTACCAGCTCCCAACCTTTCAGAATATCTGGCTGCTGATGAGAGAGCAGCTCAGCAGCCTTGCTTTACTCATCTGGGATGTGATACTCACTGTTACTACCTGCCTTGTGAGTAGTTAAAACAATCAGTTGGAAGAACTGGAAAAGATCCAATACTGGTGGCTAAGATGGTATCAGGCTGGGTGTGTGGCGCAGCACAGTGGCAGCAGAAGAGCAGCGAGTCTCTGCGTTCTGGCTACAGCAGTGGGGCCTGGGGAGGGCGAATATCATGGCTTTGGCAGGTCAGTGCAGTAGGAAAGAAGGAGGTGGTGAGGGATGAACAGATTGTACATAACTATCAAATTTTCCATACAAATCCGCTTTCCAACTGCCAACTCTCTGTGCATCTTCCTCCAATAATTTATAATCTCCACCAATCCAATGACCTCCTTGGTGATTAAAGCGTCCATCTTCCTGTTTGCTGATTTGTCGCCAAACCCAGTCTTTCAGGCTTTTAAACTCTCCTGCAATGCTTGCTAGTTAGCATATGTTCTCTAAGTCTGCACTTGCCAAGATCCACTGACAAATGCTTGTTGCTGCTTTATTCAGCAATATAGGTGCCCTGCACTTTCTGCCGTTTCTGATATTCAAACCTGCTGCTAAAGAAGGAAGGGTGGGGAGACTGAGAGAGGAGAAGTCCCCTATTGTATTATACTCTCTAATCAAGCCAAATTGTTGAGACTGGCTGTAAATTGCTGGGATAATTGACCTTCAGTCTTTTGAAATACACTTCTGGGAGTGAAATACGTTTTACTTTCTTTTTTTCCTGTTTGAAGCCTCTTGCAGCCTTTCCAAAGCATCTTCTGACAAATTTTAATCAATAACCTAGTCAGTGGTAAGCCTGAGTCTATCACATCTATTACCTTGATGGCAGTGGTACTGGAAGACCTTATTCCTTTGCTTTTGACATCAAAGCTAGCAGCATGGAAGGAAAGAAAAAAGACAAACCAGAGAGATTAGAGTTAAAGTTAAATTGGCATGGTTTTAAAAAGTGACTACTTTCAAGCCCGATCAAATCTATTACAGTTATGTATTATCGACCAAGTACTCATTGCATGTTCAGGGCTGTATGATACACACAGCGGCTATAGCCCCTGCCTCTGGAGCCTCAGCTTTTAGGTCAGTTGCACACTAAGTCAGGAGTGTGCAGCATGTGCTCAAGGGGCAAATGTTGTCAGGTACTAACCACCTGGGAGGGAGCCTGTGGCATCAACGCTTTTTTTTTTTTTTTCTCCCTGTCAATATATATGCACCGTTCTTTACTGTGGCCCTTTTTGTGATATTTCTGTTCTGACTGTTCCCTATTGCTCTTGCCTGAAAGATGTAAATCTCTTGGTACAGTGGCCTGCATGCCTAGGATCTCCTAACAGAAATGATTTAAAAAAAATGAAAATAACAAAAGGCCCTTGAATAAGGGATGTAGCGGGAGATGCATGGTCTCATCGCTTATGTATTGAACAGGAATTAGAATTTCTAAGCTTTTTATTATTAACTAGCATTTTTTTGTTTGTAACAGCAAAGACTACAGTGGTGTTGCTTATCTTCCTTGCAGTGTTTGAAACTAAATGGTTCTGACCCTAAATGGCTGTAGGACCTTAGCCAAGTTAGTTGCCATCCCTGTGCCTCAGTTTCATGGATAATGGTTTATAAAACTGGATTAAGCTTATAGTGCTTAAGTGCTGTGAGATCGTAAGAGTACGCACCTTGTTAATTCTTCTTGGCTGTAAAATAGATTGAGAAATAATCTACTAGATCCAGACTGTGGAGCAATTGAAGAATCTTTTTCCTATTCCCATTTTGTGACTTACACTTTTTTGGACTTACGTGAATTATTCCCTTACATGCAGAAAGGAAAGTGATGGTACTAAAAAGCATTCCGAGATTCCTAAATGAAAGGAGCAGCGTAAGTGCCAGATGGTAGCGTTGTTGTAACACATGCTGGAGAAACAGGCAGCCCTGAGTGAGTTCATCATGTCTTGCTGGGTAAGCCAATACGTTGTGATACAGTGGACAGTGTTGCACAGTTGGAAATACTTCCCTGGCCGTCATGGAGCCAGCCAGCCAGACTGGTAATGAGTGAGATGGACCTCTCAAGCAGGAGACTGGCCTGTGAGTGCAGACTGAAAGGAGCTTTGGCAATGATAGCCTCAACCTACAGCATGAGCCTCTAGATATTCCTGGCAGTAGCTTAGGGAGATGAGAAGGCTTTGAAGCAGGGTGTAGCAGTTACAGCTTGTAAAGGTGCAGTGCATGGTCCTGGTCCTAAGGCAGTGCAGTGCCCTAAAGGGTAAACTGTTTGCATAACAAAAATTCTCCTGAGTCTGTTGCATTGGAGGTGCTATTTATCACCCCCAGCTGCAAACAGCAACAACCTCTAATGATGCCTCAGGCCAGTCTATACATTTATAAACACGTTAATAAATCATCATAAAAATAAAACATTTATTGCCATTAAAAATTTACATGGAACATTTGTCATCTGTAAGCCCCTTTCTGTCCTTCTCCTTACTCTCTCATCACCACTGACATGGATCAGATGCCACAGATACAGATATGGGAGAAAGGGGATGTAGAACAGGTAAGGACTGCAGGGCTCTGTTCAGGCAGTAGCCCAAACTGATGCCCCAATTTACCAGTTCATCCACGTGATAGGCATGGGATAGTTGGTTACCAGCATCTTGTGGTCAGGGACACTGCGCATCCTGGGGGTTTGTGAAAGCCAGAGGGGATGGGCCAGGGCACCGCCACCCTCATGTTTCCATTTTAGAGGGTACTGGGACAGAGGCAGGTAATGAGACTGTTGTGGGTGCCCTGGGGAGTAGGTGGGGCAACTGAAACAGTGCAGCATTTCTGCTTCTGAGCTACTGCAAAGACCATGCCTGCCAAGCTGCGGGGTTAGCTTAGCTTAGCAGAAGATGACGCAGACTTGCTTCTGGTTGGGCCTGCCACCTTGAGAGCAGGATGATGTTTGGCTGGCTGGGTTGCTTAGCCACACAGCTGTGCTTTCAGGTGTTTTGCCACAGCCTGCATGCTGTCACATTCACGCCAGGACCTGCAGGGCTGCCATTTGCTGTGATAACTTCCTCAGCGGCCCTGGGTTGCTGTGTTGGGTGCAGGCAGTCTCAATGTGCTGCCTAGGTGTGTGATGTTGTAGGGGCTGGTTGTTTCTGAAGTGCTGGGTGACCTCAAAGGTACTGGATTGCTTTCTGGGTTGCCTGACTCTTAAAACTGCAGGCTTTGAGAGAGGTCAGAGAGTGTGTCTGAAGTGCGACTTCCCCCTCACCTGGAAAAGGTGAGAGTGCTTGTTGCCTGACATTTCCAGCTGGATTTTTAGCTGCCTCTGAGCCTGGTAACTTAAACTAATGGTTCTTTGTTAGCTTTTGAGGCTGCGACTGGCATAGCAAAGGTTTAGCACTGGCTTTAACAGCAGTCTCTCATTTGTTTCCTCATACTGTTGTTGTTTTACGAGGGAAGCCACCCGGGAGTTACAAGTCTCCCAAAGAGTCCAGCTGTGATTTATGAATTGGCCATCAACAGTTATTATGCCAGCCACTGCATGCATCCATTCTAATAAATTTCCTGCATCTTCCTTAGCAGCTTGTTTTACTCCCGTTTATTGATACCATGTTCTTAACAAAAGCAGCACATCAATTACAGTAATTGCATTCAGCGCTGCTGGAGATGTGGTCTGAGGACAGGTTGTGGAGTCTGGGTGGGGGATTAGGAGTTATTGAGAGGACCTAGGGAGAGAACAGAGGTGGAGTTGATGCCTAGGTGAATTTCCCTTGATGCTTTGTATTCCTTTAATTTGAATTTCTTTCTAAGAAAGAAAAGGAGGTGAGATCATTGCAAGTGTGGCCCAAATCAGTCTTGCTTGCTAGGCTATCCCAGTTGTATATTATTTTCAAATATGAGATATTAATCAGGGTTTTGTACAATTTCTAATTGCCTTTTTTCCTGTTCTATTTTAAAAACGTTTTTAGTGATTGAAGCAGTGAGTATAGATTTGATGGATGGACTATTCAATGGATAAGGATCCAAAGATTTGCAGTCAATGTCTGAATGTCCAAATGGAGATCAGTAACAAGTGGTGTCCCTCAGGGGTCTGTATTGTGACTGGTACTGCTCAATATCTTTATTAATGATATAGACAGTGGGATTGAGTGCACCCTCAGCCAATCTGCAGATAACACCAAGCTGAGTGGTGCAGTTGATTCGCTACAGGGAAAGGAATGACACCCAGAGGAGAGGGACCTTGATAGGCTTGAGGAATGGGCCCGTGTAAGCCTTGTGAGGTTCAGCACGGCCAAGTGCTAGGCCCTGCACCTGGGTTGAGGCAATCCCCAATGTCAATACAGGCTGGGGGGATTAATGGATTGAGAGCAGCCCTGCGGAGAAGGACTTGGGGGTGCTGGTGGATGAAAAATTAGACATGAGCCAGCAATGTATGCCTGCAGCCCAGGAAGTCAGTCTTATCCCAGGCTGCATAAAGAGAAGTATGGTCAGCAGTTTGAGGGAGGTGATTCTCCTCCTCAGCTCTGCTCTTGTGAGACCACCCCTGGAATACTGTGTTCAGCTCTGGGGTCCCCAGTACAAGACAGACATGGATCTGTTAGAGCAGGTCCAGAGGAGGGCTACAAAAATGGTCGGAGGGCTGGAACACCTTTCCTGTGAAGAAAGGCTGAAAGAGTTGGGGTTCTTCAGCTTGGAGACAAGAAGACCTTATTGTGGCCTTTCAGTACTCAAAAGGGAGCTTATAAGAAAGATGGAGAGAGAATTTTCACCAGGGCCTGTAGTGACAGAACAAGAGGTAACAGTTTTAACTAAAAGAGGCTAGATTTAGATTAGATATAAGGAAGAAATTTTTTATGATGAGGGTGGTGAGGCGCTGGAACAGGTTTCCCAGAGAAGTTGTGGGTGCCCCATCCCTGGAAACACTCAAGGCCAGGCTGGATGGGGCTCTGAGCAACCTGGTCTAGTGGAAGGTGTCCCCGCCCATGGCAGCGGGGTTTGGCTAGATGGTCTTTCAAGGTCCCTTCCAACACAAACCTTTCTATCATTCTATGATAATTGAGGAGCAGGTCACCTGGCTTTCTATTTCTGGTTCAGGAAAGGCTTTTGTGCATTAGTGTTTAAAGCACAGGATTTGGACACACAGCTGCTGGTTCCGCCACTGGGTCACTTCGATCTTGAAGCAAGTCCCTTAACCTGTTGCTCAGTTTCCTTACATGTAAGTGGGATACAGCTGGTATTCACCAACTTAGTAGAGCCAGTTGCGATTTCTTGGTTGATGGTGATTAAATTCTAGTCTCTGTGCTACTTATTTTTTCAAACAGGATGAAGTTTTCTGAAATGTGTCTTCCTGTATATCTATAGGTAGAATGGATAAAACGTCCGTATCCTGTGTCACTGGTGTGGAATGACTCTTAGGATTTGTGTGTCCCTATCTGGCATTTGATACCATATTCGCAGAAAATAGTTGTGTGTCTACATTACTTAAGGTTTTTTTCAGATGAAGAAGTGTATGTAACTAATTGTACATAGATGATTAATCAACACTTGCTCTGTCTTCTCTACAACCCAAACTGAGTTGTTTGCCTTTTGAAAGTAGAAGCTTTGTTTCACCTATGAGAGTTATTTCTTTCTTATTTCTTTCTTTTAATGGTAGACACTACAGGATTCTTTCCAGAAAGATATGGCCGTGGTGATGGGGTTGTCACCTTTATACTTGATGTTTCTTCCAGTTTTGCTCCTTGATCAGAAGTGTTGCAGATATAATTTGAGATGCATCAGTGTGGTCTTTGCTACTGGGCTCTCTATTTCCCCTGCCAGGCGTCTTGTCCTATCAAAGTTGCTTTTAACTATAGATGTGGTTCCAGGCTGGATTTGTCACTTCCTTCTTTCATTAGTCATCATGGCAAATCACAAATATACCAGCACAGCACCGTTCACACATTGGTGTCAAGCTGTGTATTTAGGATTCCAGCTTGTATGTCTATGAGCTGGGTTTTACTTTATACTTTTTCTGTGCTGCCTTATATTACTACCTTCCCTTGTATACAGCATAGCAGTTTTCATGTGCTTTCTTGTTGGTTATTAATCTTCTGTCATTCATCTGTCATGCATTTCTTCATTACTTTATCTACGTGCTAAGCATGCACAAATGCTCCAGTTAGCTTTGCATGTTTGGTTTATGTATTAAGCAGTGTTTCTTCAAAGGCCATATCTGAACACTTCATAGTGTGTGTATCCTTACTGTGTGACAGCCTTTCCTTGGCTGACAGAAGTCAGACTGCCGCAGTTCCCATTTCCTTAGCCCTGAGCTGCTGCTTATTTCAGTCACAACTTCCAGCATCCATCTTTCAGCTGTAAGAGCTAACTGCTTTTCTCAGATCCCTGTGCATCTTACCTAGCACTCAGTTATATCAAAGTTAGATCACAGCTGAGATAAGTTTGCCATAGCTCAGCACTTAGTGTAGCGTTGCACGGTCCCTGTGGTAGATCTGTGCGCAGAAGTCAAGCATGGGGTAACAGAAAGCTGCAAACAGGATTCTAGTTCACTAGTGGAGATGTGAAAGCGTGGAGGACTAGAGAAGCACAAGATGCTATGGGAAGTGAAAAACGTTACACACACGCATACTCATGCATAAATATATGTACATGCGTACAAAATTCTTGTTGATACTAAGATTGTGAAAACCTTTGGTCTGGGTTAGCCCTGCTATATAGTGAGTCTAAATACTCTTTGTTTTGCAGTGATACTGTTATTCTTCCAGGTGACTGAATTAATAGTGCTCTCCATCATATTCCTTTGTGGATTAGACCCCCAGCACTACAACCACAGCCCTTCTGCTTTTATTCTTTATTCTTGGATTTATTCCCAGTTTTTTCTATGAAATGATCATTTAGTACATGAGCAATATGCTGATTTCCCCTTATGGTTATTGCATTTTCTGTTCATTAATCAGGAATTAATTTGTCTTTTTTGGGTCCCTTGGTGCCTTTCTGCTTAATAGCCAAGTATGTTTGTTCTGTGTAATCCAATGAAAAATAAGAATAGTAGTGAAAAGTGATGTCCCCAGCAACATCTCATCCCTCTCAGAACCTGGGGGACCCTCTTTCTCCTTTTTCCATCGTGGAGACCCACTTACATCTGTCACTTGCTGATAAAGGACTCCTGTGCTGTTTGGTAGTTAAGAGATAGGCCAGGGCTGGAGGGGAGGAGGAGGGGTTAGTTGTCAGTCACCTGGGATCCATCTGCAGCCCTGCCACTAAATTGTTCTGTGACCTTCACCACCTTGCATGGCAGAATAATTGAAAACAGATATAAAATAACACTAACCAATGCAGTCAGTCCGTTTCACTGCCAGTTCAGTTCCACATTGCTGCGCTGTTATGCATATGCATTTTGCTTTGTTAAGTTTGAAATGTCTTAAGTGCTTTTCTTTATGTGGAGCCTAGTAGAAGTCTGTGCTGGGAAGATTACAGCAAACGTGTACTGCAAAAGCAGTGTAAAGGGCATGGTTCTTTCATCTCCAGTACTGTTTGTTTTGGAGAGTACCAGCCGGAGATGCTCCTGCTGCATCAAGCACATTCTTTTCTCTCCCCTGAGCAAAGCGACTCTCCATGCTGCATTCGCGTCCCTGGCTGATCCAGGGCACAGAAAGCTAGTGGCTAGATTTTGAGCTCATTTTTGTGGGTCTTGCTCCTTTACCCTCACTGCTGTTACATTAGAGAGAAGAATTCAGCCCCAGAACTGTAAATCCTGGATGGTCTCCAGCAAGGTAGGGCAGAGGAAAAAAAAAATTCTGAATTTTGAAGCTTTCTGTTTGAAGCTTCTCAGGGGAGCAGTTCTCTTCAGGAAGGTGAAGGAAAGTGCATAGCTGCACAAGGAGGGAATGCACCCGACACCAGGTTGCTCAGGAATGGTCATGGTAAGTGTGGTTTGGGGCGCAAATGCTGGAATTGCTGGCAGGTAAATCCCTAAGCGCAGCTACTGAAGGCAACAGCTCTGTGGAAAACTCATTGATGTAGTCCTCACTTCTGCAAGGGTTTTCTCTCCTCTTGAAAATATTCAGTCCTGTGGAGAAATATTTTTTTGCAGGAGGGTGAAAGATGGGGAGAGACCTCCTGACTCTTTCCTTCTGGGCTCCTGTGCTGATACGCAAGCCCTGGCAGATGAGAGGCCAGCAGGGATCCTTTTTGTGTGTGAGGCTGTGTTTGCCAGAGAGCATTTAATGCTGGGAATGCAGGGCTAGTTTCTGTGGTTTTGGGGCATGTTTGACATTTGTCTCTTGCTGTGTCATCTTCAGTCCCTTTTAGAGGGCTTTGAATCTGCCAATTTGTAGATTGCATGGTGGGCTTCAGTAGCTAAATGGTTAACCCTGCAGTGGTCTAGGTTGTCCTTGCTAGCGAGGAAAGAAAAAACAACAGCCTAAAACATTAGGAAAGAGTAGTGAAATTCGCATTCAAGCAGGCTTCCCCCGGTGTCTCTGAGCCTCTCTGAACTCGCAGAGGTCGTGTCTCATGCACTGACTACTTTTCCCCCAAAACAGGCGGCTGTTGCAGTCTTGTCTGTACTGTTTTGGGGACTGGGGAGGGTGGAAGGAGAGGACGGCACAAGAACAGAGCCACGTTTTCCCCTCTTGCTGGAGGGCATTTTTGTCTAATAGGCAGTTTAGTCAGATGTTTGCTAGATGAGAGTCGGGGGACCTTGTGATCTCTAGGGAGAATTCATGCAAAGCTGAAGACTATAAAAATGCCCCTGAGCAAGTGAGTTTCTAGAGATAACACTGTCGCTTTTCCTGGGAAATTAAAAATTAAAAGAGAGAGATCGTGCTTCTCGAATATACCCTGCTATTTGTCCCTCTCAGCCTTATAGGCAATTTAAAGAGAAAATAATAAAATACAAAAGCTACCCGAAGAGCCTTTCACAACATTTGTTTAAGGTCTGTATTTCACTAGTTGTGGACACTTACCCTTTGTTCCTGTTGGTTCAGTTGTTGATCTGTTTTCTGTAGTAGTTCAACATATTGTTTTGCTTTAGCATCAAAAGATAAGGCAATATATCCAGCACTTGTATTATTTACATCTGGGGGGCGGGGGGTAAACATATTTGTTTCTTTAATACAAACTCAGTGCTATCTTTTCAGTGTGGAAGCAGACAGAATGATACACCTCCACAATTTTAGATGTATTCTACACTTTAAACTTGGAACATGATTTTGTAGCTAATATTTATAGTTAGCGTTAGGTAGCCCTGGTAAGCCCCAGCCACCTGGCAGCTTGTGAATCTGGACTTCTGAAATGTGAGTCTGATTAAGTCAGTCTTTGCATTAGGTTTTGCACATGTAGGATGCAAATTACATGATCTGTCTTGAAGCCATGAAGTTTGGTGCAGTTTTCAAACTACTACATATTTGGAAATTATTAAACAAGCATGTATTACGTATGTGAGAGGCCTTATTATGTTTAGGGAGACAAGAGAACTGGAAACTGATCGGGTCTAAAAATATGGTAGTATTTGTTTAGGAAATGTTCGTGGGTTTGTAAGGAAATGCCCCATACAGACCAGGGCGGGGGGGTGGGGGTTGGGGGAAGTAGCCATAGTACTGCATGAGTGAGTTGGTGGAAATGCACTGTTGTAATAGAGCCCTCGAGTTTCCCTGCAGCAGCAGGTGTCTGGAGTGAAGTCTCCTTTGCTGGTGGGACGTGCTGGATGGGAGGCTGCCTTGGGCTGCCTTGCCTAAGGTGGGATGGCCAAGGTCAGGGGAGTAGGGAGGGGGGTGTTGAGTGCTGTACGGGGGTCAGATTGCTGGGGGGAGTACTGGGTGTGCCTTTTGAGGTGTGCTGGCTGGGCTGTGCGTGTGTGTGCAATGGGGGAAGCTCCAAGACTGTAGAACAGCGTCGGAGTGTCTGAACTGTGTGGGGATGCAGCACTGGGACGGTGGGTGACTGCTTCATTTCTAGGATCCGTGCCACATGAAGGAAGGGTGTCTATGCCCTGCGTGGGGTTGGTTGATGGATGCTGAATCAAGATGCATTTGCAGAGCTGCATGCAGGAAGCATCCTGACTGCTTGTTGCCCGCAAGCACCTTACTTAGCGTTAGGAGTTGCTTGCTTTTGTGTGCGACACAGAAGGTCCCCCATATACACTGTGCGATGTTTTTCCAGGTCTCAGATTGAGCCTGTTTTCCAGCTTGCAACTATTTCTCAGGCAATAACAGTTTTATGCTGCAGAAGGATGATAATGAGGATAATCCCAATCGGGTCCATCTCTTGTGGTGACAGTGACCAAGTATGTCAGGTTGGAGAGGATGGGGGAGACACAGAGCTGTTCCTCTCTCTCCAGCTCAGCTACCTGTCCTCTCAGCAGTGCACGGACTGCTGCTGTCTCGCAGCCTCTCTTATGCAGGACAACACATTTATCCCATGCTTATAGCCTTACTTACAGGGCCTTTAATTTGTTGGCAGGGAAAGTGCTGATGATATAGGTTGATGCTCTTTTATGTGGTATAAGGAAAAAAACTTATTTTAATAAGCAATTATTTTTATTATAAACAAACCTGTCATGCTCAAACAAGCAATGCTGTCACTAAATCCCTGCACTACTTACCTGCTAGAGGCAAAGTGTTGACCACAGGGTTAGGGTGGCAGGAATCAGGGATACTAGCGGGTGAGAAAATTTAACAGCATTTTTAGTAGTAATGCCTTAAAGTATCTTGTGTCAAACCTTAAAAGAATTTAGCCTAACTGGCTTAGTGGTCTTTTCTAACAGCTATACATCCTGTTGTTGCTGCTTCCTGATAGCACGATGTTATATCACCAGTAATCAACTGGAGTATTTCACAGTCTGAGTGTCACTGCTAGGGAAGGCAGTTATGTCATTATCCCCATTTTGAAAGTGAGATAGGAGTTGAGATGACATGGCAAGGGTTTTGGGGTAGCTGTGAGACATGGGACATAATCCAGACTTCCTTGTTCCCAGGCATTTAAGGTCTTTTTTTTTTTCTTTTTTTTTTCTTTTTTTTTGGTGCTCTTGTGATAACAACTTAAAAATCTTCATGGCAACAGGTGGTAAAATTGTCTTTTTCAGTCTTGATGCAAGGAGCAATGGTGAATAGTCTGTCACTGTTGTATGACTGGGTGGTGCAATAACTGTGTACAACAGGCTTTAAGTCGTAACTGGGTGTTCTATCAGGTGTATAACTATACCTAACCCTATGTCTAAATTAATTTCTCTTTTCTGCCTTAGAAGAAAATTATGACCATAAAGATGATCATAGCTAGCTTTAAAAATTACCATTACATAGAGTAGATAAACTGAGAGAGCTCACACCTCTGACGGTGCTGTGTGGAACTGGCCCTGCCTGGCTGCAAGGGAGAGGGAGGACGAAGTGAGGCTCATATCCATGAAGAAATGTGCCATCTTACTGCTACCATGTGTTGGAAGTCGCAAAGAAGCCCATGAAAGCTAGGCGCCTAAGCATCTATTTAGAAATTTGGGCCACGATCTGCAAATCCACTAGTATGTTTGCCTAGCTGCAAAAATTGTGTTTCTTTCTGGTTTTTACAGCCCTTTCTACACTGATTTTGGTAGATTACTCTCAGCTAGCACTGAACTGTAATATGCTATTTTTTTAATATTGAGATCAGTCATGGTGGCACTTGGCTTGCCTAATACTTATGGAGAAGATTATTTGATTTTTAAAAAAGCCTGGAAAGATAGTCCTGGGTGTTTTTGTTTAGGAGAAAGGAAAAATAAATAGAATGAGCAAAACATTAGAAAATATCTTATCTTGTTTATAAGCAAATAAACATAATAGCAGAACACTGTGAATAGAAAAGTAGTTTCTGTCCATCTCCCAGCTCCGTAATCTGAGGACAATGGAGGACTTCAGTGAAGAAAGAAAAGTGTCTTGTGCTAGTAAACATGAATAGCAGTATGGGTAAATGGTTAAAATACAGGACTGGAGTTAGAGGAAAAGTTCTCATCTTTGTTCCATTGCAGATACACAGTGTGACCTTGGGGAAGCCCACTGTCACATCATGTGCCTCAACTTCTCAGTCTCTAAAGAACAGTGTTTGCTTGAGTGGAACAAAAGCAAAACTTTGTGAGACCTCACTCGTTTCTGTTTGTGAATTACTTTAAGTCATGGGATGGAAAGCTTATAGAAGCAGAGAGTTTTATTTATAAAACAGAGAAAAAAGTATTTTTTAAAAATATGTTAGAGTTAACCTCTGAAACTCATTGTGGAAGGATGCTATTAGAGCACAATTTGTGACAGTACTGTCACAAGCTTTAGAAATGTGTGGTGACTATGTGAGTACATGGTAATTTCAGGTCCTGACAAGCGTGAGGCAGTTCATTACATTTACGTTTAAATGCTGGTGCATTTTTTCTCTTTGTCTGTAAGAAATGGTCAATATCAAACAGGTTAGTCTGGGGAGAATGATGAAGCGTTGATCTTTTGGGCCTTATCAAATATGCAGACTAAAGTTGGTTGGGATGGAAGAGTTTTCTTTATTAATGAACAACAACAAAGGTTGGTTTGTATTTTTGCTGTGACCAAGACAGACCATCTCTTCTCTGTTTTAATCAGAATGGTAAAAATCTTACCTGAAACAAGCATCTGAAACCTTAGTGCAGGGCAACCTTCCAAGAAATGGGGCCAGACTGGGGAAGGATTTTGATGGAATGAGCACATGGACTATCCAAGTGCTTTGTTCTGTGTTCAGGGCTGTTAGATCAGGGCCTTTAATGTCTTTTGCTTGTTTATTTTAGTGCATGAAAGCTGAATGCTTCTTTCCTATGTTAGTATTGCCCTCTCCTGGATGAAATCAAAACTGCCCGCCTGTGTTGCAAACCTGAGGTTGCTAGCAGGTAAGGCATCATCTCCTTTTGCTCCTTATTTGGGCCTTGGGCTGACAGAGCAGGGAGATCAGAAGCCAACCCCACCGTTGACCGTAGTGATGACTGGCCAGGGCATCCAGATCTGAGCTCCTAAACGGCTGCATGTTTGTTGCTATACACCCAACACATTTCCTGACTGTTGGCAGCTCAGGCTACGTGAGTAGTTGTACTTCTTTCTCAAGAGTAGCATTCTCTTGTGCAGTGAGGAAAGCAACTTACAGCTGGTTAGAACAAGATTTGGCAAGTGGGGCTGCTCGGGCTTAGTCAGAGGCTCAGGATGAAACAGGTCCTCAGTGGCCAAGTTTGAAAAATGACAACTGCGGAGAGCAGCGTGAACTGATGAGTCTTCTGAATGTTATCTTCTATAGCAGCCTTGCTTTTGGGACCTTGTCAGGGACTTTAGGGTGAGATGTCTCAATCCCTTGGAAGAGCTAACACTGGGCTTATGTAGCTTGAAGGTGAGTTGCTGCATGGATGATTGCTCCTAACTCATCACTAGCCTAGTGCAAGAACTGAAAAAAAACCATTTGTCTAGCGCTGGGATGAGCCACTTTTGCACGCAGACCAAACCCAAGTGTTGCAGTCTGCATCGTGGAAGCACCAAACTCATTCTGGCCTGAGGGACTTGGAGCTTCCAGAAGAGAAAGGAAGGAGACATAGGGGAGCAACAACTCCAGAGAGTTCAACCTAGAAAGGCGTCCAAGATTAACCACAATGTGCATGTAAAAGTCTGTATTCCCAAATTCTAGGACATACATTTTTGCTAACATGCACATTTGGTATTTTATCTCTTGGCGACCTGCCTTGTAGGTGTTCGCTGGGCCTGATGGCTTCCTTTGCTTGTCACAGCCCATTGCTGTAAGGGATGAAGAACAAGGGTGAAAGCTCATCATGGTTCCTCAGTGAATATATTTGCTGTGGCCAAATTTCTTTTTCTGATGTTTCAGTTGCAGGAGCCTCAGTACTCGCACCTATGTCCTGTGCAGGCTGATTGGTTTGGCTACAGGAAGCAGTACAGAAAAGCTTTGCATCGCTGCATGCTAGCATTTGTGCAAGGAAACTGTACAGAATTTCTCAGAGCGCCTCTGTGGGCAGCATCCATAATATCTATGTTTAGCAAACTGCTCTGCTCACTGCTGGCCAAACACCAGTGTCTGGTAGCGACATGCATGCTTTTACAGATCCCTTGGTAGGGAATACCCTTGGTTTTAAAAAAATGTAGAGGGCTTACCTGTATGAGTTTAGGAGAATGCAGCATTTAATTTTGCAAGTCATCAAATTACTAGAACATCAAGACAATATACATTCATATTTTAATTTAATATTAGTTTTCTGTCACTTTAGTGTTTGGTAGCCTGAAGATTTGGGTAATGTGTGTTACCAGTGCCCCCTCCCGGATGAGACCAGGCTTGTTCACAGCTGCCGGGCCCCTCCAGCCCTTCCCCTGAAGCACAACCATGCTGAGCCATTGCTTGTGGAAAAGCTCAGTTCCTGCTTTCTCTGCCTGTTGCCTGGTGACCCTACCACACAGTGACAGGAATGATGCTTGATCGTTTTGATCAAGAGGGAATCTTCATAAATGAGACGGTTTTTTAATTTGTCCTCTTCTATAGAGGAGGCAAGCCAAGTGTCTGCTGCATTTATTTTGCTTTTGCTGCTCACAAACTAGGTAATAAAAAGGCCAAAGCGTGCCTCGTGATATGAAAACCTGGAAGTGTCATAATTCTTAACTCTTGAAGGAAAAAGAGACTTACTTTCCTATGATAGAAAAAGCTTCATAAAATGTGCTGCGTGCCTGCTCTCTGTGTAGTGAGACCGAGGCACAGGGAGAGGAATTGGCTTAGCCAGATCTACCAGAAGATCTGCAGGAACAGACCTGAGTTCCTTCCCCGCCCCCCCCCCCCCCCCCCGCCCTCTGTGCCCTACAGACTGAATCCTGCTGCTTCAGTTTAGCAAAAACTACCAAACAGAATGATAACAGAGATTGTGTTGGGTTTTTGTCAAAGGCTTGAGTTTGTCAGATCCTGTTCTCATACCCAATTACCATGTAATTTGCAGCCTGTTACAGGCCTGTCTTTGCCCACACCAAATGAATACTTGTTCCTATGTGCTTCTCCTGTCCTCCTCTCTCTCCTGTTTCTTCTGTGTCGGATTTTTTTTTTATTAGGATTTGGTTGCTTTTCATTGGCAGTAATAACTCCCGTCCTGGCTTGACAGCTGTTGAGCTGAGGTCTTTGTTTCCCTTGATAGGTGCCCAGATTGGGTCATTTGCTGTTTGTTGCGTATGGACAAATTTTTATTTCTTGCATGTCTTACTGTTCAATAAATTGCAGCCACAGGTTTCAGTCTTTAACAGGGCAATAAAGAATCCTTCACTCTCTGCAAGCCTATCTCCCATCATGGTCTCCCGTGGAAAATCTTTAGAGCTTATATGTGCATCATGCCTTGGAGGGAGCTATCAAACAAGACTTGGGGCTGTACTCTGAAGGGGTTTATTAACCTGAGTGATGTGAGTGAAGGCTGCAGGGTACTAAGGGACTTAACTACGAAGGGTGGAGAGACTCTGTAGATAAGAACTGTTTATGGAAGGACAGTTCAGCAACAGGCTGATAAAGCTGCAACCATTTCATTCCCCTGGGAGTAATGGAACAACGAAAAATTGCTGTCGGAAAGTTCAGTTATTATTATGGCCTAGGTTTCAGGAGTAGATTCTGGGGGTCCTGCTTTTCAGGAGGATGGTTTATGGTTCCCTAAGTTACTTAGAGCTGTTCATTGAAGTTCTCCCTTTGAACTGTAAGTAAGCCCTCCAGCTGACAACTGCAAAGTAATAGTAGTAGAGGCAGATGAGAATTTCTTGGGGAATCCCTACCATGCTTGCCAGCCTTAGATGAGATGTGTGTATATATACCCACATACATAATTTCTCCTAATAATGGAGACTGTGCTTTTTTCAATGTGTCTTCTGTGGTATCTGATCTACCAGCAGATGGGAGTCTGTCAGCACAGCTCCTGCCACAGTGCTTAAAAGCAGGTGAGTTCAGATGGGTCTCAGGGATACTTCCCTTTCATCATAGCAGGTCACAGGAGACAACATTCTTATCTTCAAAGTGGCTGGCTGTTTTCCTGTGTTTGCCAATGGCTGTCGTCTTCTCTCTTCTGCATTAGTGGAGTTCAAGAGCCCTACCCCTGTCAAATGCATTGTTCTTTTTCTATTTTTCTTTTTTTTCCTCTATTTTCTATTTTTTTCTTTTTCCTTCTATCCCTCCCTGCATCCAGAATAAGAAAAGGTCCCTGGAGAATATAAAGCAGATTATCAGTGGAGATGTAGATAAGCCAATACACTGCTTCATCTCTGAGGTGCTGGGCTTCACAGGCTATGTTAATTCACTAAATGCAAACTTGCATTTCCAATATTTTGCACATTGCTATGTAGTTCAGCAGCTGGTGGATGCTCAGGTTTCAGGTGCCTGAACTGCACTAATAGCAGGGATGGTTAAGTCCGAGACTGAGGGGTGTAGGGGAGAGCTTAATTATCAAAGGCTCAAAGAGTGGGTCAGGTTTGGGTGCATTGGCAAAGCACTTTCCAGAGTTCTAAGTTCAAAATGAAATGGCCTTTTGCTGTGCTGATCTCAGTTACTTTCCTCTAATTTGTCCCCCATCAGCTGCCCTACCAAGACATATCTTCAGAAATTCTGCTTACATTGACTACTGTAGTTTTATATTGAGAGCATTGTGGCATCCCTGTCTTGTAAAATGCTGCTGCTTGCCTCTGCTTTTAACACAGATTTCATTCGTAAAGGAAAGATTCCTCTAATTTATATTTTTCCATTACAAGGAATAACTTCTTGGTTAGTCAGGGAGAACTACTGTATGTCCCTATGAGAGAGCTGAATTTACTTTCACTGCATCCAGCTATTTTTCCTGCTGTATCTTTCTAGTTTATTTTCTGCTCTCTTTGTTTCCCCCTATTTCCCTGGTTTGTACTTTTCCCATCAGAATGAGAGACTGGGACAAGCATGCCGTGTCTACTTGTATCTACTCCATCCAATTGCTGTAGGAGTTACAGCAGAGGACTCTTCCCTGTTGTCAGTCTTCAATTTGCAGGAGTAACGCCACAGCTTTGCCCAGCCCTCAGGGTGCTGTACTGGTTGTTCTGGTGTGCGTGGCAGCTCGATGGCTAGCGGGCAAACTTGGGTCGCCCTGGGCAGGGGGCACATGCCCACCAACCAGTAGCAGGGTCTGGGTCTTCTCTCCTCCTTCCTCAGCGTGTTGGAAGAGAAGTGTGTGTCTGGCTGAGGGCTCCAATTGTAATGGGCAGGTTTTCTCCTGCCCCCAGCCAAGTGCCCAGCCTGTCACAGCAAATTCACTGTGGGCTGGCGTGAAGGATTGGAGGGGAAAGCCAGCCAGGGTTTGCAGGCATGCAGCCACAAAACCCCACTGCTGGGACTGAAAAGAAAACCCAGCAGGCCACTGGGGCTGATGGAGGAAGACTGTGGCACCTGGTTATTCTTCATTCTGTGGGGAAAGGCCAAACAGCAGCAGCTGTAGTGAAGGGGTGAGTAAGCAGAGGTCATGTGCAGAGCTGAGGTGATGTATGTATGTTTTGAATCATTGCGGTAAACAGTTGAATTCCTTTCTATAAGGGATGGGCCTGGGCCAAACCTGCTGATTGTAGAGACCTTCTGATGTGTGTTTTACCTCTAGAGTTGAGACATGTATAATAACCCATTTCTCTAACATCAGCCTTAGTTCCTCTGGTCTGTGTAGATGCAGTCTGTGGAGACACCTGGAAATGGGCAGATGGAAAAGTCCCTGAGCAGCTGGCTCCTTAGGACAGAGGCTTTTCTGGGAGCGACACTGGCTGTCCTGTGCTTTCCCCTGTGCCGCTTCTTTAGGTTCCTGGGTGTTTCAGCCTGTCACTCTGTACAGCAAACATTGCTCTCCACAAAGCAAGGGTGAAAAGAATGTGTGCGTGGGGAAATCACTGAGGTTCTGGCCTTGGAGCAGGAAGAGAAGAGAAGGAGCTGAGAAGCTAAAGGATTGAATACCAGACTTAATCTCCTTCCTTTCTAATAGCTTTGCATAGTGCCTGTCACCAGGCCCAACTGAGATTTATAGCTTCCCTTGCATTATTGGTTTACTTTGCTATTTAGAGTCTAAACAAGGCAGGGGAAGGTACGTGGCACTTTTCGCTATTGCTGGCAAACTTGTATCAATCAATTTAATTGAGGTTCTTGATAGAATCATTTATGTCAGGCAGAGTTTCCCTCTCCTTTCTCACCTCCTCCTTCTCACAGCCCAATACTTGGATTTCGTTTACTGGGACTAATAACTTATGTTCTCAGTGTCAGTTCGGTGAGACTAAGTCTGGGGATGGACCCTACAGGCAGTTCTGGGATTCAGTGGCTGTTGCTGCTGATCCTGGGCAAAGTCACTTTTTGCATTTGGCACTTAAGTGCTCGATCCACAGAAGAAAGGTTTGGTGGTGATTTATGACTACAGCTGAATTGTAGCTTCTACTGAACATGCAAACAAATATCTGCTTGTATTTGCTTTTAAATACAAAGCACAAAAAACAGGCTTTAGGAGAGAAGGTGGAGAGACAGTGGCCTGGAGGGTACACCATCAGGAGGACCATATATGACCTGAACTGCAGATCAGTTTGGAAAGGATAAGGAGGGGTCATGAGAAGTTGAGAGGCCACATCCAGAGCTAAGTATGGTGTGTCGAAATGCAGGTGCTCTCCAGAAGACGAAAACCAGAGCTGATGGCTTAGTACGTAGGGGGTCTGCCACCTGTGACATTAGCTAGAAGTGATTTGCCATCCGTGTACACGTGCATATTTACATTTATTGAGTTAATGTAGGTTGACTTTACGGTTCATTTCAACAGCTAGCGCTTCTATCCTGGCTTTTTTTTGTGGGCCCTGTAAAACTGATGGTGGAATGATGTACTCTGCATGGAATTGGGTGGATTGTTATATAGTGCATCAAATTATTTGGTTAATTCAGCCATTTTTACAGAACATGAATGACACACAAACTTTGTCTGTTATGAGTTGATTCATAATTGTTTGGAAAAAATTATCTTTAAGTTTACCTCAGCCTACAGGATGTGCACAGTTGTTCACTCTGTGCTCTGTGTAACTCTGTGTAACTCTGTGCTCTCTGTAATGTGGCTGGTCCTATGAATAGCATCATGTTTCATGCTGTGATTTTTGGATGCCTGTGGGTTTGTATTGACAAGTTAAGCAAATGCCAAACATGCATGCTTTGTGGATACATTTCATAGCTTCCCAGTGCTGATGCTTAGTATGTATTGATCTTTTCCGAACACTTACAGCTGTAAAGCCACTTAGAAGACTATTGGAAAAATCCTGTGGATAAATGCTTTCAGTATATAAAGACAGTACAGCCCAAACTGGACAGATTGAAGGTAGGGAAGTGAAGAAGAGTATTGTATAACTTGATGAGAGTTCTTCGGTGGATGCTGGTGGGCTCTTCAGCCATCTGTAAATGACTTGAAGGAGAGGTGAAGGGAGCATAATAAGCAGGTGAAACTGTCATGGGAACAGCAGGTTTTTGGACAGTACCATGTTTGGAAAAAGTTATGATTCTATTCTTGGCAGTAGCTTTATCCATTTGGGACCTGCATTCTTCCTGGCATTTGGCATTCCTGCTTGTCACCCGAGTGCAGCTTCTATCAGGACCTGAGGTTTTTGGTATGTCCTTGTCCAGCCCCATAGTCCTCCTGCTTTTTCTAACCTAAGAGGACCCTGCCCACACTTCTAGAAACCTCCCCTACTTAGCTTTATGCAGGTCCATCATATAACATTAATCACCTCTTGGGAACATAAAATGGTTGAGAGAGAAATACTGAGAAAGAGAAGAGGAGGGAGAGAGGAAATAAGGACATGAAGTATTGGTAGTGGGGAGGGGGAGTTGTGATACTTGTTCCTGATTATGTTTAAAGAGAAATCGTGAGTCTGATGGTCTTTGCATTCTCAAGGCTTCTAATCTGCTTGCTCTAATCCTCTTACAGCATCTGCTCTATTGGACTTTTATCTGATCTCTCTGTCTCTCAAACAATCTGTTGAAGCTTCTCACGTTGGAGTCACTTTTGCCCCTTCTCTAGAGAGCTGTCTGGTATCCTCTTGCCCAGATGGGGTCAATGGATTCTGCTTATTCTGGGGTCCTTGAGTCTAGTCTGAAGTCATTTAAGACATGCCTTGGGTATTGCCTTGAGTCACCTGGATTTGGTGCAACACTGGCAATGGGAGCTGTGGCACTCCTAGTTGTTTCTGCAGTACAGCAAAATTTACATTTGTGGTAAACCACATTTTGGAGATTTGAAACTGCAAAGAATGAGTTGTAAGTGTGATGGATCATTTGGGCTTTGATTTTGTTTTTTTGTTTTTGTTCAGTGGTGACTAAAATAACAGCTTTGGAGAGAATTGGTTTGTTTTAAGCTTCTCTGTTTATTAAACCACGTGATGTAACTAGAGTTACATCATGAACTACCCTATTTCCCAAATTCAAATTCTCTTGCGGAAAGAATCATCAATGACTAGTAAAACACAATGTCATCATGTAAAAAACCGGAACTTCTGTGTTTTGAACTGGAGAGCTTTTGAGGGGAAACTCCAACAGCATCTGTAGTGAACCCCTCCAAAGAGAACAGGGACATGTTGTAAATTTAGGAACTGCATGCCTCCCAGTTGTGCAGAGTAAAGAGTTATTCGCAGACTCCTGGAAATTTTAGGCTGTAATTATCATATCCTATAAGGTGTTTACAACTCCGTCTCAGTTACAGAGTAAGATCAGGCCAGGTGCAAACAGCTGAGATGAGTATGTGTAACTTGAGTAGAAACAGAGCTTTCTCTTTGAGCTTTGAGCATCACAGAACGTGTCTTGGGCTTTTTGCATGGGAGAGACTATTTCCATGCCACAAACAAAATGGAGTCTCTTATGCCTCTCATAAAGCCCCTTTCCCCAGAGAGGGTGACATGGAAGACCAAACACATTCTTTCTGTGAAGTGTGGATGAGAAACATTTTAATTGTATGCTTTTCTGGACAGTTGGTGATCCTGGAGGAAAGCAGTCAGCGCCTTCTGGGAACGGTTTAACTCTGAAGAGTTGCATGAGGACCACAGCCATTGTCAGTACACTGATCTTTGTGTCTCTACTGCACAAAACAGAGTAGGCTACTGCAGCAAGCTATTTGGGGTAGTAAAATGTTCCAGGACCATGTGTTTGTGTTTTGGTTTCTGGGTTTCTTTTCACTGAGCCTTGCATGCAGTGTGGCAGAAGTTTTGCAGTTTGTCAAAGAATACAAAACCCACTCGGATATTGCTGGTTTTGAGGACAAAAGCCTCACATGCCCAACATACACACAAACTGCGGGACATAGATCCTGCTGGCTCTCAATAGCTTCTCCTTCTGGTCCCGCTGCCTCTCTGCCGGAGTGCCAATCCACTGACTTAATGAAGGCTAACAGTATAATTAATCACACGCACCCGCAGCACAGTGGTTCATGAGACCTGAGTAAATGTGACAGCTGCTCTGAGGGAGAAAGGGGAACAAAAAAAAAGCCCACAATGATGACAGGAAGGAAAACAAGATCTTTGAAAAGAAACGGTCAAAGCAAAAAGGGGGAGATCAGCAAAGAGATGGGCTGGAAGCCTTTATGAGCAAGGCAGAAAGCAGTCTCCCCCCGCTGCACTGTTGTAGAGGGTGTGAGATCCAGGAACCCAGTCAGTCTCCAGAAGTTTCTCCTCTTAAATTCTCTTCTCTTCTGCTTCTCTTTTCTACCCTTGGCCTCTACTTCTAACTATACTTGAGCGGTTGTCCTCATTTCTTTTTCTCTGTTCCCTTTTTTTTTGTTCCCTCTCTTTTTATCACAGTTGTGCTGTTTGGTATTTTTCCGGGTAGTGCATGGTCCTTTGGACCTTTTATGTCTGATGGACAGTGTAAAAAGGCTTTGGTAACAAGTGCTGGTTACATTTTGCAGGGGATTTGAGTGTAGCTAGTTTAGTTTGGAGCTGATCAAAAGGCTATCTTTTGTTTCTTAACATTCATGGACAGTGAAAGAATACTGAACTTTGTTCTTGTCCCTCAATCTTCTTCCCCCAATATTCATCTTTATTACTTGTGCTTGAAGTCTTTCTTTTGTCTTTTGTATCCTTCATGCACCTTGATTCTTCTCTGAGGATGATGGTATAGGAAAATTCCTTCTCTGCCTTCTTGTACAGCAGAGAGGCCTGTGGTGTGATCCAAGTGGCCTTTTGAGATTGGATGTGGTAGAAGTGTTATTTGCCTAGAGCCATGGAGGTAGCTGCAAGCTCTAGAGGTAGAATAAGAAGGGGAAGATCTGAGGTAACTGGTATCATAATTAAAAATTTGCAAGGCTTTCTTGTTTCCCTCCTTCTCCCTGCAAGGTAGTTTTGTACCTTCTTGAATGAAACGGTAGGGGTTGAGAAATTTTGTGCACAACTAAGATGTTACTTGTGGCACGTCAGCATCCGTGGCAAGTAGGTGGTCCAGATATTTTTTTGCACTCAAGATGCACATAGGTGTTTTGGGTCAGAAAAAGGCAGGAGGGAAGATGTAAGAAGAGATTGTCCCTGATGAGCAGAACAGGGGTTGAAAGATATTAGCTGTATTCCTGATTTTGCCTGTAACTGTATGAATTTGAGCATATTACATCATATCATGGGGGTAAGGAGAGAGACTGTATGTTGCAGGTTAGCCTTACACAAAGCGCTGTTCTGGGAATTCCCAGAAATGCTGTATCAAGGGAGTACTTCTGTTGCTCTCTCGACCCCAGGGTCAGACCAGGTGAGACACAGGAAGGTGTAATGCATTGTACTGTGGAGGACTTGGGCACTGGCACAAGTTCTGTGTATTCTTGCTTTACATTAAGGGGCGTCTAGAATCTTGGGTGCAAAACTTTACATACACCCCTGTGTTTGGAGACACATCCAGGGCTTCCTATGCAGTCTTATAAAATTATTCGGGAGCTCTGCTGTAAACATCAGCAAATAAGACTTTGAGCTATATCCACAAAAGAAAATGACGTGACCTGGTGTCATCTAACTGTTTCTCAGGTGCTCAAATCCTCAGTAGATCTTCTAAGTCCTTATGTCATGGTGGTTTGTTTTTTTTTTTTCTCTCTAACTACTGCCTGATGCTGGAGGTCATTAGGCTGCTGTGTTTTCTGTTTCCTGAAGTGTCTAAAGCTCTGTGTAGAGTTATTTCTCTCGACAGTGCTGCTCAGCACCACCGTCTAGCTTGTGTCTGTTGGGATCCATAATCTTGGCACTTAAGCTAATAGCAGTTCTCAGGAGTACAGTGCCAGACTGCACATGGAAACAATGGCAGCCTCCCTTTTTGTCTGGCGTCCCGGTGGCTGCAGCACATGTCTTGCCTGTGGGACCCACTGGTTATGTAGCATTGCTCACTCTGCTGTTGCCAGCAGGTAATTTTGCAATGGAAGGTATAACTCTTTCTGCCCGTTACTGAAGACTTTCTTCTCTGCTTGAAGTAATTAAATATTCATGACGTTTGGGAGTAGAGTGAGAGCAAGCGAGCATACAGGCGTAAACGTGGTGCTACAGTTTAGCATTTAGGACGCTCACTGGGCAGGACTTGGGGAAAACCTGGTTTTCTCCCCACAGTGAGGAATCTAATAATGTCCTTTGACACTCAACTCTTTCTGTACATCTGTGGGAGGGTTAGTGCCTAACTCAGGGTTTCAGTTTACAGTAGATGGCAGAGAGTTGCAGAGTGAGGGTTTGCAACACTGAGTTGTCCAGATCGGTCACTCCCACTTGGGACAGAACTGGCTGTTTGGAGGGATGGTTGGAAGAGAGATTTGCTTGCAGATACTGAATATAACTGTAGAAATTCCCTGGTTTATCAGAGATTGCACAATGATCCTCTTTCAGTAGCTCCCAGAGAGAGCAGGAACTTGAGGGTTTTTTTGTAAAGATGAATGCTGCTCTCAAATATTTACCTGATGACACCCATGCTGGGAAGGATGGCTGAACTCTTATTTTGCTTTCTTTTCCTTGCAAGGTATTATTACTCGTATTTTTTTTTCCTCTGGTTTTTCTTTTTCTTTTTAAATGAAGCTGCAGTTGTGTTGGTAATTAGCTACAAATTTTGCAGTGATAACAAAGAATAAGAGGGTTCAGGGGAAAGAGGTAGGTTGCTGATCTCCCCAGCACATCTGCAGGCCTGTTAATTTAATTAGAGCTGAAGTGTATAAATATTGAACACATTTTAATTTCTTTTGCAGTTTCTTTTGGTTTTCAAAGAGCTTCCAGCTCTGGATTATCCTTTTTGCTCTTCTATGTATTTGAGAAAGAGGGGAATTAAAAAAAAAAAAAAAAAGTCCTTGTCTCTGAAATGTAGTCAAATGGAAGAACCATTGTTTCTTGCCTTCCTACCTACCCTCTGCTTCAAATTAGTTTCTCTCAGGCCCTCCGTCATGATATGAAATGAGGACTGTCTCTGTGGTTCCAGGGTTGTGTCTTCCCATTCTGCTCTCTTTGAACCCTGATGCTGGTGAGAACCAGCATGGTGCAGGACTGCATGGAGGACGAGCAGAGGTGCTGCTTGGAGCTGCTTAGAGAAGCAGGAGGAGTGCCTTTGCCTGTGGATGGCAGGCAGAAATATGATAGGAGGCCCCTCTGACACACAGGCCAGAGGAAGGATGCTCAGAAACAAAGGAGGATTTGCTAGTGAGGAGGTCTAGTGTGGGCAAAAGTAAATACAGGCCAGATACCAGAGCAATTATTAGAGCTGCTGTTTGACAAATCACCTGTTGAAGAGAGATTTCTGACTAAATCACCAATGTGGGTGGTCAGAGCGAGAGAAGGGGCTGTTTCTATCTTGGTGCTCTATTTTTTTTTTTTTTTTTTTTTTCTTGCTGTAGGTGATCACTTATTGGACCATTGCCTCGGTTCCCCCAGGTATAACACAGTGACAGTAGCTCATTGGTGCCTGCTTTTGGGACTGAACGGTTTAAGAGTTCAGTGGTGTGTAGGCAAAGAAGATAACTATTTCTTGTGCAGTGCCCTCGATGCTGGGTTGTCTCATCGGTGCTATGCCATCCCTGCTTGGGCTGGCGTGGCTTCTGAAGGACTGATGTTGTGGGCCTTCATGGGTTCCCCAGCCCAAGGCCTGCCAGACAGCCTGCAGCGCAGAGCCCCCATGGTCCTTCCATCTCTCTGTGTTATCAGGCTCTTTAGTTCACCCAGCAGACCCCCATCACTTTGCTTGCTCTGGGAGTGACACCTTACTGCCTGGTCCATGGCTGCAGGCTCCAGCATCCTGGTCTGCAGGGGCAGCGTGGAAGTGAGGTGATGGACTTGGGAGTTGTCAGGACTTGGGGACCAGCCAGCATAACTAGGAAACTATTCTGGGCTTCTCCATCCTTAATGTAATGCAGCTTTTTGGCACCAGAATTCCTCCAGTGGTTTGGAGGTGGTGAGACTGGTACCAGACCCTTGGTGCAGGTGGAGGTGGAAGGGCCTGGTGCTGACAGACACTTTGTCAGAGGAGCACTGAGAGCACTTTCTTCTCCGAGACTGGGCACCAGCAAGGAGCTAGTAGAAAAAGCACAAATTCTGTCTGAATGGCAGAAGAAATAAAGCCTTTTTTTGGGTGATCTTAAGCTTTTGATTACGCTGTCTGCTCTCAGAGGCTTTTTTATCTGTGCCCCTATAAAACAAGGGGAAGAAAAGGCACCCAGCTTCGTTGTGGTAGATTGATGTGACTTCTGTGGAACTTGTAAAGGGAAACTTGCTTGGTCTTTATTTCTTCTTCAGCATAGTTATGTTTTCAGCTATGAAGGTGTGATGAAGCTACAGGTTTTGGGGTGAAGTTGCTACAGAAACTGCCAATTTTAGCATCTTGGAAAGCCTGGAGATACTCCGGTGGCAGGCATCCTCACTGATGGCCAGGGAGCACTTTAGTGTCTAGGGGATGGTGGCTGCGGAGGGAATGCAGCCTGCCAGGCTTGTCTGGAGAGCTATCATCCCTGCTGACAAGATATCTAGAAGGGATGTGGCTATGGCATTTTGTTGTCAAAAAGCAGCACAGTATTACACTGCATGCCATTTCTGTTATTCCAGTCCTGAAGATGATCCAGCCCATCCTTATGCTATTCTAGTTCTCCTTGGTATTAACAGTACCTCCTACCTGAACGTCAGTAAATTTGTTTAGCATATTCCTGTCCTATGCCTAGTCAGATTAATGTAAGTATTAAGTGAGATGTGCTCTAAAGCTGAATCCTGAGCAATGTTCTTACCGACTTGGTCCAACCCAAGAGCCCTCCTGCAAGCCAGTCTGTCGTCATCACTGTTTTAACAAGGTTCCTACTTAGCTTTGGTTCTTCTGCAAATTTGTCTTTTCTGATTTAACTAAAAATGACTATGATTATAAGAGAATACATGTATTTGAATATCTTTTTAACAGCTATGCTCATTGCTTTCTCAGTGTTTGGCATTGCCTTTTGGTTCATTTGAGGACAGACATAGAGTGGCTGAAATTTGCACAGCGGTTGTAGCTCAAAAGATCTTTAGGGATGTGTTTGGGAATTGTATGTGCCTGTAACTGTGCCTGTGCCTGTTTGGCTGAGGAAAAAGAGAAGGGAAGTGGCAGAATTACTGCTTGAGGGCAAGTCTCCATCACTGTTTGTGTAGTTAGGAGTTGGGGTTTGTGATACTATGTAGAAGTGAAGTTTTGTGCAAATGTGAGAGGAAACCTGTCAATGTGTGGATGGGTGATTTCATGAAAAGTTTGCGTGAATGCGCAGCTGTTTGTGGAAGAATGTGTTTGTCAGCACATGTAGATACATACATTTATGATGGGAGACTTAGGGGGTTGTTATTTCTTGCATTTGTGTGTTATCCATAAGCTTAAATTCCTGCACAGAGAGGAAAGAATTTCTTTTGGTTTGCTTTTGTATGTCATGTTTTGTGACCAGCTGGAACAGCCATGAAAGCAGCGGTTGGCCAGACTGAGTGTTTACACAGCTTAATAAGAATGGCTCAAATAAGACCACCCAGCTTAAAATGCTATTTAATGGATATAGAAAGCAGAGAGTTGGAGAGCAAAGATCTCTGCTACTTTGAGGCTAAGGGAATGAGGAAGCACTGCCTGCCTGGTTACAGGAGCATTGTGTTTCCTTCAACGTGACAAATGGTACAGTGCCCCACACTGAGCCGATAGGAACTGAAGATGCTCATAGAATTCCCAAACACTTGCTGGATTTTCCTGCAATACTGAAGTCATCATCTGTTTTCAGCCTTGGGCTCTTACAGAGCTGGTGGTGTAATGTTCCTGTCAGTTTACTAGAAAAGCCAGGATCAGTATTTCAGTCACTTCAGTGGCCCAGGTCAGAACAAGGAGAGTTGCAATGCTCCTATTTGTGCTTGCTGCTTCAGGTGAGGAATTGCATCAGGCTTTCCTAGAAGAGGAGAGAAGTTGATGGCAGCTGCCAGTCATGAGATGAACATGAGTGGCCATACTGGCTCAGAGCAAGTATCCGATCTCCCACAGAACCTAAAAGTGGATGTCTGTGGGAAAGTATAAAAACAAGGCAGGCTATATTACACTTTCTGGTATACTTCCTATCCAACACTCGCGCAGCCTCCAGCCAAGTGTCATGTATTGATCTTCCTTCCTGAGCAAAGTGGGGTCCCGGGGACTCCATATCAGCAGGACGTCTTCTCCGCTCCTTTGTGCTTGCTCTTCTAAAAGCTTCTGGCATTTTGCTGAGGAAAGGAAAGGACACTGTTGTTGGAGAAGAAACGTTTGTCATACAATCCTGTGTGGTGTTGCTGTCTGAGGGACTCTTCACAAGGGGCAAAAATCAGAGACAAAACATGAACACTATCTGTAAATTGTTAGCCTTGGTTGCCACTGGCATGTGGTGTAACTGTCAGGAGCAGGAGAAACCCATGAAGAGAGGCTGTTTTGTGGAAGCCAGGCATGCAAGTTGGAAGCACTGGTCCCAGGGGTGAACCTGGATCTCCAGAGCACAGCCTGAGGAAGTCCTTCAGTCTGCAGCTGATGTGAGGGAGTTAACTCTTACATTGCAGAGGTGCTCTGTGTGTGTGTGTGTGTAAGCTTGAAAGCTGACTATGCAGAAGACTTTAGGTGGTGAATGAGGGAGGTTTCAGCTCATTGGGCTGGGTACTCTGGGGCAACAGTATGTAGGAAGGTTGATGGGCTAAAAAAGGGCTATTTGTTTCTGCCTTGTGAACTCAGTCACCCTTGCTTATCTTTCCTATAGCTTTGAAAACACAGAGACTGCTCAAACTGATTTATAGCTCTATATCTAGTGATAATATAGGCCTATGAGAAGTCTGAACTAGTCTTGATGACCTGCTATGCGATTTGGTTCTTGCAAAAGCTGCTGAGACTCATTGCTGTAACTAATATATTGACAGGTTCGACAACACAGTCTCTTTTGACAGCCTTGTGTGTGTTTGAATTTGGGAAGCAGCTTGAGGTATTTCTTGTAGCAAACCTAATGGGACCATAACTAACCAAACAGAAGGCAGTAAAGGATAAATCAGGTTTAGTAGATCTTTTATTCAAACAATGAAAAGCTACCCATCATGAATGGGGAGGGACTGCAGGTCAGATCAGTGGGAGCTAAATGCTGTCTTACTGCTGAGAGGATAAGTTAATGTGAATAACAGAGGATTCAAAACTATTACAGGATTTTCTTTTTTGGATATACACTCTGCTGTATTTGATCACTCTCTCTTGCCTCAGGAGAAGGTGAGGAAGAGCTTAGAAGAACTTCAGACATGTGTTAGCAGTGGATTTCAGGGACCACAAACAAGAAAGGATGAGATTGTTGTTGTTTATTTCTGGATGTTAATATGTTTACTAAGATGACAGAGCACTCTTAGAGATGCAAGATTTTATAGTGTAACAACAAAGGTTTACCACTCTATTATATCAGATTTCCCGAGATTTAATGTAAACTTGGGGAGCTGGATGTTATTTCAAACTGGGATTCTTCTCTGGAAATGATTCTCATATACCTTAGATTAACTTGAAATGAGATTGAGAGTCCTCCTTAGCACATACTTCATGATGTGAAGCTATCAAAGCCTTTATTTCTTAAAAACTTTTCTTGGGTAACATGGTCATCTCTCCTATCTATTTCTAAAACTGAAATATTCATTTCCTATGAATTACCACTGTCAACTTAGTCCTCAATGTGTTCCTCTGAGAAGACAGGCAACTGTTACTGGAAGCCCAGAAAGTGGAGACATTGGTATCTGGTGGGCTCAAAGAGTCGTCATCAGAAGACATGTTGCCACAGTTCCTTCAGGAACCACATCTCAAAATATGGTTTTGAATGAGTAAGTCTTTCTGAATGCATCAACTAACAGCACTCACTGAAACTTTATCTTTCAAAATGTGTACCTTTCTGGGGTTGTTTTATGTTAGATACTTAGTCTAATTTTTTAAGCGGAAAACTCTAAAGGAGATGGAACTGCTTTAGTTGCAAGTAAACCATGGCAACACTTACACAGCAGCTGTTTTGAAGGTGGGTGAACAAAAGCTGTGAACAGATCAGTGTAAGATCTTAATTTCTTAATCTACCACAGTTCAAGAAAGCATGTGGCGACTTACGACAAAGGGTTGATACACTGTAGAGACCTTGAGGCTGTTCCAGTGGAGGCAGTAATATAGGATGATGTTAAGATGGGTAACAAGCAGTGTGCAACAAACAGCTCTGCCTTACACGGACACCTGACGTTGTCTAAACTAACACTAGCCCTTCTAAATTATAGGCAGACATTCATAGTCCGTCCTGCCTTTCTTTTTCCAGCAGGAGTGGGGAATGTTTAAATCAAGCAAGTTGAAGACAAAATATTTCCAAAGAAGTGTGGGGAAGGTGGTGGGCTGGAAGGAGAGGGAAGTCTGGAGTGTGTTGGTGTGCTGAGGGAGCAGTGGCACAGGTAATGGAGAAACACGTTAGAGTCACACCTTGGCTTACCCTCTGTGTGTGTGTTGCTGAGCTTACCAGCAGGCTTTTCTTAAAGGGGTTTCTTTGGATCTGAGGTGAATGAAAAATGGGGAACACAACCTTTAATAGATTGATCACTGATGCTAGTGCTACTTTTTCCTCTCTGCTGAAGTTCATCGCGTTTGGTATCAAATGGATAGCAGAGGCTAATGACCTGCTTTCGAGGTTATATTTAGGTGCGGAAAAGGCTGTTCTGGTTTGAAAATTACTATTATCTTCCCAAATTCAGTTTGGTATTCCAAAGGAGTCTCTCCATCCTTTCATGCTTGGGCCTTTCTGCCATGTGCACCACCTTCTGTTCTTCCTTCCTTATTGCAAAACATCCTGCAGGGGAAAGGTCGGTCTGCTGCAAGCCTCGCTGCTCTGCAGGGGACTTCTGGAGTGATCAGGGTGTTGAATAAACTGCAACTGCTCGTACTGACCTAATTAAACTGTGCTTGCTCTGAACTCGTTACACTTTCCTGCCCTGTTTGCAAGAAAGTTCTTATGGCTGCTCTGTGGAAAATGCTAGCTTCAGTTTATACTGGATACCTGCCTGTAAGTGCCAGTGTTTGTTTTGGTGGACCAGCTGGGGCTGGGAGGAATGGGCAGAGCAGGGAGTGCTGTTCGTGCATTTGTTTCCTATAAGTAGTTTCCATGGTTTAATTTGGGCACAGGCATATGTTGACTGGATGGGGTGAAGAGTGTGCATGTAGGTTGGAGAGGTGAAGTGTCAGAGAAAAAACGTTTTATCAAATTATTAATTTAAAGCTGCAAAGGGCCTATGAGATCATTCTAGCCTCTGGCCCTCTGTATATCATGAGCTGTAGATTTTTACTAATTTATCCTTGAATTGAGTCAAACCACTCCTGTGCATTTAACACATTTGTTCCCATTTTGATTTGAAAATGAGGCTTGTGTGGTCTTGCAGTAATTACAGGTGGTTTATCTGGTGAGATATTCTTTACCAGTTCCTGATTAAAAAGGGAAGCCTTATTTTTTTAATTGAAAGCCTTATATATACAGGATCGTAGCCACAGAAAGCTGTTGTGGTTGGAGTGGTTCTGCTGGAAACTGGCATGTGGCGAGGGATGCTACCAGCACTGTGTGGCAGAAGATTATCAGAGAGGTGCTCGTACCCCATTCTGCCTGCATTTGCTTTCTGCATGAGTATTACAGAGCGATGGCCTAGCTTGGCAGGAGGGGGATGGTGCCTGTTGGGCTCGAGTGCTGCAGATGCTTTGTAACATTTCAGCTCTTTGTTCTGTCTGAATAGAGCAAATAAGGCAGTCAGGCTAATTTGAAAAGATGCTCGATTAGGCATGGAGTGTTTAATATTCTCCCTCGGTCCCTAGCTGCTGTAGAGCCTCCATTTTGCCTTCCCAGAGCTCCAAATGGAGCCTGCTGCGTTCCCTCTGCAGAAGTCCTGGGCTATATGTGATGTTTGATGACAGACGGGCTGAAACAGTGAAGTTACACAAGCAGGTTCTCTGGTGAATCCTCCTGCAAAGTGCTTGTCTCCCCAGGACAGCCTGTGAGCTGCAGCGGGATGTGGTGTCGATGGCTAGCGGGCAGCCAAGGAGTCCGCGAGGACTGTCAGCATCTGACATCAAGCAAGCTAGAGGCAATGGTTTGTCAATTAATGTGTCAATTAATTGTGGTGAGCCCTTGGTGTGTTACCTCTTCCAGTTAAGTGGCCTTGCTGAATAAACAAGCATTATCACTCTCTGAGTTTTCAGCAACCTCTGCAGTTTTTGTAGTAGGTGAATAGCTTGCTGAATTTGGTGTTGGGGATTCAAAAATGCCAGGCCAGTCGCTGCCTCTGATGGCTAGACAGCCCTGCTTCCAGCTGCGGTGGCTGTTGGTCTTCCTGTGCTTTCTGTCCCCTGATGCAGCTGCCAGCCTGTTGTAAAGTTTCTGTCGCTTCCATCTTCTGTGCCTCTACAAAAACAGGAATAACCATCGCTTTACAGGAGGGCTATGTAACATTTAATGTTTGCTTTGAGATCCTTAGGAGTATATAGGAGCAGCTCTCTATCTAGTTATAAATGTTTATGATAAGTATACTAGTGAATATGTAAGAGTGTTGGTTTTGTAAGACCTGGAAAGCTTACTGCTTTGTACAGCGAGCATCCTTCTTCAGCTGTTCTTTTTATTTCTTTTATAAAAAATATGTTGAAGTACGTCATGTTTCATGTTGAAGTACACCATATTTGAGTGGAGTAGAGGTAGAGGAGGAAAAAGTGAATTTTGAAATGGATTTATTTTTCCTAATAACTAAGAAATAAAATTTCCCACATGCTTAAGATTACACCTTTCAAATGTGGCAGTTGTTACCACTAGTGAAGCAAATAGTTTCCAATAAGGGGAATATATATGTTACTGCATATGTCCTAGTGGCAGCGTTCATAATGGAAGACCTTTTCACTGTCTGTTTTTACTGACAGGAAAGAACTTTAATCAGTTCTGGAAATTTCCCTGTAGTCTGTTCTATCCAGAGCATTTTGCAGTGCTTTTGCATTGCTGATCTCGCCTATCGAAAATAACTCAAATTCTCTGTGTTTGCTGGTGTGTCTTTTGTTTTGTGAGTTTTTGTTTTTTGTTTTTTAATTAAAGACAAATACGTATACTAGATCACCCAACACGGTCCTTGTGAATAGCACCCATCAAAAACTCTTCGGTACACTTAGCTGGTATCTGCCATTAGCTATTCAGTGTGTTGAAAAATATAACCCTCTGAAATGGGTATGTGTGCGTATGCACCCACAAAAAAGCTTGCACACCCCAGGGAACTTCCGGTCTTTAAATCGTGATACAAGCAAACATTGGTAGCCCCATTTATTTCTCTTTTATAAGTAAAGCCTATCTAATAATTTTGAGCAATTTTAATAATTAAGTGTAATGACTGAATTAGGGCTATAATTTAAGGAAAAAAGAGTTGATTCCTTGAAATGTTTGTCTTATCATTTAATTGAAAAGTAACTTCTTTTCCCCTCCTACATAGGCTAAATTAGCTCTATGCACTATCTCAGCCTCTTTGAAGTTAAGTGTCCTGTAGACGCTCTGCTTGTTAATATTGGGAAAGGAAGTAGAAATGAGTTAGAGGAGGTTAACAGGATTTTTTTGGTGTTGCTATTCTGTAAGTAGGCAGCAATGACGATAGCTGCATTTTCAGAGTGTAAGAGCATCTGGAGCTTTGCTTACTGATGACCTTCGAAAACTGTTTAGATTTCTGAGTTTGAGCACCTAGTCTTTAAAAATGTCTATACTATGCCTGTTCCTCTGTAGTGTTACTTTATACTACCCTCTCTATAAAATACAAATATAATAATTGCATAGGCTTAACTGGCAGGTGCTCTGATATTGAATAGAACTGCAAAGGATTTTTATGGGTATATTGCTCACTGGAAAGGCTGGGATTCTGGTCACCATTTCTGTTCCCTATGTTATGAAAAAGTCTTACAGATTTATCTGCCCTTTTCTTGCGAAGAAGACTGAGTAATGCTAATTATAGAGGAGAGACCTGAAAAATCCTTTCTTGCCTTTCTGCTGAGCTGTGCTCTGTGTGCTGCCCTGGGCACGCAGACCCAGCTGGAGCTGCCTTATGATTGAACCTGTGCCCAGCCCTGGAGAGAGGCATAGCTGCTTGAATGGATGGGAAGGTGTTCTTTCTGTTAAGCAAGCAGCAAGTGCTTGACTCTGAAAGGCACTGTCCTTTCAGAGGGAGTTGTGTTTTTTTTTTTTTTCTTTATTTCATTGCCTCATTCCTTGTGTAGTGCTCAGATAGATACCTTCCTGTCTTCGTTACGTGCTCTGCCCCCACCCACCTCTACTGAGGATTCTGGCAACTCTTCCCCCCATTCAGTATGGAGTGCTCCTTTGAACATCATCCCATGAGTTATCTCCCTTCCCTGCCACACTGCTTTGTCTCCACTGCTCTTGTCCTATAAAATCAGAGCTTCTATCTGGTTTATTATTCTAGGCAGTCAAGTCAGCAAAACCTGAAACAAAACAACAAAATCCGGTGCTGCCTTCCCAGAGGGAAGTGTTGACGTGCGTGTTCACACTGCTGCACAAGCTTTTTGGCCTTCCAGAAGAGGCTCCAAAGAAACTTGTAATTTCTTAGTAGTCCTGGCTTTTGTTGTATGATGTTACCCAGGGTCAGGCTTGAACCTTCACCTCAGGGTTTCTCTGAAGTTCTTAACTTTTACTGGAGACCCTGTTCTCTGGTGTCCAGAAGGCTCATTACTGGGAGCCATTTGGTCTGGTTTGTCTGGCTGCCCTGCTAGTAGCTCACCTAGTACAGCTCAGTTTGACAGTGTTCATTAGACCCTTACAGACCTAAGAAAGATCTATTGGCAGGAAACAAGATTGGAAACCCTCCAATTGGCACACAGCAGTGTTATTAGTTGTCCTCCATCTGCAGCTGTTTGGAGCACTGTAAAGACTTCAGTGACTTAGGGAGGGTCTCTCTGATGATAAGCTGGCTGATGCATGAATCACTGTATTGTCTCCAGCAGTAAGGTGAAGGACTGGCCTTCTGTGCCCACTGCTCCCATGAACCTCTAGCTGTCCTCTAGATACAGCCAAGTCATAAAGTCATAGCTGATCACTTTTTAATTTTTTTAGTATTATTTAGGCAGGAAAAGCAAATAGGGAGAGGTTAAACGGCTTGTCTGTCATTGTATGTGTCTTCAGCCAAGCTGGGAATAGAAGGCACATTTCCTAGCACCCAGTCCTGGGCTTTAGAGGAAGGCCATGGTTGTACAAACCACTTGTCAGACTTCAGCTGGGATGGTGGTGTGCTCTGTTGCCTAAGTCTCCCTTCCTTTTGAAGAATCTCTGAATTTGTTGAACTTAACTGTTCACTAACTTCGGTGAGCTTTGGCTTACTGACAGACAACTGCTGAGACTAAAATGCTGGTGAAAAAGGTGATGGGGAGGAGAGAGAGGTGGAGAGATGCCAAGGGCAGGAAGAGGACCCTGTTTGGCCCCAGACTTCACAAAGAGGTGTGAGGTGTGGGAGAATGATACATGATGAATGGCCAAAGCCTCACTTGCAAATCTTCCTATAGATAGGAGGATGTTGGGAAGGAGGCTGCTGAAGGAGGAGGAAGAATAACCTGCTAAGCTTGGCAGTCACGACTGTGTGAGCTGGTGTTTACTTAGCAGCTCCATGTGGGTGGAGATGTAGAAAAGTGCCTCAGACAGCTGGTGTCCTCATGTTGTTTTACCTGTTGCTGCTCTCTGTCTCTTGGTAAAAGGCAGGTTTTACTTGGGTTTACATTTAGGCCCAGGCCAAATGGGATGTCACAGATAGCACAGTGATGGCTATGTATTAAAGAGGGTAGAAGGAGGTGAGTGCTGGGCATGAGCTTTGTCACACTTTCCGTCCTTAAACAAACCCTCCCTTATCCCCAGTAAGGAGGTAAGGCATTCCCGAGCCTTAGTGTGATAACATGGTAACACGCACAGCTCCGTATGCAAAAGCAAACCCACAGGCATAACCCAGCGTGAAAAAAGACATCCTACAATAAACAAGCCCAGCTTAAAGATGAGGACAGGAACATCCCTAGAATATCGGAAAACTTGCTCTGAGTCACCTGGAGTAGAAGAAAAGCCTGGATGACAGTAAGAGTTCTGAAGCTGCTGGTTAAGGCCTAGCCTCCTGGGCTGGGTCTGTTCTGCTTCACCTGCTGCAGTGGCTGCCATGCAGCGTGGTCATGTATTTGTTCTGACTGGCAGCACCATGTAATTGCATTTGTGTTCAGTGACTATCAGTGTTTCCAATGTGTTTTTCTGAAAGGTCATCTCATGCCAGAAGAGACTTAATGCCATGGCTGTCTCAGGTCTGTTGATTCTTTCTTGATGGTTCTTAGCCTTCCAGCAGGAGAGGACAGAAAGCCAATCCTAGCACTTATTCCCTCAAATAACGGTGTGGTGCAACCTCATAGTGGTGCTGACCTCTGCTTATTAGTTGCTTTTCAGCTGCTGGCTGAGAGAGATGGACAACCTGTACACTTTAATGGTGAGGTTGATTCACTCAGAAATATGCTTGCTTTGACGCTTATCCCATATTATAAAAAAAACCCCAACCAACCAATAAAATAAAAAAAAAAAAACGAACAAAACCCCACCAGCCCTATCAATTGTTTCTTAGTGTCCTGTTGTGGCTTCCCCTGGTTCCTTCCGTCTGATATTACGGGACTTCCATGATTCTTGTGGAGTGCCTGGTAGTTCCCTAGTTCCCCTCCTTCCTCAGTTGCACTGTTTCTATTAGTTGTCTCCCACAGTGATTCACTGAATGCACTTAATTTCCTAGGGTGTGCTTTGCATAGACCTAAAATGACTGCACAGCTGGGGGACTCTCCAACATCCCATGAAGTGAAGGCAATGAAAGGGCTGATACTAGTCAAACGTACTGAAAGAAGTCTCTGTAAGGGTGATTAGGGAACGGAGTAGAGTACAGATATGTGGAAACAGGGAGAATTCATGGGTAGTGGAAGCTGATCCCCTATTGTTTTAGGCTATATTGATATATAGGGATGCTCACTTCTTCAATGGGATGCAAGTCTGGAGGCGAGAGGAAGTTCCTTTTCCAGGAGGGCTGTTTTCTTCAAAGTACTCTGGCAAGTTCATTTTAATTGTCCAGTCTATTTCTAGAGTCACATTGATCTAAAATGGTCTCCCTGGGAAGGACTTCAGTTAGTAAGAAGAAAAAAAAAGTATATAGCTGTGATTAATTCTCTTTTTTTTTCTTCCCTTTGCCTTCCCTTCCTGCCAACATCCATAAGCAGTTCCAAAAAAAGGGGAAGAAGACCTGGAAGCTACTGAAAAATAAGGTGGACAAGTTTACAGTGCACATGTTTGCATGTTTGCCCCCCACACCCTTTCCTGATTTCCCTGCACAATTAGCAGAGAGATTTAAACTAGGAGTTATTTCTCTCACTAGCCCCACTGTAGCATGAGCCTGAAATAGCTGCTGAGATCACCCTAATTTGAAGTGATCCTAGGGGATGCAGAATCAAGCAGGGGCTGCGGAAAGTAAGCTATACTTCAAACTGGTGCCTAAAACGTAGGGTTGTCTTCAGGCTCCTGTAGAAGGATCTGCCTTGTGGGCACTTTCAAAACCATTCCTAAAATAACAGTAATTTCTGGGAACATGACTAGCAAGGGGGCTTTTTATTTATTTAAAATAGAAGAACGAAGGAAATTGGATGAATAGAAGAGATTGAAGAGAATAAGGTGTGATTTTACTTGAATCTGTGGTTATAGGATGCCCAAGAGCATGGACTGGGGTGCTGAGGATATGAACTTGTGCCTCAGTAAAGCCCCAGCAGCAATTTCAGCGATATCTCGCTGTTGGACTAGAGGCTTTACAATTTCAGATGGGAAATGAAGAGCTTGTAATATTAACTGCAGGTATGGGAAAGCATAGGCAGGCTGTCACGCTCAAGCTTGAGCTGAATGTCCCTGGAGAGAGACTTTCCAGTCTTGCAGTGTGTTCCATGTGGTGTCAGGTTTATGGTGGCAGAAATTGGTACTGAAGGAGAGCTGGTGTTGGCAAGGTCTCTTCTAAGAGAGATCTCGAACATTATAATGTTGTACTGGGACATGTGGAGCACCCCCTGCCCCTCATCCTCCTTCCCTGACTTTGAAATAGCCTGCTGTGTGTTGGCAGCACATCCAAATGCTGTGAACCACAGAGCAGAGACTGAAATTTTTGTTCACGAGTAGTTCAGTTTGGAGTGTGGAGGAGGGTGGGAGAAGAATGGGGATTCTGGCAGGGCTGGGCTTATATACAGAGAAGCTGGCCACCTGCTTCAAATGGCAGCTTTTAATGGAAACTTGTGACCCATGTCGCTGAGGAATAAGAAAACAAAATGTTAGGCACTCGTTCACTATTACAAATCCTTAATTGACCAGGTAATCTCTTGTTAAAAGAATCGTACGCATGCAATATCTGACTTTGCAGTCTTTGGTCCGCATGTAGTTGTCTTGCATATCTTCTTGGGATACAGTTAAGACATTCTCAAGACAAACCTCCCTTGACTTGTGAGACTATTGATTATGAGGCAGGGGTACATCATATGAGAGATATTTCTATCATATGAGCAACAGTTCCATCACACATATTTGAAATGCTGTGATCCAAGAGTTGATGAGCCTTCTGAGTGTTTCTGTTCCGCGTTATGTTGTGTATCAAGCTTTCCACCTGGAAGCGCTATTTGAGGGTCGATAGAGTTCACTAGTTCTGTGTATTGGGTTTTATGGACAAAATTGCTTCAGAATCAGGCATAGGGTTTTAATGGAAGAGAAATATACCTCGTGTGCTACAAAATGCAAAGGAATGACACGCTGCACGGCAATTCTGAGTTGAAAACAGTGGGAGGATAGAATTATCGTTTGTTTGCCTTGTTCTTAGTCTTTCTTAGACATCCATTTACAGCTCACTGTGGGAGCAGGAATGCTAGGGTAGATGGACCTGTGGTCTGACAGATCTTTCAAAGCCGGGCATAGACAGCAGCGTAGACAGTCCTGTCCTTCCAACTGGTGCATGTAAGCAGTCAGCTGAAGAGATGTTCTCCTTGCTGCATTGGTAATGTACTAAGCCTGCAGTACAGTTCTTGCACCTCTTCTTCAGAGCAGATCAGTGGTTGCTGAGACTTTGGAAAGCAAAGTAATGTGCATTCCAGCAAACCCTCTTTTAAAGTCCGAACTGTGAAATGAGGCATTTGGAAGTTAGTTTGGTGTGTGGTTTTTTTTTGTTGGTTTTTTTTTTTTTTTTTAAAGAACCCAGAGTGAATAATGATTGATGAACAATTAGCTTGTAGGGGTAAGGGTCTTCTGTTGTTACCTCTGTTAACTTTGTGTATATGTTTTCAGTTGTGCTTTTTTTCCTCCTTATTTCTCTCAAATTATAGCAATGAGGTGGGATCTGAAATCTCACCATTAGATTGTATGTTTATGAAATTTGTTGTTATTTTTATGCTTTGTATTGCTCTGTTTCCTATTGGCTCCCGTCACATGCTATATCCATTGTGCTTTGCTCTGCACATAGAATGGTGCCAAGAGCCTGCCCCGAAGAACCTAGAGGGAGAGAAACCAGTTCATTTAGACGCACAAACCTTCACAAAGCTGCTTCCCCCACCCCCCCTTATCCTGCAACTGAAAGCCATTAAGGGAGGGTGGAATGTATGTCAGAAGCTGATCTCCAAACTGGTTTCATGTAAAGGCAGGGCTGTTTAATGTTCATAATTACAAGGTAGAGCAGAACCTTCTCAGTTGGCAGTATGTGCAGTGCGGTGCTGCTTTGCCTGCTTGGGAGCGACTAGAATAGCTTCAGGAAAACAGGTCTGCTGAGTCTCTTTGGTTAACCAGTGGATCTTTCCACACTGTGTATCTTCTCTTCAAGTGAAAGGAACCTTCTTCTTTGGCCCATCCTGTTTCAGGAAAGCAAGGAGATACCAGCTGCAGCTGTAGGAGAAAAAGTGTTGGCCCATAACCTGCAACCAAAATTCTAAATCTTAAATCTAAAAATACTTCACTTGGGCTAGGATTTCCCATTTTGCTCAAGACTGGTGATCAGTCTACTGGCATGGACAGTCTAATGGCTCCGAAATTCCATTTCACAGAATGTTTTCTGACAGCCTTTTCAAAAAGAGCTTTTTAAACAGGGCTGTTCCTTCAATGACACTGGGATGTTTCACTGAGCAGCACAAGGTGCTTGGCTCTGATATGCATCCCAATATTTGCCTTACTGTCCTGGCATAGAAAAAAATCCATAGTTGAAATAACTAATCGGTGCTCTTTTAATGAACTGTAACTTTCTAATTAAGTCCTTGCTTGAAGTGTGGTTGGTGTAACCTGTGCATTTATGGGATCTGCTGGATTTACTTCCCTTGCTGCTTGCCCACACCACCAAATGAAACGGCTTAAATGCACCAGTGCTCCTTCTGACTAAGGCAGCGAAAGCCTGAGCAGCCAAACACTTCATAATTTCACTTGTGTGCCAAGGGTTTTTCCTCAGCTCTGGTGTTCTGGCACCATCCCTAGATTTTTTTCCAGTTGAGAAGGAGCTTCCCAGCTCTTCTTCTCAGAGGCCAGTAAGCAGAAGCAGGTCGGGGTGCGCAGGCTGCCGTGCAGGGTTAGGCAGGAGGAGAACCTGGTTTCCAGCATCTTGTGTGCTGGAAGTTGACATGTTGATGTGTCAGGGAAGAAACAAGTTTTTGCACAGTGGGAATGGGAAGAGGGAGGACTAAGCTACTTCATGCAGGGCTGCATGATTTGCCGGAGGGAACAACTGCATGATATTGTAGCATCCCTGAATATTTTTGTGGGGGTGGCATTACTGGTGACATCGGGGAACGGGTTAATTGCTTGCTGTGTCTGTCAGAGCTGGGGAGAGGGAAGGGGTGAGGAAGAGAAAGCTTCAGTTCTGTAAAAGTGGCTTTCTGCTTTGAGGCAGCAACAGTGATATTTCATGTCTTGTTTGGTGTCTCCTGCTTTTAAATGTCAGTCTCTGCAGCCAGCCTTATCTCCTGTAGCACATTTCAATTAGGTATTCCAAATCATGCTCTGTTCTTCCAGGACAAATATGCCAGAGGTGATATTTACTGTTGCAGCAGCATTTTAAATACTCCCTGCTTTTTTTTTTTTTTTTTTTAAAACCAAGTGAATGGCAGTTGCTCCCTTAAGAATTGTATAATTAATAATAATTTAATAATAATAGGAGAGAGAAGAATTCTGAGGCCAGCACTGACAGCTAAGTGATTTTAATGAAAAGGTAGTGGTTTCCCGTGCTTTAGTTCAGATTTGAAAGCTATTAAGGTTACCTCTTCACTGAAGCACTTCAGTACCTTGTGTTTTTCATGGCAGTGTAAATGTCAATGTGTATTTCCAGCCTTGTACAGAGGCTACTTGAGTGACAAAGTTGACAGGAGAAATACAACTAAACTGCTCTCTAATTCAGTAACACAGACTTTTGTCTTTGAAATGAGGGTCTGAAGAAATGGGGTTAAGGAGAGATGGGGGTACTGAATTTCCGGGCACCTAGGAGCCAGGGTGTGAAAATGCAGAAAGGCAATGGTGAGTTTTGGCAGTCGACTGTATTGGCATGTCCTTTTAAAACCTTGTAGCAAGGGCTGGTGCTAATCACAGTACACCTCTGAAGAGGGTTCCCAGGGGTGATTTTAGCCGCTTAAGGACTCTGAGGCATCAAGATGCAGGACACACTGAAGTGCAGGCCTGCAGGATCACAGAGAGCTGCTCAGCCCTGTCCTTTTTCCCTTTGCCAGGGCTTCAGGGCTTTGTGTCACTGACGTTCATTCTTCTGTTGCCTTCAGGCTCACTCTGCCCTGAGGGCAGGGTGCTTTGGAAAGGAGATAGCAGCTTCTTGCAGAGAAGAAGCCGGGTCTGAGGCAAACACAGTGGGGCTGGTGTGCAAGGAAGGGCTACCTGTGGCCCATCGAGAGCCTGGGCACTCTCTTGGCACACCTGGAAGAGTCTCACCAACTTGAAATCCTTTGCTCCTGTCACATGTCACAACTCATGATTTCCTTTCTTGGCTGCATACGGAACTTGGCTCTTCCTGATCTGTAAACTTCAGCAAGCATTACAAAATTGCACACATGTAGCTGTGGGCATTCCACCCGCAGCATAGGGCTGCTGTACGCACCAGGAAGAATCCTGCAGCATCATTCTTGCCTTTTTTTTTTTCTTTTCTAATTTAGTTTAGTGCATATATCTTCCACCGCTCTTACTACTGAGAACAACATACAAAACCCCAAGATGTTCTGCCAGGTATTTTCATCCTAGGCTCTGCCCTTTTTCATTGTCTGGCTGTGGAAATACCTCAGTTGTTTCCCCAGATTATTCATAGTAAATGCTGCAGGCAACTGGGTGGGAAGCAAAATTGTTGTTCCATTAAATTTGTTTCGAATTTCAGAAACATTCCCATTTAGCATTATTGCAAAGGAAAGCGTTTATAAAATGTTTCATGAGAAGTGAGAGACAAGCAGACATGCTTGCCTGTGATGAAGCAGTGAGACACAGACATATGATATGCTGTACACCTCAAAAAAGCAAACTGCATTGTTATGACTCTCATACAGAGCACCCAAGCCTCGCGTGATTTAGGGAAGGGACTGGGCCGCAATCCTCACCATACCGAATGAGCATCCTAAGTATTGGACTTGAAATTTTATGGTGAGATTTCACGTTGCATTTAACAGGATCTGAAGGTTAGTTTATGGCAGCCTTGTGACTGCCAGATCCTCTGCAGAGGAGGGAGGTGGAGATGTATGGTCAAACCTACAAGGAGTAACTTGGCAACAGTCTATATAAAATGCTATCTTAATTTTTCTCTCTGGTCTAAGAAGATACTTAATAACTAATTTTGCCAGGGGCAAGGCTGTGAAAGTTCCATCTTAGAGTGCAGCTACTGAGCTTTAATAGCATTTTGCTTGTAATACTCACTAAGAAGTTTTTTCTAATACGAGAACTTAGCTTACGAGACGTATCCTGGGGACCCATGCTGTGCATCTGCTAAATTCAAGTTCTTGTTCCTGAGTGTGAAAGTCCTAGATCTTCCTTACAGAAAACTGTAGAACCTGCTAAGTAGAGTTTTCACAGCTTGGCAAACTGAGAAATGACCGGGAGTAGGTTCTCGTAATGTGAGGGATTGGGCAACCATAGTCCTGGGTAGCTGGTAATTTCTTTGCTTCCCTGAGCTGCTGTTTGGGCTTCTAGAGGAAAGCAGGGAGCTCATGATTTGCAGTGCACTAAAGCCAAGCTACAGGGGGTGAACTGAAACCGTTGTATGGTTGGAGCAGCTCAGTGTGTGGAAGCTGTTTTGGCAATTCTCAAACTTTCTAATTAGGTCCAAATTAGGTAAGGGGAGAGGGAGGAAACAGGGCAGGCCTGTGTGATCTGTTATGGTGCTCTCTCTAAACAAGGCAGATTCACATTTGTGCCAGTTACGATGTCTTGTTACCATCCTGGTCAAATACTGTGGATAACATCTTCAATGATGTATTAAATTTTTAAGCAGGCCTCAATGATCCAGGCTTCCCAGTGGAATGATTCTTATTTATACAAAGGCTGTTTTATAGTTTCCTGAGAAACATTAAATAGCTATTTAAGTTAAATGGAAATGCTGCATTGGTGACTCCTGTGGTTATTTCACCTTCATAAGAATCCTGAATGTGGTGTATGATGTTTAACTGGCAGCATAATGTTTTGCTTTCGTTGCGTGTGTTTTTGCCACAAACCTCTTTAGAGTTCAGTGGCTAGGTGGGTGCCTAATCTGTTTGGCTTCTCTAGATCTTATGTCCTGCCATCTTTAGGTTAAATTGCATTTATCTCTTGCTCAGTCCCACTGAAGCATTGAAGAAATAATCTTTGTTCATACTCAGAAAAGGGAGAGAGAGATTTGAGTAAGACAGTATGGGCAAGGGCTAAAGCAGCAGAACTAAACTCTGCCACTGCTGGTCTGAGATGAATTGTCATGCTTTAGGTTTCTTCCTTTGTAAAAAAGAAGTTAATGGTGCTGCTTGCTTTTGTAAAATGCCATGAGGCCTTTGGATGCAGAATAATGCAAACAGTTTTGTTTCCACGGGCAGGTATAGTTTTTGCAAAAACCATGTAAGCTGTAAATCAATAGAAATAAACTGGCTATGCAGAGTATCTTAGCTATTGCTCTTGCTGTTAATTTGGGTCGTCTTCATAGTCTGGCAGTCCCTGCATTTTCCAGCTAGTTGTAGACTGGGTTTTCAAACAAGCAGTGGTGATAAAACAGAACTGCTCATTATTTGCATAGCTCCTGCCTGCTTTTTTTCAGTCTCTTTGTTCATATGCCAGTCCTAGTTTGTAAAACATGAACAGAGTTTTGATGGGGGGGAAGGGATGTAATTGCACTTCATATCTGCCATTTCTTCTCACATGGAGCTATACTCGCTAAACTCCCCTGAAAGTTGCTCGCTTTATTACATAGCTTTTCAAGTCTACATATGAGTTTCTCTTCTCGTTTCCTGATGGAAATCCTTTTGTACTGGTGGAAGGTACCATTTGTGGTCTTCCTCTCATCTTCCTGAAGGTGCTGGTCGTGCCCAGTCTATCAGGCTGAGTACACACTGGCACAGTAAATACTTCTGCAGATTTCCATCAAAGTGCCAATGTGCTGTGCAATGTGACTTGTTGAACTCTGTAGCCTTAACCTGCACCAAGTGCAGCATTAAAACAGCAAATGCTGCAATGTTAATTAGCAAATCAAAATCCCAGCCACTTGATGGGAAGAAAAATAAAGCTGTGTCTCTGGCAGGGCTCTGGTAGAAGTAGGGAAAGGTTCAGGCTCTGCCACTGGCCTCTGGGATTATTGCAGGGAAACTACTTTCCCTTTCCAGGCTTCAGAAATAATATTTCCTGTCTCTTAGATTATTAATCAGAACTTATGATTATGTGCAAAAAAAATGTTCAAGATTGGATAAGGTGTGCAGTATGTTTGTGCTTAAGTTTGTTCAGAAGAAGTCTTCCACAGCTTTTTGTAAAAGCAGAAATGTGATGTCTAGGTGCCCTGCACCAGCTTAAATTTTCAGTAAAGCTTTACTAACTCTTTAAATTGCCTTTGTTTCTAGAGAATTTGGGGCCTTTTCCCTTCCTGTCCTTCAGCGTTGAACAACGGACCCACAGAACCTTGCATAGCTTTGCTACAATAGTGGGCAGTATTTCAACCAAGGGGACATAGGAGAGAGTGTTTGACCAAGTTATAAAGTAGAAAAGAAAAGTGTAAGAGAGGCACTCCAGGTCAAAACAAGCATTTCCAGAGGTTAGCTTGGTTTTCGACAAGGCTCTGAGCATTGGATCCATTACTGAACAGATAAAATGTCTTTAGTTAGATTATTATGTAGGAAATAGCACTATCTAACTCTTCTCGTGGGATTTTTTTTTTTTGCTTGTTATCCCAAGTGTGTCCATCCTAGTACAGAAATTAGGACACCTAGTCCTTGTCCACAGAGCTTGAAAGGTCTGAAGCCAGATTGCTTCTCAGAGATGCTGAACTCTTAATTCCTGTTGCATGGCCAAAATAGCTGCATATGATCTTTCTAAGAGGTACAGATGTTACTGACCGCTTTCAGAGATGTATGTCTTTTTGCTCCTAAGAGAGACTGGAAGCCTGGCCTCAGCGGTACGGAAGATCCATTCCCTTCACTGTAATTTGAAAGGAAAAGGTACAGTGGCTGGTGTGAGGCATTGCAAGGCCAGAGATGCATGGACTGTCTGTGCTGCAGGGGTGTGGAAGGAGCGCAGATGTGAAAAGCATGGAGATACAAATGCGTGCCAAGCAGAGCCTCTAGAGTCACCTGTTATAATTTTTCGCTTCTGTTCCTTGTCTTTGCTCAATTCATTCCTAATGTCCTGAGGAATGGTGCTCCTAGAATCTCCTGAAGAAAACTGCTCTTTGTTTTCACCGAATTAACTTTTTCCCCTGTACAAGTGCAAACCTACAAATGAACCAAAGAGCAAGAGAGAACCCAGAGATCGCTCTGGATCAGAATGACCCATCAGCCTCTTTTAGCATGTCAGAAGCTCATACCTAACAGCTGTTTAAATTTAATATGGGCCAAAGCAGCAGTATCATCACAAAGAGGAAGCTTTTCAGGAACTTGAGCTAATGGCATTTGAGATTTTAAACAAACTTATTTTATAATGGAAAAATGTAAAAATAGTCGCTGTTGACCCAATATATTTTTTTGTTGAAAAAGCTAAAAAAAAAAATTTTCCACAGAAAATATGAATTCATTCTTTCAAAAATAAATATATTTTGACTAATAGCATAATTACTGCAGTGTAGACATGGCATGACAGTGCCTTTAGAGCAGCAGCTATTTGGTGGCTTCCTATCTTAGTGCTCTCTGACTGGCAGGCAGACACCCATCTCTAGATGTCCTGTGGCCAGTAGCTCCCAGTCTGCACTACCTTGCTAGCCTGGAGGAGAGACTATGGTGTATTGTGAAATACCTGCTTCGGGAGTCTGTTTTTAAGACTGAATTTTTAAGGATCTGAATGATTTCCTCTGGTAGCAATTGGTAATATAAATATGTTAGTATTATAGTTTTTGCCAAAAAGTCATTTTCTGAAGCTTAAAAAGTCTATTTTCTGACAGGCTGTATGTGCACCATTAAGGTATTATCCTAAATCCACATGACTTCAGCTGCTCTTATGTGTGCTTCAGCTCCATCTAGTAACTTTGCAAGATAATTCACCACTGACTGAATGTGAAAATTACTTTTCAGGAATGCTTAGCAATATTAATCTGAAGAGATGTGGTAATTTAGGACTTGCTTGATGTGGTCCATAGTACTATCTCGCACTACTTCATGTGGGCATAGATGACTGGCAGGCCAAGCTCATAGAGATCTGATCCACTCAGGGAGACAGGAGTGGATGGTTTCTGCAAATTATGAAGGGAATACAACCC